>JAABKJ010000755.1:5826490-6249707 GCA_011634705.1 Andricus grossulariae
ATCAAGAATAGTATTAGGTTTAGGAAAAATGGAGGAAAAAGTTTCTTCTTCGCTCGAGGGTCACTTTTGCTCAACTTCGTATGTGATGAAAAATGCAATATGAAAAAAAGTAAGAATTTTCTATCTAGTCTTACAAAAAAAAATTAACATTCACCTGTATAGTCGAAAATTAACTTTTATGTTGAGAATTCATGCTTTTTGTTTGAAAATTCTATTGTTTTCAGTAAATTTATTATTTAGCCTTGAAAAATTAAGCAATTTGGTTGCAATTCTTATATTTTTAACAAAATGATAAAATTCTCTACCCCAAAAGAAGAATTTTCAACAAAATACATACATTTTTTGCCAAATAGTTGAATTTTCCAATTATGTAGGATGAATTTTCAACAAAAAATATTCAAGGTAAATTTTTAGATGAAAATTTCGTTTTTAACCAAAGCAAACGAATTCTTAACAAAATAGTTAAATTCGCAACTAAAGAGGTGAATCTTACCAATGAAATAGATTTTTAACAAATTAGGTGAACATTTAGCCAAGCACCTTGATATTTTCTTCAGAAAAATATACATTTTTCATTAAGTAATTAATTTATCAAACAAAAAGATAAATTTTTCACCAAATAGAATAATAATTAATGATAATGTTTTCTGCTTTGACTGAAAAATCTTTTATGACAAAATTTGTTTACATGGTTGAAATTCAAACCATTTCATTCCCAATTCTTTGTTTTGTTATGTTATAAATTAGTTTTTTTAATATGAAATGTAACGATTCCATTTTTGGTTGAAAATTGATCGTCCCTACTTTAAATTAACCTTTTTGCAAGATCACAATTTTTTCCCGGAAAAACTATACCATTAGTAATGATAATTACTATCATTACTTATATTTATCATTATTATTATCATTATTAATCATTATTAAGTATCATTATTTACGATTAGGTAATATCAGGATAACAAATAATACATATTATTAAATTTTGAGACCACAAGCTTGAAATTATTTTTCAGTTTTGAAAGCTTTAATTTCGATGTTTAATTTTTTTTCTAATTGTCTATCTTTAAACATGCTTAGAAGTCTTATCATTTTATATTTTGTTATTGTAAATATTTGAAATAATGTATCCTTCCAATATTCAAAAATGTACTTCTAGCAAGGCACTTGCGGGATGGAAGCGAGAGCTGAAGCATTAATGACAGCTGTATAGTAGAAATTTTTAATACAGCTAATTAACTAATTTCACGAAATTTTTTCTATAGCAGAGAAATGTTTTCCTTCCTGCGCTGAAGTGGTCTCCTTCATAGGAAAATTATTTTAGGTAAATCACTATAAGCGTATAACATTTTTCCTAAAAAGATATTTAGTAAGCGAATAAAATAGAACTTTATTTTATTTGTTTCTGAAAAGGAATAGCTGAGGCATTGACCAAAAATTTAAGGCTGGAAGAGCAAAATACATCGATTTTTTATTATTTTTTTTTTAACATTGCAACTTACTTGTAACATTTTAAGGCAACTTCGGATTTCAAAGAGTTTTGTATTTTCGTTTAACATTTTTTTATAAGAAAATTAATGGTATGGATAGTTATAGTTTACGCAAGTAGTAGAACAATATACGTCGATTTTGCGTAAGCGGCTCACTGGAGATTCTTTGATTTCTTCTGTGGTCAATAGAGTGATCATGCCACCATCGAATGTTGACAATAGAATTTATTCTTCGGTTGGCATAGGCTCATAAACATTTCTTCTCACGAGTACTTTAATTTGTTTATTTTGGGAAAAAGTGTATTGTTGAAGCTTGAATACTTGATTCGAAAATTCATTGGGAGTAAGCTGAATAAATTCAAGTTGGTCAAGTCGATAGCCAAGTACGCCAGAAAAAGAAAGCATGCTTGGTGGAGTTATATGGGTGAGAGGAGGAGATCTGGACCTTTCACGAAGATGAGGCTCGGCAGGAGGGAGATACCTGGCAGGAGAAGATACCTGGCAGGAGAATGTTGTCTGGCAGGAGAATGCTGTCTGGCAGGAGAATCCTATCGGCCAGAAGAAGAAAAAGATAAGCCGTCACGAGAAATCTTATGAATCGTGACGCTTTTAGGAAGACACTCGAACTGTAAGCTTAGCTCTGCAAGAATAAACAAAGTATTAATACTTTTTAACTATCTTGGCATATCATGAACTCCTATCAGGAAAATTGGAAAAATGTTATCTTATTTGTTTTTTTACAGAATCTTATGCCCTCTTATGCACACACGCACAGAAATTCTAGGGAAATAAAAAAAATGCGTGCAGACGTGCCTAGGTCGCCTTCTAACTACAAAACCTGAATTTAAACCGTCTGTGTCTGTAGTTTTTATCTTTAAGCTTTATTGAGCATATAAGTCATAGATTATTTGGTATACCGATGCGGAATTATTTCCGATATGTGAAAAGTTTTGTATTTGACGCGTAGTAAGTCACCTTTTTTATATTCTCATCATTCATAATTACCAAAACCAAGTTTTTGTGACGGCGTCTGTCGCAAATTTGTATGCATGATTCTGTTTAAGACGGAAAAATTGCCGCTTCTACTTTAACTCAATCTACTTTCTGGTTCTGAATTCGCAGAAATTTCAAATTATTGTTTTTTGAATTTTATCTTTTATAAAACACACATTTTGTAATTCCCCGTGATGGATCTATATCAAATTCATTTTTATTATTTCAGACAAAATCACCAGAGCCATTAACAATGGCCTCAATCGGTATCTCATTGATAATAACCACTAAACTTGTCCTGCTAAGATGATTATATTTATATTTGATAAGTCAGTCTCAAGGTGTTTAGAAAGGTCAAAGATAAGATAAAGTCTTACACTAGCCTATATTGATATCTTTCACAAAGTATCGTCGAATGAAATAAACTAATATACTGAAATAATATATATGACTAATATCGCTCAAATTATAAGATTTTAATAAATACCTAAGAGCTTATTTTTCCAAACAAATTCTCCACAACTTTGCCGCATGTTAATTAAATCTTTCTTGATGCCTAAAATCATTAATGAATAATTGAAAAACTATATAAGAAATAAAAATTTTCAACATAAATTTATTAATTTATTGAAAGGGGATGTTTTGCTAATTTCGTTTTCTATAACACACATTCCATATCGCACCCTCAATAAAGTAGACCATAGTATAAGAGATCCCCACTTCTTGCAATTAGAGTAAAAACTGATTACTGAGTTAATGAAGAATTTTGTTAACAGAGCAACTGCCTCATGATTATTCAAGTGCTTCATTAGATCATATAATATATTCTGAAGTCGTTATCTAATTATTAATTATTACCAAACTCATCCAGCACTAAAGTTTAACTAAGTTTCATCAAAATCTCTCAACTCTCCTACAACGCTCATATTCAGGAAATCGATTGACCCTACGTTTAAGTTTTTGTCCTCTACTCGAGAAGGTGCATCTACATCGGAAACGGCTAAACTTAGTTGAAAATATATATGCCTTCTAGTTCCGCACATCCTTGCTTCATGCTAATGTACTTGAATTTTCTCCCAAAAGTGGTTCTGCAAATCGATAACTTTGCTCAAACTTTGCTTCGACTTCAAACTTTCACCAGACTGTTTCAAAGTATTTAATCACTTATATTAGTTCGGATTACAGTATATTTCAAATTAAGGAAGTTATAAAGGGCTGAGGTATTTGAAATTATCTAGGGAAAACATACTTTTGTCTCAACGTCGTATATGTTTAGGCGGGTCTAAAATGTTGGGGAAGTTTGTTTGTCGCTTGAGGGGCATATTTTCTCAAATGTAAACAGTGATAAAAATCCAATATTCAATTAAAAAAAGAATTTACTGTCTAGCTCTTGACTGCCGGAATCGCTAGGGGCTCGTATTTCAACTTGGAGGGAGATAAAAAATCCAATTTTTAATTAAAAAACAAAAATAAGGAATCACTGTCTACCTCTTCAGTTTGTGGATCGATAATAAGAGTTTGATAAAAATATTATTGAGTTTAATGAAAATCGAAAGAAAACTTTTTTCTTCGCGTTATGAGTACGTTTTCTCAACTTTGCACGGTGATAAAAATTGAATTTTAAATTCAAAAACAACAAAAGAGAATTCACTGTTTAGCTATCAAGTTTCAAAATTAATACAAAAAAATTTTGATTAAAAATATTGTTTAGTTTCTTGGAAATAGAGAAGGGAGTTTTTTCTTCAGTTTTCCAACGTTGAACAGTGACAAAAATCCGTTTTTCAATTTTTAAAAAAGTGACCATTTTTTCCCCCTGAAAAAAATACGTTAGCCTAAGTATTTGTGAAACTGCAATATCCTTGCTGCATCTTATCATGGAAAACTGTTGTGTAAACATGTTGAGGAAAATTTTACGTTGTATAGTGAAAAGCTGATTTATGACGAGCAAGTAGAGTTGATATGGAGTTGACATAAACTCCAAGTATAAATCCAAAGGTAGACAATATGAACTGTAGCGACCATTTGAAAGCCGTCTTGCCCAAATCGCTCCTCTGGGATGATCTCATACATAAAATAGACTTCTAGAAGTCAGTAACATTTGAGGATTCTTGCTATATGAGAGAACTTTCGGTATGTCAAGGCGTGATCTCGGGGACTCTGGAGAAATTCAAAAACTTTCGAACACCGGTAACAATGGAACAGCTCTGCTCTGAAGAAACTTTCTCCACTGTCTGACTCTAACTAGATTCTTCCACTGGAACCATACTACTATTTTATACGAATAATACCTCAACCTTTTTATTATTAGGAACCTTTATCTTTATTAGACTTGAATTTTGATTATTTATAGAAACAATTTTGTTTATTTGAGTGTTTCTGTATCTTCCATCGTTTGGGTAAATAATGTGAATTTTGGTTTTTCAGAGAGAAAAAATCTCATAGAATGTACTCTTTACGTTAGAATGTGTCTAGAAAAAATCGAGAGAAAAAAGCGTATTTTTATGCTTTTCATTACATAAATTACAGTTTGTGATCTCTGAAGAAAAGAAAGTGAAAGTATCAGGTTTTAATAATAAACAGCAACAGTACAATTATACCCTGCTTAAAAAAACAGACAAGAAATAGTACTTAGATATGTATGTACTTAAAAATAGAATGTATTGAACAACATTTTGATAAACTTTGATACCCAAATTCTCTGATCTAATATTGAAAAAACTGTCTGTAAACACATTTTTCTATATTCTACTGGTACACCTGTATTATATGTCATGTCGATAACGAGCATACAGAACACAACCGTTCTGTCTTCATAAATTGTCCTTTTTTACTCTATTTATCTCTGATGAGGTATAGTTTTTTTTTAATAAAATAAATATTTTAGCAGTCGATTGTATTCATTTAACCAAGAATAATATATTGAGTTTAAATGATATGCTAAATAAAGTTAGGGTAGTTCAAAACACAGTAGGTATAGATAGTACGAATTAAGACAATAGTAGTAGACAATAGTAGTAGGACAATAGTATCGAACCTCTCTTTGTCGCTCTTCTTCCTCCTCGAAAAGCCACCTTATTCAATGCATGTAATCCTGATCTGAAATATTCCCTCCTTAGAGGAGGCTAGGTGCCTTATCACAAGCTAGCTCGGCTATATGGTGAAATGTCTGACTGTGTAGCATTACACTACCGGATATAGGCTAGATGGCTAGGTTACCAAGCAAGATAACTTATAGTTACGCAGACGTTTGCGAACGAGATAGCGAATTACGTAGTCAAACGTGAAGGCGGACGGATGACTCGAATCGCTGGCTGGGGAAATTCAGATCTCTCGAGGCACGTCTACTTATGGGGTTTTCGCGCGATCCGTGCAAAGGGTGCGGAGGATTTTTTTCATAAAGCTTCGCTGGGGTGAAACAAAACAATGTAGATTTTCATAGAATGAAGGCTTTTGATTTTTCTAACAATGTACAGCCTACAACCAAATAGAACCTGAATACTAATAATAAAGTAGAGCTGATTACAGCGTTTCATAAAACCATGTGAAAAAATGTTTATTCACAGCCTCTTAACGTAGTTTGGATTATTAAAGCATGTTGCTGCAAATCATTAGAATTAGAGTAAGAATTCATACAAATTATGGTGAGAAAGTGTTCACTTTGCATATATTGTTATTATTGTTAACAGAGTATGTTAGTTTTGTTGGTATGTTGATCAAATTTTATTTTTTATGAAAGATTTGACGGTTTTTTCTTCGACAGATAACAGATAAAAGCATAGATCTAGTTACATTATTTCATAAAAACATGAAATAAACTTTATATACATACTCTTTCACCATGCTGCCGTGCGAAACAAAAAATCGTTAACTACATTTGTGATTCGTGACATGATTTGACATTGTTTTCATTCAAATATATTGGAAACAAATGTGAATCGTGAGGCTAAATCCCAAATGTGTATACTGCTTCCTTGTTTTGCACGGCATCATAGGTCGGATGATTGAAGCATATCCTGGCAAATTATTAGAAAAAGAGTAAAAAATTCTACCAAGTACAATAAAATGGGTTTGTACTGTGCATATATTGTTCTTATTGTTAATGATGAGTTCTTTTTGTTAGTAAACTGGTTTAAGTTCATTGTTTCAAGTGTCTACAGTTACGGAGATTTCCGTAAGACCAACTCCGTTTCCAGCTCGTTTAGGGCTACCATTACAGAAAATTCCGCAATACATAGACTCCATTACAACATTTCATAAAACCATGGTAAAAACTTTCTTACGAACACCTCTGACAATTTTTTCGGATTATCAAAGTAAGTTGTGGCAAATTCTTAGAATCAGAGAAAAAGCTCTTTGGAAGTATGGCAAGAGTGTGCAAGGTGCATATAGTAGAAAGTTTTTTTACATGGTTTCATAAAACCTTGTAATCAGCTCTATGTTATTATCTGTATTTAGGTTCTATTTAGTTAAACATCTGAAGAGGTCTTCCGAAGAGGGGCTGAACGTTGAAAGTTTCGTAAATAATAAACTTGGACCATATACCAACAGAATTCACATATTTTTTATTAATATATGCATTCAAAAAAGCCGATCCTCAAATGTACGCGGAATTTGGTGTAGTTTTTGAGTTACTACATTATCGATAGAGGAAAAAAAATAAAAGCACAATGTTAGTTTTGACTGTTTAAAATAAGATGCAACGACTATACACCCACGGGTTTTTGTGCATACCTGATCAAACTAGCAACAGCAGTTGATGTATCATTCTTATTCCAACAGTTACTATAAGCTTCTATCTAAACGAGATGTCTAATTTCTTGTTTCAGGACTTGATGCCGAATTATTCTACGTGAGAGAGGGTGTCATTAACAACTATGCACTGAACTTTGTCGTTCCAGTTCCAGTAAATTTGGCTGACTTGGAATTCTCTTGGCACAGCACAGTTGGAGTACCGGTGAGAAATATTAATAACTGTGTTGCTTTTGTTGATAGATGGTTGTGCACTGTTATGCATCTGAATTAATAATTACTTTGAAATAACGTAAAAGTAAGTAATGACATACTTCAGGCCAAATAAAAACACCTTAACGATGTTAAGAAGATTCTTTAATAACTCAGCGTTTCGAAAGTCAAATGCTCTTCTTATCAGGAGCAGGAATCTAAGTCAAATATAAGTCCCTAGAAAAATTGGAAAGCAAGAAAATGTCGAAGTCAATTGAAAATTCATGCTCTTAAATTCCATCTCAAGTGTTGTGCAGGAAGTTAGTTCTGTCTTACTTTCTAAATTAAAAAAAAGTAATTTTTTCAAAGAATTTTTCAATATGTTCGTGATACTGGATCTTATTACTTTTTAATATGTCAATATTTAAAATATTCAAACTTCAGAACACTTGCGATGGAATTTAAGAGCATGAATTTTTTATTGACTTCGACTTTTTTTTTTTTAACTTTTCTAACGACTTATATTTGACTTGGATTCCTGTTCCTGATGAGGAGAGCATTTGACTCTCGGAATGTTGAATTTTTAAGGGATCTTCTTAACATCATTAAGGTCTTTTTATTCGATTCTGAGTACGTCATTTTTTACTTTTTACGTTATTTTTAAGTAACTAAGTTGTTAATATGCAATGGTAATAATTGGCGTAGCGTATACATTAGTTTTTTCTTACAATTTATATCTAAAAAGGTATGAGAGATTTTTTCATAGCAATCAAATAAATTCTGTGCATTTCAGAAAAAAAAATCTAACTATAAATTTAAAAAAAGGAATCTTCTACGTGAGATAGTACAAACGTTATGGCAGACGAAACTCGTAATCATAAAAGTAATTGGGTTACAACATTTATTTCTATAGAAGTTTATGAGGATAACTAATGTTCTACTGAATTCAAACACATCTGACAGATCATGAGGAAGTATATTATTTACGATGCAAACCTAATTTTAAAAAAATTCTAAATTCCAGATGTTCAACAAGCAGTGACGAAATGGGCTCTTACTATTTTTTTTTGAAAAGGAAATTACTCCCATTTCCGGTAGCTTCTGAAGAATGTTTATAGTGCTCATAAATTAGGCAAATGTTGATGTATCTATCTACTAATGATAGCCGGAAATCATCCCATTGTAGCCTCAATCATAAAACGCGAATGTTTCGGAAACTGGAATCGACAAATAGTTTAAACAAATATTGTTTAATCAGATTAAACTAAATGTTATCTTTTTCTCATATTGTCTTCCAGAAAATTTATCAGATAATGACAATTAAATGTACCAAAGTCTATCAACCAAGGTATCTACAGTAAATATATAGCAATATCAATAATAATAAAGTTGACCTGGTAATCATACCCCGTGTTGTAGGTGAATCTCACTACGTGAATGTGATTTTAGTTGCAGAAAATTGTCCACATATAACAAAATGTTCATATCGTTGGTCTGCCGAAAACCTGCAGCTTACGAGCAATTGCCTTTATTTGTCGCAGACAATCGCGTGCAATGTTTTCCATTGCGAAAATCACGACTCTGTGTATAGTACTGTGTAAACCTAAGGGTTGGGAAGCATTGTCCATTAAAGAGGCTGTAGTAATAGTGACGGACTGCTTGATTTGACGGGACAGAGATATGATTTTCTGTCTATCTCTCCCTTGCTCTCTCTCCCTTGATAGAGCACAGGGGTGGAGCATATCAATACTCTATCAATATGAAACACAAACAGGAGAGGCATACATATGGTGGTTAGGATTGCACTAGCACCCTTTGGTCACCAAGGAAACGCTCCCTCTGTGAAGAGCGAAATTCGAAAGTCTGCCCCTCGATCAAACTTTAAATGACAAGGAAATTGACGCCTTGATGATATGACTTTGCGTGCCGATCTGTTCCAAGTCGGGGAGGTCAAGAGAAGGTGGAATTTGTGAATGATATTTATGGTAATAAGCTGAAATAATCGATTCTTGGTCAAATCAAGTGGGGTGCTTATGTCAAGATTCGTGGTAAAGAATAAAGAAGAACATGTTCCAGGAAGTAAAAAATGCGAATAAAAAAGAAATCGCTACCGAGAATCATTATTTGTAACATAACATTGAAGCCATAATAAACTCATTTTGTTGTTAAACAATATGATAGTATGCCGCTGCAAATCTATATCATCGATTTTTCAATGGTTGAAATAAGAAGTTTTCTCATCAAATAAAATTTTTTACACTATATAGGATATAATCTAAGGCATGGCAGGATTAAGATTTAAATCAAGGACCCCCGCAACGTTCAGTATCAACTAATGAAACATACAAATTTTGTTCTTTAATCATTTTTTTTTTACAGAGAAATTGAAGTAATTTCGCTGTTTCTTTCCCAAGGATACAAGGAGAAAATAAAAAGGGGTAGATAAGGCTCAATAAAAAAAGAGAATGCAGACGCAATTCATTGTCGGAGGTCACCGACAATGGTGACAATACCAGTGCATGTATGTACATTTCAGAGCATGAGCAATATACAATCGTGGTAACGAATCCCGCTTAACGAGAAATCCCGGAGATAACGGGATGGAGAA
Source organism: Andricus grossulariae (assembly GCA_011634705.1). Lineage (NCBI taxonomy): Eukaryota > Metazoa > Arthropoda > Insecta > Hymenoptera > Cynipidae > Andricus > Andricus grossulariae. The sequence goes on from JAABKJ010000755.1 coordinate 5,836,520, forward strand.
TGCTCCCGAGGGATGACGCGCGGCTGCCCGCCAATGAGGAAGGACAAGCGTCCAAGCGTCCTGGGTATCTGATCGTTCTTGGCAAGCTGCAAGACCTCATCCTGAGTTTCGCTCTCCCCAGTTGAGCCTTTATCTATCTCGCTTTACACTTGAACGTGTATCTATTGTTCACTCCCATCAGGAATTATCTACACGTCTAGCACGAGCGGCACTCAAAACCGTTGATGACATTGATACATGATAACTCGGCTTTAAATAAATCTAGATATTTTTATAAACAACGGTTAGAAACTTCATGAAATTTCACGTGGAATGACCTTCATTCAATATGAATATTTCTCACTTCAACGCGTGTAATCAGGTAGGGATCTAGAGAAGTAATCCAAGGGGAAATAGGTCTGTTCGGAAAGTAGCCGATCTTGCGGTTTATCAGGAGTAAGAGTTAATTGTGGTCAATGGCGATGATATCTTTCTTAAAGTTCTTTCCTTTGAGAGCCAAAACCTTTTTCCAGCGATCCTTCCACTTTTGGAAGGACTCCCTAAAGTTACCTTTCGGGATAGCTAACAGCTTCTTCGTTGCATTCTGTTTTATTTCCTCTACGTCTTGAAATCGCATTCCTTTCAGAAGATACTTCAATTTGGGAAACAGCCAGAAATCAGAGGAAGCTAGGTCAGGACTGTGTAGATGCTTCAGAAGTTGTGTTAGGCTGTGTTTTAGCAGAAGCTGCTAATTGACCTGCCATGAGTCGGCAGTTGCGTTGCCGTAGTGAAGAACCCAGTGGCTAATTTTCCCCAAATCATGGCTAAAAATTTCCGAAACAATAGTTTTTGGAATCCCGCGGTCTACCTCTATCTCTCTGCTTGTTAAATGACTATTTCCATTAATTAGGACTCGCACTCGTTCCACATTTTGATGTGTTCTGGCCGTTTCGTGCCTGCCAGAGCGAGGGTCACTTTCAGTGGCTGATTACAGAGGATTTTTAAGATTTAGAAACATTGCATAGGATTTTTAAGTGATTTTCATCATATTTTTTAGGACTTCAGTAATTCTCAATGGGTTTAAAGGCTCTCAATAAGGTATTTTAACAAATTTCCCGGGATCTCAAAGGATTTTTAATAGTTTCAGAGATTTCAAGGAATATCATCAGAATTCATGGGATTTCGAATTGTAGAGATTGTTAAATATTTCAAATAGATTTCAAGAATTTAAAGAGACTTTGAGAGATTTAAAAGGATTTGAAGATTTTAGGTTATCTTAAAAGATTCCCAGAAATTTTGAAGCGCGTAACAAAATGACAAGGTATTTTGAAAGATTGCCAAAAATTTGAAACAATTTGGGGTATTTTCAAGGATTCCAAAGAATTTTTGGGAGATATAAGAAATTTAAACGTATTTTCAAGGATTTGATTGATTTTAAGAAATTAAAAACGATGTATGTGGTTTCAAAGAATTTCCTAGAATATGTGAAGATTCGGTAGAATTTTATAGCAGTCATAAATTTTTAGGATATTTTAAAATATTGCGAGGGATTTTCGAAGAATTTGAAAGAAATTATTCAGATTTCCGCCGATTGCAATATGGTATAAAATTCGAGAAATTCCTAAATATTTTTTTTTAAACTTCTCACGTCGTATATTCTCTTTACAATATAAAAAATATTTCAATAAGTGGTCATTCGACGCGGAATTTCATGAATATTTCAACGGATTTTAAACAATGTTCCAGAATATATTTTTTTAACGAATAATCACATCTCAAAGTCAGAAATGATTTCTATTACTGCTCGCGCTAGCCGTGTAGATAATTTGCGAGGGTAGTATGCATATAGGGAAGCAAATACGTGTCTCGATTGGGATTCAAAGGAAGGGGACTAGAAATTAGGGTAATTCCAGAATTCGACGAAGCGCGATATCCACGATATCGAGTCTACGAGGATGCACCTGCTACAGGTTAAAGAGAACATTGCAATTCTGGATTGACTTTCTGAAAGTCACCCCTTATTCGTATGCCGTTTGAAATTCAATTGAAAGTTCTTTGAAGTGCCATGCCATGCCGCTATGCTTCTGATTCTACGCAACGCGACGCGACGAAGAGAATTGAAGCGATTGGCTCATATTATTGCAGACGAAACAGAAATAAGTACGGCTACCAACTGGAGTATCATTTTTTTTAAATACAATTTTTAGACATAAATTCGCGCAACGGGCAAAGACACTAATAGCGGAACATAAGAGAGATTGTGAAATTGGTAATCATGAAACTGGGATTTGCAACACGCTTGAAATGATTACTATTTGTTCAATTTTAATTACAATAATAATAAAATACTAGAGAGAGAAAATATCTCTTATAAACGGAAATTTCTTGAATCAATTTATATAACAAAATATTTTGACATTTATGTTAAATTACAATCGGAAAGATGACATATTAACAATTATCACTAATGCATTTTGAGTGAATAACGAATTTCTACATAACGTTCGAAGAAGTTTGGATGCTGACATAAGAAATTTTGAAGTTCTTCAACAAGTTCTCTTAAACAAATTGTTGTCGTTGGATTGTTTTACATCCGTTAATTGACTTGAAAAGTGACTGTAGTCCAGATGGTCTCAGAGTAGTTGGTTTTGAGAGATAAGATGAAGTCTTCATTTGTTCAGCTTGTAGACAATGTAAATAAGGTGATGTTCCCAAATGATTTCGGGATATCTTTGTTTTGATGAGGAATCACTAATCTCCAACCTTGGTAGCGATTATGATCGAAATTAATAGTTCTACTCGATGATCAAATCGCTCACCCGTGGGTAATTGATTAATAAATAATCGGGGTACAATTATGGTTATGCGCATAAATGAAAGTCATAGTTACAGTTTTCCAGGTGATCCAAGCACAATCATGATTCGACACACAAAATAAAGTATACCACATTTATTCGAGTACAATGATGAGCTCGAACTCGATTATAAACTGCGTTCTAAATTCTAACCTAATCATGATAAATACAAAACACAACTCTGATAATTAACTCTCGTTTTTATATTCTGTGTGTTTTCAAAATGCTCAGACGTGTTACTCGCAGGAAAAAAGTATCTCATTCCATGTCTATGATGGAGAGACCAAACCCAGAGGAGTTAACCAAATTTATTAGTGTGTTAATACTTGCGCCTTTATCATACGTAGTTGGGTTTGTCTAATCTATTAGCACTGTCAATCATATACAAATACCTAATGTAGTTATAAGGAATGACTATGTGCCGTAACCGAGTGCAAGGAGATGAAGGAATTTAGCCGAGTCTGATTACACATAGTACCGTCAATCTACAACACATACGCAATGTAGTTATTAATGTATGAGTAATTTATTCCTCAGGTACAGGATGTAGCATAGCAACGTGATAGAGATTTTGGCCTTAAATCTCAAATCTCAAGACTTGAATGAGGAGACGTGAAAATTGAGTTTGAAGAATTTGAAATGAAGGTCTTTCCTCTCATGGCGTATGCAATTCGATTCTGAAGTTATCACTGTGTTAGAGCGTCTTCCCATGCACGAGTACAAATCGTTTCGCGATCCACACGAATATCTTGGAAAGGATGGCAAATGGATCCGGTGATAAAATGAATAGAAGGAAGATTCAGTGACTCAGAAACAGGAGGGTTGGTTCTTCTTTCGCATGTAGATTCCTCGCTACTCGATTGCCAGCAACTCTCCGGATATGGCATGGCATGGTGACTCTCCCACACAAATATACATATACATCTTGGCAGAGCTGTTTCATTTCAGATGACCGGATAAGCTTGCGAAGAAAAAGAATTAGCCATAAATCTTTACGGCGTTCGGATAGTGTGCTTACTGCTTACGTCTTGTGCAACAGCTACAACTTTTTCTGCACGGTTTAGCACGATTCGTAATTGCCTGCCAGATATTATCAGAGGAGAAAAAGTGATGTCTGTTTGGATAGCATTGAGACAATATGTCGAGTCAGGGTCGTCCATTTTTCATGAGAAAGAAAATCATTTCTCCAAATAAAAAAACACGGTTGCCTAATTTCTTCATTTTTGTAGAAAACTTTTCTGTAACAAAGATAAAACCACAATAGTATAAGATGTAAAAGATGCTCAATGCCTAGAGATCATTGAAATTATAGCTAAAATTGGCAAAATTCTTGAATATTAAAGTGATATATATTTGCATGAATACATATGTTTTATGATCGCAGTTATGTTTTATAAGGAAATCCGGTATCTATTTTAATAAATAAGAAAAATAATTCAAAAATATACCAATTTAATGCGTTCCTTGATTTTTCAACTAAAGAAGATCAATTTTCATCCAAAAATGGAACAGTTAAATTTTTAGTTTCAACATTATTGTTGAACGACAACGAAAATATTTCAAACGAGTTATTATATTTTCAACAAAAGAGATGAATCCTAAGCCCAATGAATTAATTTTTAAAAAAGCAGTGGAAGTCTTGGAATTTTTCCCCCTTATTTCTTTCAACCAGGCAGTTGAATTTCTAACCAAAAACCATTAATTTTCAAACAAAAAAACAAGTAATAGTTGATATTTAAAGTTTATTTAAACCAAAAATTATGAACTTACGTCGAAATAGTCAAATCAACAACCGAGGCGGATTTAATTCAACAAAAGAGTGTGATGCTCAACCAAAACAGTTTAAGTTTGTACCTTGATAATTAATTGTTTACCAAAAATGGAATAGTCAAAGTTTCAGTTCCAAAAATTAATTTTCACCCAAAATTGAATTTCTTTAAATTAATAACTGTTTATGCTAATTGCATTAATAGTTGCCTATGCCATACTTGGAATTTCTAAAAAATTGTGGGTTTTTGCTGGCCACTTTTAATTTCTCTTTGAAGGGAAAGACATAAATGAATAATAACGTGAATGGAGTTTCCTCATATTCACAAAAATAGGGTAGAAGAATTGATATCAATCAGTAAGTCTATCTTCAGTGAGACCCTATACTGATCTGATCGATATCCATGAATGATACATTCTGCAAATTGCGTGCACGTGTTCTGATACTTCAACATTAATAATTTCTCCCTATTGATCATATATGTTCCAGGAGAAAACTAGAATTGATGTAGAAACTTTATTGATAAGGAGAATGAAAGATTTATATCGAACGTGTTTTTGTCTCATAAGAAATAACTAATGCACAGAGTATATTTCCTCTTTTTAACTAATTTTTTATTCTTTTATAACTTCAACATATACAGTAGGCCCTCTTAAATCGAAATCGATTTTTTCGTTTTTGTACAACTACATTCTCTACTTTCCCTCTCCTCCTCTACTTCCCCTTTTCACACTTTCTCCTTCCCTTTCCCAACTTCTTCCTCATCTACCTCAACCTCTCCTCATTTACTATCCTTACTTCCTCCACTCAACCTTCCTTCATTTCCTACCAGTTCTCCTACTTCCCCTGTCGCAATTTCTGCTCACGTTTACTAGATCCCCTCCCTCAATTTTCCTTCCCTTCCCCTAAATCCACTTACCTCAAACCATTACTATCCCTACTTCTCCTGCTTATATTCAAACTATAGTTTAATTAATAATTTCGATTTGTAATTTTTATACGATGATCAAAAATAGTTACAAAAATTAGTCTCAGTGAAGCGCCTACAAAAATGGGACTGCAAGCCTATTAAGACGTAAATAAATCGTCTAAACCTCCCCTTCTCTTACACACTCTCCATTCTCCAACTCCCACTATATTCCTATACTTCCCCTCTTCTCCTCTACTTTTCCTCTCCGCACTTCAACCTTCGCTTTTCATCCCTTCCTCAAATTCTTTCTCAAATACTTCCACTACTCTTCATTCTCCAACATTCCCCCTTACTTCCTCTACCACACTCAGTTTCCCTCACTTCCCCTATTTCCCTCCTCTCATTTCCCACAACTTCTTCTCTTTCCCTTACCTCGATTTCCACTTCTCTTCATTCCCCAACATTCCCCCTGACTTCCTCTTCCACCATCAGTTTCCCTCGTTTCCCCAAGTTTCACTCCCCTCACTTCTCCTATTTTCCCTCCTCTCATTTCCCACCACTTCTTCTTATTTTTATACCACGATTGCCCCTTACGGTCCTTACTTTCCCTCCCTTCATTCAACGTCACTGCTCCTTCCCTTCCTCTAATTTTTTCCTCATGTCACTCCCCCCCCCCCTGCGAGTGGAACTATTTTGTCAAAAAATAATCTTTTTTGTTGATGATTCATCATTTTAGTTGAAAAATTTGTTTTTATTTCAAAATTTAACTGTTTTGTTAACAAATTTTTAAATTATCTTTTCAACTACAAATTTTACTATTCCATGTTTGGCCAAAAATTTATCTTCTTCAGTTGAAAATTCAACTGTTCTATTAAAAACTCATTTATTTTATCAAAAATTGATCTTCTTTGGTAGAAAATTATCCTTTTTGTTGCAAAATTAGTTATTTTATTGAAAATTAAATTTTTCAGTAAAAATTTAACTATATCATGTTTATTTGAAAATTAATTTTCTTGAGTTAGAAATTCATCATTTGTTTTAAAACTTCCGTATTTTGTTGAAACTTTGTCTTTTGTGGTAGAATATAAATCTTCTTAGTGAAAAATTCACCTTTTTGGTTGAAAACTCAACTATTAGGTTAAAAATTGCATCAAAAATTAAAATATTGGGTTGAAAATTCGAGTATTTTGTTAAAAATTATTCTTTTTTGGTAGAAAATTAGTTTTTTTTTTAATTGAAAAATAAGTGAATATTTTTTATAGACATTCAATCTTTCTGGTAGAAAATTCATTTGTTTGGTAGAAAATTTAACTATTTCGTTGAATATTTATTTTACTTTCGTGGAAACATATTTCTCTAACGTAAAATTGAACTATTCTATTTTTTGTTGAAAATTGCTCTGTTTTACTTGAAAATTCGTCTATTTTTTAAAATTTTCTATCTTTTTTGGTAAAAAATTAAACTTTTTAGTTGAAAAATTCATTGAAGATAAGAATATTTGGATGAAAATTCATGTATTTTTCAAAAATGATTCTTTTTTGCGAAAGATTTTTTTTTTAATTGAAAATTAATTTTTTTCACTAAAAATGTGACTTTTCCATTTTGCGTCTACATTTTTTTATTTATAGACATTCAATCTTTTTGGTTGAAAATTAATCTGTTTAGTTGAATATTCAACCATTTCGTTGGAAAAATTTTTTATATTTGGTTAAAAAATTATTTTTCCAACTTAATAATAAACCATTCTATTTTTTCTTGAAAATTCACGTTGTTTAGTTTAAAATTCATCTATTTTGATTCTTCATATTTTTGTCCGAAAATGTAACTATTTCGTCAAAAATTTATTTTATTCTATTTTTTGTTGAAAATTTATGTCTTTTAGCATAATCTTCCTTTAAAGTTTATTTCTTTGGTAGGAAATGCATATTTTTGGGTTGTTAATTCACACTTTTTTATAAAAATTCGTCTTTATGACTTGAAAACTCAAAATTTTGGAAGAGTTCTTCTTGAATGAAAGATTTTTCTTGGTTTAAAATTCAACAGGTTTGTCTGAAATTTGGTATATTTTTGTTCAATTTAACAGTTTTTCATTAATAATTGAAATTTGTGGGGATATCAACTGTTACACTTTTTGTTGGCAATTTATTTTTTTATCAAAGATTCATCAGTTTGGTTGAAAATTTAACTCTTTTTTGTAGATTCTGTTTTTTTCTGGGTTGAAAATTAATTATTTTAACTGAAAATGTAACAATAAAATTTTTAATTAATAAATCTTATACTAGGGTGATTTTTATGTATTTTGTTTTCCCGAGGGAATGCTGTGTAATTAAATTTTTGCATCAAACTGAAAAATAATTTTAATAAAAGCAATTTAAATGCAAATCACATTATGTGTAAAAACAATTATTTTTAGAAATCCATTACGGTCAAAGTGGAGACACTCGACCCTTTTTTATTTTTCTGCCGCTGTGCCATGTTTGAGAAAATCGATAGTTTTTAGATGATGGTTTCTATTTTCACATTTTTGATAAATTGTGAAATTTTCCACGAAAAGTTCATTTTCAATCAGCTAGTTGAATCTTCAAACCAAGAGATAAATTTTCTATAAACCATTAAATTTTTAACAAAAAAGTTAATTTTCAAGCCAAGAGATGAATTTTCTATAACCCATTGAATTTTTAACAAACAAGATAATTTTTCATCAAATAGTTATATTTTATACAAAAGAAGGAAATTCTCAATTAAATATCTCCATTTTAATCAAAAAGGTACAAATTTTTACCAAAAAAGATGAATTTTACACCAAAAAGAGGAATTTTTTATAAAATAATTGAATTTTTCACGAAGAAGTTAATTTTCAATCAAATACTTAAACTTTGTAAAAAACAATGGAATTTTCAACAAAAAAGTCAATTTGGTTGCATTTTTTTTTCTTGACTGAAAATTATTTCTTGATTGAAAATTCAACACTTTTGTAAAAAAAAAACTTTTTTTTAGTCCACAAATTGTTCTCTTTTATGATGAATGTAATCTTTTTTGGCTTGAAATTAGTCTGTTTTCGTTAAGAATTCAACTTTTTATTAGAAAATTCTTCTTTCTGGCTTGAAAAATCAACTATTTGGTTGGAAATTCGATTTTTTGTTGAAAATTTCACAGTTTTGTAAAAGTTCAACTATTTGATTGAAAATTAATTTTTTGTTAAATATTCAATTTTTTTTATAAAAAAAAGTAGTCTTTTTGGATTGAACTTTCTTTTTGTTGGTTGGAAATGATTTTTCTTTGTTGAAATTTTCACTATTTTATAGAAAGTTCAACTATTTGATTGGAAATTTAATTTTTTGCTGGGAAGTCAATTTTTTTAATAGAAAATTCGCCTTTTTGGCTTAAAAATTCAAGTATTAGGATTGAAATTTACTTTTTTGTTGAAAATTCAATTTTTGTATAGAAAATTCATCTCTTTTGGTACAAATCGTTTTTTTTTAAATACAACTATTTAGTTAAAAATTTCGCTTTTTTGTAGAAAATTTGTTGATTTGGTCGTAAATTGACACGTTGATAAAAATTTAATTTAGTTTTTGCGAAAATGATCATCTTTTTGGCTTCAAAATTCAACTATTCTGTTTTTGAAAAAACTTTTTTGTTGAAAATTCAATTTTTTATGGAAAATTCATCTATTTAGTGTGAAAATTGATCTCTTTTGGTAGAAATGGGATTTTTTTGTTTAAAAATGCAACTATTTATTTGAAAATTCTACTTTTTTTTGTAGGAAATTTCACTTTTCTGTAGAAAATTTATTGATTCAGTTGTAAATTAAATTTTTTAAAAAATTTTATTGTTTTGTGAAAATGATCATCTTTTTGGCTTGAAAATTCAACTATTTTGTTCAAAAAACAACACTTTTTTGGTGAAAATTCAATTTTTTATAACAAATTCGTCTTTTTGGTGTGAAAATTCATCTCTTTCCGTAGAAATTAGATTCTTTGTTTAAAAATGCAACAATTTATTTGAAAATTCTACTTTTTTGTAGAAAATTTCACTATTTGACTCTATTTATCTTTTTTGGTTGAAAATCTAACTATTTGGTGGAAAATTGGACTTCATTGTGCGAAATCCAACTAATGTTGAATAAAAATTAACTTTTTTGTTGAAAGTTCCATTGTTTTGTAGAGACATCAACTATTCGATCGTAAATTAACATTTTCTGTAAAAATTAAAATATTGTATAGAAAAGTTGCATTTTTTGTTGAATTCAACTGATTTTGATTTAAACTTAACAACAATTTTGTTTGAAATATTAACTATTACATTTTTTGTTAATAATTCGTTTTTTTATTAAAATCAAAATACTTTGTTTAAAGTTGAACTACTTTGTTGAAAAATAATTTTTTTTAATAAGGATTCATTACTTCAATTAAAAATTCATCTCTTGTCAAAAATTGGACTTTTCTCATAGAACATTGTTCTTCTTAATTGAATATTCATCTTATCTATTGTTAAAATTTTAACTTTTTCGTTGAAAATTCATTTATTTTGTTGAAAATGGTCTTTTTAGCTTAAAAATTATTCTTCTTGGTTGAAAAATTATCTTTTTGTTTTCAAAATCATTAGTTTAAGTGAAAATTAAACTATTCCATTTTTCGATGATAATTTTTTTTTTTTATAAAAAATTCAACTATTATTGATTTGGAAATGAACTTTTTTGTTGAAAATTCCACTGTTTCATAAAAAAAATGAACTATTTCATTAAAAATTCACTTTTTTTATTAAAAATTCAAATCTTTTTTATTTTTAATATCAGCTATTATATTTTTCGTTAACAATTAATTTTATTCATGTTCAAATATAATTGCTTAATAGAAAACTTGGATTTTTAGTTTGAAAATTTATATTTGTTGGTGAAAATTTAATCTTCTGGTTTCGTTTTCAAATTAAATTCATTTTGTTCGAAATATCATTTTTAACATTTGTTGTTGAGAATTCATTTTTTTTTTTTTGAAGATTCAATTGTTCTATATAAAATTCGTTTTTTTGTTTTGAAAATTTATTTTTTTAGTAGATATTTTACTTTTTGTGTTTAAAAATGCAACAATTTTGTTGAAAATTCATATTTTTTGAAGTATTAAATTGTTCTTCAATAAAAATTGAAATAGTATTTGTTTGAAATATCAACTATATCGTGTTTCATTCATTTATTATATCATAATAATCCTTTATTCAGGCATATCATTTTCTAATAAAAATTTTAATTAAATTTTATTTATGAAATTTAAATTCATTACACTATTCTGTCATATTAGATTATAATAAATATAATTTATAAATATATTTATAATTTTAACTTTGAAGGTTAATAGTTTTTATTAACTTAAAATTATATACATATATATGATGTTCAAAATAATAGCTGTGGTCTTAGCATGTGCAGAGCCAGAGGATGGTGTGACGTGAGCAACGTATTGACAGTTAGATTCAACCACAAGTGATCAGTGCTCTTCTCTAACGGTGCCTGTATGAGTTTTAGTCGCATCCTTTCGAACATCAAAGTATAGGCTTTTAATTGGATCATCATCTGTAGAACGTTGTTTTAAATTCCGAGCCACTTTAAGTTTCTCACGCCTTATTTTGCTCTTGTCCACAATCAACGCAGATGTTATGTCGCCAGATTTCTCAGAGGATATAATTCCAGCTTTCAAATCTGTGTGAAGCGCAGTTGATGTTATATGTGCCGCAGCCCTCTTGCTCTAATTTGATCCCGACATTGTATTTCTGTAATTATAACAGTTTTACTCAAGTCTAGTTTGGGCTTAGATGTTCTGTCACTGGGTTTGGTGAATATACTGAATACCTCATCCTTAGCAGAACTGTCCTAAGCTTTGTCCTCAACGCCTGCCTCATCATCACCGAAGTATTGGCTTTCATTTGAAAACCAATATGAGGAAGCATTTGCATCAGATGACTTAGAAAGGTAACTCTCAAGTCTAAGCCTGTTACATGTACGTTCAGCCCTTTTAATAAATTTTTTTATTACAGGTAAATCAACTGACCCAATGCGACCAATTCTTGGACCTCCCTGATCAAGAAAAAACTGGTGCTCGAGAACAGGAACCTTTTTTACCTTGTCAATTGATCATCTTTTGTATTTACAACTATTGTTTTACTATTTAAAACTTTTTTATGTTAATGTATTCAGCATGGCAGCGTGTAATTAGTTGAATTATTCTTTTTTGAGTTACTGTTGGAATAGATGATTTATCCCAAGTAACCTCTACCTTGATTGCAGCGTGTTGGTCTACAGAAGAAAAAAAGTGGCTCCTTGTTACTTTCAGGCGCTAAACCAATTTGCCGCCGAAGTTTTACACAGCAAAGGAGAACGAAAGTAACATTCTGTTGACTGAATAAAAAGATCATTGATCGAGTCAATGACACAGTGCTTTAGTACTGAGTAACCTGGAGTTCCCCTGAAACTGGCAAAAAAAAAAGAAGCGAAGTGAGATGTGCGTGATCTGTAGTGTTGCAAACGTGGAAAGCTGAAGCAAAAACGTCAGGCACGCAAGTCGAAGCTCGTCCGGCTCGTCTCTGCCTGCCAAGCTGAGTGATGCCAAGCAGGTCAGGAGGTGGCGCTGCTGTAGTATGGTGATGAACGTTGGGGGGGGGGGGCACGCTGCAACATAACAATTGATCGGTTGGGTGCAATAAAGCTGTTCTTGCATTTTCAGGAGTCACTTGTTCTTAATTTATTTTCATGAAGTTAAGTACAAAACAAATGAAAAATAACTAACTTCTAATAATACAAGTAAAGCGTTATTGCACCCAACCGCTCAATTCTCCGCTACCGCTACGAGTCACCAGGCTAAGGATCCCTGGCATCCCTGGCCCTCAAAAATATGGCTGCTCTAACCAAACTAAAATTAGTGACAATTTTTGTGTCTAGTCGAAATTTCGAAACTTGGAGGCAAAAATTATCACAGAAGATATTATCCAGTTTAATATATATATAATTAAATAATAAGGTTAAAAACCACCACAGGGTCCCACTGGGAGTAACTGCCATCTAAACAATGATACCGGCTCCCAGTAGGACCGCGGTAAGTCCCACTCATGGCCACGTCTCACAACCGTGAGATGGGTGGTCACAGAACACGACGAAATCACAAAGACAGGCCGGCGAATCCCTCGTGTGGTTTGAGGACACGAAGCGACCGAAGGAAGACAGCTTTCTGCATCCATCTCGCAAGTGCCGTGGCATATTTTTGGCTCGCGGGTATGGCTTTAAGGTTACGAACCAGTGATAGCTTCGCACCTCCGAGAGTACCTATCACAAGGACAATTACTCGTACCGAATATTTTGTGTACAGTTGTTGCAGAACAGTCTTATATATATATATATAACAACGTTGAACATAAGTAAATTACGAATTTTTTGTTTAAAAAAAAACATTTTATATTTTTTTATTCAAAATAAAAATATTTACCTATCGTTGAATTGATTTTCGCAACAATATACTGTTGACGTTGAATCAAGCCGTACAATTTTTTACCATTTTTTTCGTAGCTCACTTTTGGGTATAGATATAAATAATTTTCCTGGATTTTTGACAAAGGTGTTCTTACATTGGGCTCAATTTTATTTTCCAACCTGCCATCTTGGGAGCTGGCTCTTTTAAATAATGCAGCCACACTAGAGGTCGGTGGTCTGTCAATAAAACAAATTTTTGTCCATGAAAATAAGAGTCTAAAATGCTGTACTACAAAAACTATTGCCATCTCGTTGGTTGAATAATTTACTTGTGCATCATTCAAATCTGGATATTGTAGTGTTATTATTGTAGTGTGTGCGATTTCTCGATTTCTCCCTTGGAAGTTTAAATGGTTGTCGTTAGAAAATGTGGGTCTTTTGACACCCCTTTGCCGTTCTTGTTCATGCTTTGCTTTTAGTCTGCACTCAGAAACGATATGATTCGAATATGAGAAGTATGTGCAACCGCCTTTTCCTTTATTATAATTGTTTCCATTATATCGTCTATTAATTTTGATGCAGTCTAGCCTAATGTGGCCAAATTTGTGACACCCGTAACATTCAATCTGCGATTTGGTCCAGAGAGGATGTTATCGTTGCGAATATGAGCGATTTATTTAAGTGTGGCAGTCTTAAATTCTAGTCTGTCTCCGCTGTTTAAATTGGCTGTAGGTGCAGTTATATTTTTTCCAAAGTAGCCGTTGTCCTAACTTTTATATTTGGTATTGGCTTCTACGGCCATTTTTATCGATTCTTCTAATGATACCGAATTTTTATCCTTGATAAAGGAAAGAGTTTCTCTATCTAACCCTCTCATAAAACTTTTCATCACGGTTTCACGGTATTCATTGCTTCTCACAATAGCTTTTCCGCCAGGATGACGTTTCATAACCTGTATAATTATTTTATCTAAAATTTCATTAACTTTGCTTCTATACGCGATTCAAAATTTGTAATAATTCATCAAGATGCAAATCTACTTTATCTTGAATATGGCGTCGTGCGTTGCCGGTTATCTTAGTTCGTATTAAAAGTACAAGATAATTCATTTCATTCGGTTCGATGCCAGTCGTGGCTGCTCGACAATGATTTGCAAACATAGTTACGGACATGTTACTGACATTAAATTCTGGGATAATATCGAGAGAAAGTCTTAATCCGTCTTTTCTACGATAATACAAATGATATCGAGTCCGGGATTCGCAGAATTCAGAACCCCCGTGGTTGAGTTCTGATAAAAATTTGGGTGCAAAATAATATATTCTGTGGGATGAGAGGAATGAATTTCTAAATTTTGATTTTGAGGGTTCTGAATTGGAATTCAGGAATCGACATTTACATAGTTCTGCTCGACAGGTGGAATCGCTAGTTCGCCATTTACATTCATTTGTTCGTGACCTTGTTCAGGGGACGCTGATTGGTCGTTGGCATTCGTACCGTTTACGCTCATTGTTGAGATTCGATCGCTCTCGACCTGATGAAAATCCTAATAACAAACTTACTATTTAGATGTGTAGTTATATGTGACTCGTTACTTGAAGAATAACCGGTTTGCAAGTAGTTGCTGACTTGCAAAGTAGGAAGAAGTTCTTGGCTGATAAACGATGAGCCGCACGGCAATCCTTATGATGTTATTGAAGTTAACGTGGTTTTCAGCTGCTTATCGTTGTTTATTGGGCCCCTGCACAACCAGGAAAATTTTATGATGGTGATTTAGTGAGGTTTCTTTGATTCCCTGCCAAGGGATCACGTTAACTCACAGTTGAGCTTTGATTTTTCTAACATAAAATTCAGGGGAGACCCATGGCTCAAAAAAACCTGAACATATCTAAAGAAAATCCAAAGTGATTTTCGGACCATGATTTTTTTTTTTTCTTCTTCTTTCAGGATATAATAATGGAAGCAATCGACGTCCTTTCTGCCCAGGTTCCAAGGATTCTTGGTGTGTGCCTGGCCGGCGACGTTGCAGCTCTTCGGTTTTCGCACAAGCAGGCGAGCAGCGGAAGGACCTGTCTTTTGGAGGAGTTAAAGTGGTTTCAATGAATGGGTTGGTAGCGTGGTTTCCGAATTTATTTAATAAAATTTCTTTGTGAAGTTAAAGAAATTAATTCCCTTATTTTATTTCCAGGAACATCAAAATCCAATACCGCTACCACTAAAATTTGTGACGTCTAACTTGGATGTTGACAATAAATAATTTGTTTCTTATAGTCGATAAAAGGAAAATTTAGTTTGCCTTCAGCGTGGCAAATTTTAAAGTCGTTAGTTCCTCTTCGACGATTGTTCAAAGTTTTAGTTCGTTGCTGTTATATAACATAAGGTGTTTTCCTGGAAATAAATATACACAGAGAAAGGTCGACACAATAAAAGCACTTGTTGTTTTCACTTACAAAAACACTGTTTTATTTCACTTGCAATAGACAGGTTGCAATGAGTTTGTTCTAGTGAGTCACTGTTCACAAAATTATCCAGATATAATTCCATTCATATTCCTTTTGTTGAGAATTTTTTATTCGTATTTCTTTAAGTATTTAATTAAAGAGACAAAAAAAAGGAAAGGGACAGTTGATAATTATGAGAATTGGTCTTGGGGTGTTCAACACATCTGGAAACGTATTTCGTGGAAATTTAGTTTTACTGCCTTTCTGATATTTTAGTGTGAAATTTGATGATGATTTTTCTAGTTGATAAGTCTCTGTCTACAAATTTGAATAGCTTGAATAGATACTCGTACTCAGGAGCTTTGTTCTGAAAAAGAGTGTAGCGTAAATTACCCATAAAGAATTGTCTTCTCTTAGCAACATTAAGCCGACCAGCTTTAGGTCTGTATGGAGTTATGTGTTCGTATTTAGGCAAATGTAGATCAAACGGAAACAGGCATTTAACGCACGCTCAAGCTTGAAATTTGAATCGTCGGCTAAATCATCATATACTAAACACCTGTAGTCAAAATGGGGCAAGATTAAACTCTTAACCAAAAGTATCCGAGTGAAGGTAGATAAAGAGAATCATTTCTATATGTGACCGTTCGCGAAGAAAGGGGCCTAATGCGTCAAAGCTAAATTTTACAGGACGGGCGATCGTAGCAGAATCCGCAAGCGTAAGTGATAAGTGGTGGGGTCGGCTTTCGTATGCCTCCCGTTCGGTTTCCGCGTACGCTTATCATGCCTATGTTTGTAGCTTAATAACAAGAAAAGTAATTAACTTAAAAAATGTCTGATTATTGGAAATAAGAGAGTAACTCAGAAACTATTGATTGGCGTAAGAAAATGAAAATCGATTTTTTCCGCATTAGGCCCCTTTCTTCGCGGACGGTCACATATACATATTGCGAATGTAAAATATATATCAAGCAGTAACGAATGTAAAGAAAGAATGTAAAGAAAAGTTTAAATAAAAAGAAAGTAAAAGAATATTTATCCGTAATGATCTTTTTCAAAATGTACCTAACTACAGAAGACTATTTGAACCTATTGCCGGTAAATGGCAATTTTTGGAATAATTAACATCGCATTTGTTGAACCATTAGTCGTCTCCTGAATTTTCTTTGGAAGGCATACTTAACTAGTGTATGAGGGGTAGTTCACCCCTTGGTGCTGGTGATAAGTTGTTTAATCACTATTCTGGGATCACGAAATAACACTCATTCATTTTTGTTAAATCAAATGAATATTTCAATTTTTTGCATATGCATTTTTTCACTACTGGTAGTTTATAACATAAATAAAAATGCTTGGTGGCAAAGAAGTTATCAATGTATCAATTTCTGACTTAAAATTAATGAATAGCAAGTTTGTAAAGCAAAATAGAAGGAATAAGTATTTTTCTACTTCGAAATATTATTGTCCTTCGAAAAAAATGGAGGGACCAGTTTCACCCTTTAAATATGAGAAAGGGCCGATACAAAAAAAAAAAAAAAAAAAAAAAAAAAAAAAAATGGGTATCGGGCACCCGAAAAACATCCATTGTCAGTAGGTAATTGGTCTCGACACAAGAAAGACTTCTCTGCGTTATTTTCGGGCCACTCTTATTAGTCAAATGTCTTTAGTTCCTATCACGAAGAACTAGCAAGGAGTAGTAATCTTGTAAGTGGGGAGTGAGAAGAAGAACCTTCTAGAGATCTTTTTTGTTTGCCAGACTTCCGAAGAAGATACGGTTCTGCGCACATGCGCATTGCTGTTGCCGTGTCACATGTTATCCCTGCTCCAAGAAGGCGGGACCTCTAGTCCAGAATGTTAAGTTTCAAAGCTAATGTCAGGTAGTGAATTACAGTTCACACGTGACACGGCAACAATAATGCGTATGTGCGCGAAATCGAATATTCCTTTGGATTTCTTGCAAACACGAACGATCTCTTGGAGGTTGTTTCTCTCACCTCTGCTCGATAAACGCATGCAGTGAACCACTTTTTAATAATCCTTCGTGTTTTCTACTATAGTTCAGTTATACAGTTTCGCGAATTCAATAAATGTACAAGTTCATCGTCATTGTATCTCATGAATCTCTTCTAGTATTCTAAGCTAAGTTAGTTTCAGAACTATCCGAAAAAGTACACTTCACAGTAATTTATTAGACACTTTTTGCAATGTTTAATCATTCTTAGTTAATAGCAATAGAAAATAAAATTTTTTACCCAAATCGTTGGGCCCGTCATTTTTCAAATTTTAAGCTTATCAAAAGTAAGATATTTCAAGCATGACAGAGATTATAGTCCTATGTGGATGATTGATTTAAATAAAAATTGAAAAAGTTGTGTAAACTAAACTTTTTTGCACAATTGCTCGCATGTTAATCTTATGGGAAACTTTAAGTGTCTGGGATGCTGGGTATTAATTAACCGAATTGACTGAAATTTGGAAGACATTATTCTTGGGTATTTGCACCAATATCGAGAGTGGGTGCAAACGATTTTAAAAAAAAAGTAAATAAGGACCACCCTTGTCTGTTTCGCTATATCCCCAATTTTATACACAAAACTTATGAGTGACTCACGTCTATGAAAATACATTAAATCACACTTATCGACGTTGATTGGTAATCTGTTTTAAGAATCGAAGAATTTTTTATTTAAAATTTCCTCAGTAACGAAGTTCGTGTCGTATTACTGCGTAAGTTAAATTATTAGAGGCTTTAAATTCCTGACAAGCATACTTTTTATTGCTTTTCATTTAAAATATTACTTGAAAAAATAAAATAAAATTGTCCGACATTTGAAAATAAAAATATACCTTTCCCGTAAAATATAACATAATAATAGCATAGTCTATTCGCCTAAAACGCTTTAGTCCAATAGCCTACTGGTCTATGCTTTCACTAACTGGCTGATTTCATCGGCTCATTAGACGAATGTATGCGTCAGCACGTATATTGGTCTATTCAGCGCCTTTTAGCCGATTGACTAGCGAGTGGGCTAAGCGGTGGAGCCTTCTCCTGGACTACTACGACATATGACAAATTTATTCATTCGGCCATTGCGAACGGAAAGTAACAAATAAAAACTCCAAGCTCATGACGTTTGGCAAAGAAGGGGTCAGTTGCGTGCCCGTTCGGACTTTTTTACATCCTTAGGTTTCATTATAGACCCGCAGTAAATCACCGCGCGTCGTAATCGTGCAAATAAAAAGTATAGAATCTAGAGGTGTGCAACATTTATTGGCTGGGTCAGGGTTCACGTTTTTGGGCTATTTTACATACCCGAAATCCGACCTGACCTGACTCAAAGTCATTTTGCACGCCATTAGTTGAATCCCAACAAGAATTTGCATTCAGAAATTGTATGATCTCTTTATTTTTCAGCGCACGTAGACAATGAAGTTTATCTGGGAAGAACTTTGGAAAGATTGGGAGATGCCGCTCTGAAGGAACAAGAACCGGATATAGGCGCAGCCTTTCTGAAGTTTGCAGTGGTCACCAAAGAACTTAGCGCTTTGATGAAAACTCTGGTTTGCTAACATTCATTTTCCTTATTTCCAAAGTAATTTCGAAAATTAATTTAAAATGTTGGCATCGCGTAATAATTTTACCACAGTTTTTGTAACTGAAATATCAATCTTTATTTAGTTTTAATACATCTTGCCCTCAAAAGCTTCTAGAAGTTTCATTTCTAACAGCTTGATTAATTAAGAAAAATATGTAATCAATTTTAAGATACGTCTAAAATATTTGGATCTACAGCGAAAAAAAAGGGTTCATAAAAGATTCGGTTCGCTTTTATCCAAAGATGTCCCCTTTTCTCGATGTGTGTGACATGCCAACATCCGAACTTTTACTTTACAGATGCAAAACATTAATAATATAGTGATGTTCCCGTTGGATTCGTTGTTGAAGGGAGATCTGAGAGGTGTTAAAGGTGATCTTAAGAGGCCATTTGAGAAGGCGTGGAAGGATTACGAAGCCAAGTACGCTAAGATTGAGAAAGAGAAGAAACAACATGCAAAAGAGGCTGGTCTCATCAGAACTGAAATTACACCAGCGGAAATTGCCGATGAAATGGAAAAGGAAAGGCGACTCTTTCAGTTGCAAATGTGCGAGGTAGATATCGATTAACAGCCTTCTTTAACTTGCTTCGTAACTCCCTTGAATTCTTCTTTTTTATTATGGGACTTTTTGTACGTCTTATAGTCAACATTCATTGGATATGCAGTAAAACCATACAAAGAAAAAAATTTCAGAAGTAATAATACTCCAAAGTCATAATATCTCCTGGAGTTAAAAATAGCCTCGCTGCACGGTTATTCAAATAAACCGAAACAGTTATAAACAATATTTTATTCTGTGTTTTTAGTGCTCATAATTCTAAGATATGAATTCTGATAAATTGTATCTCTTTGAAAAATGCAGGGACGCGTGCGGATTAACCCGCGTGTTGTGCATGACTGCATAGCGGAGGCTGCTCAAGTATTATGCCAGCATTTTGTTTGAGTATTTTTTTTTTTTTTTTTAATTAATTTATAGGACTACGCATACCACTTTTCTCTCTTATGGACTTAAAACGAAAAATCAGTTTGAAGCATTTATTTGCATTAGAATGAAAATAGATTGTACTATACTTTCGTTTTTGAATAATTTTATGAACTGCAATAATTTTATGATATTTTTATGAACTGCAATTTTTACAAAGAATTTTTTGTTCACTTAAGAACAGTTTTCTTAGGAAATGAAAACGAATACGAATTTATGGAAGAAAAAAACAATTAAAAAATGTAAAGTCATTAATGTTTGGGTTTGGAGACGGCTTTGGTTTGGGTAAGAAAATAGTAACCAAAGATTTTACCTGTTTCTACTCTTGCGTTAACTCAATTGCACACTAATTAAGAATAGTATACGGGCAAGACAATTTTCTGCAGAAATAGAATAAGAGGCAGGTAAAGTTCCGGTCATGTTTGAAAAGTGTAGATGTATTCTTGCTGCCGCACTTCGAAGTTGAACCATAGGCGGCACCGTGAATTCTCCATCTCCAATAATAAATTTGGAAAACACTTTAATTCAAATGCGTAGCCCTATTAATTTCTTTTTAAAAACAAAACAAAAATA
The DNA here is from genome assembly GCA_011634705.1 of Andricus grossulariae. Classification (NCBI taxonomy): domain Eukaryota; kingdom Metazoa; phylum Arthropoda; class Insecta; order Hymenoptera; family Cynipidae; genus Andricus; species Andricus grossulariae. The sequence continues at coordinate 5,857,081 of JAABKJ010000755.1, forward strand.
GGTGTCTTCCATTTTGATGTGGCCTACAATATAGTTAGGTCTAATTTCAATTCAAAAATGTATTTTTTTTACCACCCTAGTGAGGAGTCAGATCAGGAATCTTACGCCAGCTTTCGCATCATCTCAGGCATCACAGTCTTTCCCTTATTCCTCAGCGTTCCTCTTTTTACCCTCCGTTCTCGAAAAAACTTCTGATTTTTTTCGTTTGCTATTAAATCCGATATTTTTTCCTGTTTTAGCTTAGTATTTATTTGTATTTAGCGTTAAAAGAAGCATACATATAATGTACCCCTTTGGTTAAAAATTCCCAACACTCACTAAGGGTCCGTACATAAACTACATAAAGTTCTTTTGTGAAATGTAGAATTACGAACCCCACTTGGTTAGCTCCCATAAGTTTTGAACAAGCCACCAACCCGCCCTACCTTCCATAGTTTTTTTTTTACTTTAATATGTTTTCTTCATGAATTTATTACTTCATATATAGGTAGGGGAACGTAAGGCAAGATAGGGAACCATAATTATGGGCAGTTATCGACCTAAACGTAATGAATTAAATCGAAACTATCCCTTGGTGATGGATAAAGAAGTTAATATACTACTATTCTACAGAGCGAGTCAGATTTATAAAAAATGAATTAGGAAAAACTTTATTAATTAAAAAAAAAAAGGAAAAATGCCCCAAATTGATTAAAATTTGTATCACAGATTTAATGTAAGACACATTTTAAAAATTTAAAATAAACTATCACCAAATATAAAAGCGGGAGTATTGATATTAGAATAAGGAATGCGCTATTATTTCTAGAAAATATTATTCTATTATTATTAAAAATATGGATAAAAACATCAATTTTTTTCTAGCCTAGAATATTGCTCTATCGCAGTTACCTTGAGCGCTCACAATTGTCTTTGCCCACCAACGATTATTAAAATCCGCGTTCCCTGTTACGCGTACTGCCCTTGTGATTGTGAGACAGATAAGCCATAAAATATTATTTTTTGTCAGCATTTCTTTCAAGTCGTGATGGGAATCTTGTTCCTGAACAAATCCTCATAAAAGAGAATAAAATGTGCCAAAAACAGTAAAATTATTCAAAAAAAGCAGTAGCCTCCTTTGATTGTAAACATTTGTGTATTTTCGACCCACTCTATTATACAAATTCAAATCAGACTCATGTTTTAGGAAAATTGTACCTAAAAAATATAAATGTACCCATACAATTCTAAATATCAACTTATATACAGCTAATATAATACCTATTTATATTTCAAAATCTTTTATAGACGCACAAAATTTTAAAACATCGCTGGCGCGTGTTAACGCATGCGTTCCATAGTTTCCGTACCTAAGAGTCAACAAGCGCTGTGAGGCGTGGCTTAAGACCTCCTTATATAAAGGTTTCTCGCAACCTTAGCACGGCAAAGTGAAAGCTTTTCTCGCACAGCAATACTACTTTCAAAGAATACGCTCGAGCTGTATTACCACGCGCGTTATATTTTGGAAGCAAAGAGACTTGCTACGCTAAAATTATATGAGTTCGAACAAATATAGCAAGACTTCGGGCTAATTTTGTACGTTTAAGATTCGTACTTTAATAGGAATAGCTCAACTTGTTATTATACTTAGATTTTTTCTCCGTGTAAAGTCACAAACGTTTGATAGATACCTGGCAACTTAACGTTTTCGTTCTGGCTTTCAACGTCAGAGCAGCACACATCCTCTTATGAAATCTCTAGTAAACTTCTCACCTCTAGAGTAAAGTTGAACACTTTTCTTTTTATTTCGGGATTTAAGATTTACAAAACATATGATTGGAACCGAGCTATCCATAGCTCTATAAAACATATATTGTATGTTTGCTTTGCGATTAAAAGTTCTGCTGTGATACAATCCGTCATTTTTATCATTTTCATTTCGAGATTTAGAAGCTTCGTGAGCGAGCATACCTACCCGTAGAACGTCTGTTCTTATGAAGCTCATATGTTGGGGGGAGGGGTATATAACTGCTTACATAATACTTGAACGACCCCATGCACATGAGCATTAGAATGACTAATTTTGCATGAATTTTCGAAATGTAAATGCGTTAACCCGGTAATGGGCGACATTTAACGAGATAATTATTTTGCGGAAAAAAATAAAAATCGGGTAGTATTTATAACTTGTGTATCGTATTTGAAATGTCCTATGTTACTACAATGAGGAAAACAGTGTATAACTTTTAAAATAAGAGAATATTTTCCAATATGACTGAAATCTAATATCCTCCTAGGGATATTAGTAGATATTATTAGCTTTATAAAGCAAACTATAAAATTTGTTGTCCAAGATACCAGAAAACATAGAAATGCTGCCAAAAATGAGTCCCAAGCGAAGTCATTAACCTAATTCTGTGAGAAATGGAAGTTCGGTATGTTGTTAAATTATTAATATCTCCTGGAATATTGACCATTTAACAATTTTTTTGGACTTGATCAGTGTTGAAGTACCCTCATAAGTGCACGCAAATTGTTATTTATTAAACTTTCCTTAGAAATTTATTATAAAAAATTGGGTGGTTTCAATGTGTCCCCTATGTGCTGTAACGTGGATTTGGTATAAGTCCACCTTAACGTAAAGGCTCTCTCGGGTCTCGCCGAGGCGGGAGTTTAAACAGCAAAAAAATATAAAAAAATGACACCGGAAAGTAGCCAACTTACCTTCAAGCCTCGACCCCATACATAATATTATAATTTTTTCGGCTGTTATTATTTTATTGTCTTATTGTTTATCATCGTTATCTTTGTCGGGGAGCCCAGCGTTTGTGGGGGTAGTTTGAATTCGGCTTTCTCAGGTACAGTTGCGTGGTACCGGGCTTTCGAGACTAACTTTCGAGGAAGCAAAAACGTCATCCTCGAGAAGACGCAGCTGCGAGGAGGTACGAGACGGACTCGAAGATCCAGGACGGACCTGTCACGTTCACCTATTCCTGGATGTCAACAACACTCAACCACCATGGACATACAACACAGAAGAGAAACTCGAATGGCAAACCGGTCGATGGCAGTGGATACGGCGTGGCGCAACGTGGGAGGTGGAGCGGATGTGAGTCCCGCTTGACTAGCCTCAGCCAATGAACGCCTGGGTCCTGACCGGTCACAGTACCCAAAGATGGAGGATCAGCGAAGGATTCTGTCCGAGCAGCGCGTGACGTCAGCGGGCCGTCGCACACATCGGGCCGTGCGCCAGACGACACGCGTGACGCCAGCGGCTAACTGGTGCAGGACGCGCCTACTCTTTACGGTCCCTGGAATAAGGAGCATGAAGAAAGACGACGGACGAGAGATGGGAGTCGTGGCTTGAAGGCTTTAGAGTAGAGTGACAGGTCCGAAAATTGTCAGGAAAAATCGACGAGCAATAGATGGACGCGGGTCTGCTCGCAGCGATCTCCAGGTGGGTGCAAGGTGGGTCCTCTCTGCGTTTCTTCCCATGGTGTTCTCGAAAGTCTGGTGTCGCGTGGGGGATTATCAGAAGCTTAATAAAAGTGTGTTCGCGATACGAACGCCGCCGCTGAAAATGGCGGTCACGGGTGCGAGCCGACTGTGACTCCGAGATATTCATCAGACACCGAGGAGCACGGTTTTAGAAACTAAGTGAGTTCAGCGAAGTCGAGCCCTTCGGAAAGTGTAACGGTAACCTGACAAGTGCCCTACCACACGAGGGCAGGAGAGCCGCTTGACGGGGTGTCACGCTGCCTCATGGCCAGGGAAGCCATTTTCGGAGTCACGGAGGCCACGCGAATGTAAAATTTTGAAGCCCGGGTTCCACGGCCGAATTTTTTACCGAGAATGTCCTAATTTACTTTGAGTTGTCTGATTACTATCATTAGATTTCTTACTTTTTTATACGAAGTGTCGTGACTCGTGGGCTCGTGAGATCCTAAGGAATGGTAAAGGTTTTTTTTTTCATGTCAACGAGGCTTTCCCCTCGGTTATCCCCAACCGAGGAATGAGATACGTAGGGATTACGAGAGTACCTTTCTTTTTACACCGTCGGAAAATCTACGTTACAGTGCTTACATTGTTCCTTGTACCTCTCCCATATTCCTTTACACAGCCCAACGTACACACTTACTCAGTTGCGGAGGGGGAGGGGGGGTCCACAGATCAGGGTGAGTTCCGAACCGCCAATAACAGCGGCTTAAAGTACTTGGAGAATCTTTTTGTCTGGAGGTACCGACGCCACGACTCATCGGAGATAAACAATCCCTTGCTAGGCTAGTGTTCACCTTACGCCCATCGCACACTTAGTACAACAAATTAGGGTAGAGATAATGATTAGAATAAACTGAGAATATGATTGACAAACTTAAGGGCCACAACGTGAAAAAATTAGGGAAAACCAAGAGATCAAATTGGAAAAATAGACAACAAGGAATTTAAACTTACCTAGATAGCTCGGAACTGGAGATTTGAAACGACCCCTTCTGATCGTGAGCCTGGTCTCGAATTGAAACTACAGCAAGTGTCCTCCGGGAATAATGACCAGGGCGTAAGCAACGATCCCTCCTGGTAGCGGTTGGAGAATGATGGACGGTCGCCCTGAACTGCTCTTTTCAACCTTGCAGGGAATCTCAGATTCAATCTGATATGAGATTCTCGCGACTGGATGTCGATTGACTCGATGATTAGATCGGGACCAATACTCAACTGATTTACAACTGAAATCTAAAATTTATGGAGTCAAAGAATTATGCAGAGATAGGAACGAGTGATCAAATTAAGCATTAGATTAGAAATAGAATTATGCCAATTAACACCTTTTTCTCTCCACTTACGTCTTTGTACTCTTTTCCCTCTTGTCAGTTAAAATAGAGGAATGGGGCACATAATCGGTAAAGAGAAGGGTCTTGCGGGCGATATGGTACCCACATCTTTACGATTTAGCTGACCAGGAATTTAAATTTATTAATTTTCTACCTTTCCGTGTTAGGCCGCCGCCGTCTCAGGAATTGCTCCATACCCTCCACATCTCCATAGCTTTGATTCCTCTGTACATCCGTATCCACCATGCCATCTTCCCATACATCTTACACCTAAAATACAATTATTTGTTTTCAATATATGCAAACAAACAAATTAATCAGCGAGAAGGAGGTATGCAAATACATCTATCCCCTTTCCAGTCTTCACCTAGACACAAGAAAAAAGGTCTTTACCCAGGCAGATAAAAATATCTGGCCAGCAATGCCTTAATAATCGAGACACTCCCTGCAGGTATCATAATTAATGTATAGTATGCAACACGTGCGTGTTATTATAGGCATTTTATGTTGTTTATTTTTCGAGTGGTAAGGTCACGTTGACCGATCGATGGAAGAAGTCTGTGGTGGGGTTACACTTTATTTCTCTATGGAATTAAAATAACATTATTTCCCCCAAAGCAGGGCTATAAGGCATCCAGCATCCGGCTCATCCTATAAACATGACGCTCAGCTATAAAGACACACATAGCACCCTCGCAGTACAATGCACTAGTAATCGTTGATAGAACATTAAGAGGTTATTGTAATATTGAAAATTTGCATTTTGCTTGAAAATTAATTATATTATTAGGAGCACATTTTCGACAAATTTGAGACGTAGTCATAAATGGTTGTAGAAAAAGTATTTTGCGAGAATCAATAAATTGTTCTGATTTATGACCGAATTTTAAAATTATGAAATTAGTACGGAATATGGGATCATGTAATTCAGATTTTTATATGTTTCATTGGAAGTAGAAGGTACAGCGATTTATATTGCATGTTTGATACTTTAAAAACAAATGATGTATACGAAAAATGTACGGTTCATTTATAAAAGAACATGATTATTGGTCAAATTGTGCAATACTCGCATGCCACAATGAAGACATTTATAATCAAAATTTTATCGAAAGACTTTACATATTATAGCATATATTATGTAAAAAATAAAGGAATGGATCAAAAAGCTGAGGATGTTCAATTGAATATTTAATTTCTTTTAAACTTCCTGGCTTACCCGTTCAGAAATTAACTTTAAAAATAGGAGCGATTGTAGTGCTTATTAAAAATTTAATATATAGTAATTAGTATACAATTAATGATAATTACTCGAACTAAAAATGGAACTATTGCTTATATTCCTAAAATTGCGTCAGACACTGGAGAGTTTTCTTCTTTTCCGTTAATTTTATCTATAAAACAATTTCCTATAGTTCTAGCTCTTTCAATTACAATTAATAAATCACAAGGCCAAAGTTTTGAAAAATTAGAAATATATTTTAACAGATCTCTGTTTTCTCATGGACAATTATCTGTAGCTTTATCTAGATCTAAAAATCGTAATAAATTATTAATTGAAAATAATTCAGACGGTAATGAAACTATTACAAAGAATGTATGGAAAGAAATTCTCGAGGAAATGCCCAATTACCGTAAAACTGAGCTAATCAGGAGATATGTGGTAAATCGGAACAATAATTTTTTATCCAGATGTCCCGCTTTACCCCACACTGTTGTGCATCTTGGAAAATTTTTTATTAAAATTGTTTATTTAAAAAATTTACAATTGTAAAATTATATACGGAAAGTTTATAAAATTTACATAATTATGTAAATTATTTTTAATGAAATAGACCAATAAAATGTTTACTGTAAAGATATGAAGAACGGGATGCGAAAGTAGAAGCATAGAAAATGGGGTTTTGAAAGACGGTTTTGAAATATGGTCAGGAGTAGACAGTGAAAAGCATGGTAGTCAAGGGGTCGGTTTGATTATGAATTAAAAAGCAAGACAGCATCTCAAAAATCAAGGATATGTATCTTCCAGATTGCTCTAGGTTAGAATGAAGGTAGGAATCAGGAGATTTTTTATCATAGCGTGCTACGTCCCAGTTGATAGTGATCGGAGAGATATCAAAGAGGCCTTCTGGGACACTTTAAATGATACAATAAGTACATGCGATCATGGTGAAAGAATCATTCTGCTAGAGGGATATGAACGGATGGGTCGGCGTTCAACGTCAGGGTAAAGATACAGAAAGGGTGCTAAGTAATTTTGGGGATTCAAGAAAACATTATAACGGGGAAAGCTTAGTTAGCTTATGCTTAGAAAAGGGCCTATTTATTACAAATACTTGGTTTAGACATAAAATGATCCACATGTACACCTGGCGTAAAGGAAATAGCCCACACTATAATTGACTTCGTTATTGAGAATGAAAGACTAAGAGAACTAGTAAAAGATACCAGAGTCATGAGAGGCTCTGAATGCAATACTGACCATTACCTTGAAGTCTCCAAAATATAGTTAGGGCGGGGATGAAAGAGAAAGAGAACCACACAAACGAAAGAAACGCGAATAAAGATTGAAAATCTACAGAAACCGGAAGTGCGAATAGAGTTTCATAATAAAGTAAACGAACGCATAGATAGGGCAACTTGGGAAGTACTTATAATCAATACAGACTCAAGTGTCCGGACTTATATAGCTGTATAAAAATAAAAAATAAAACAAAATTGAAAATTCCTTCTGCAAAAATCAGTTGAAGTTTTAGTTTTTGAGTTATAAAATATTTAAGCCGGGCCAATCAGGAGCGTCATATGAGCACTCGCGAGTGCGTGGGCGATGGTCCAACGCAGTGTTATCAAAGCGAGCGCAGAGGTGGAGTTAGCGACGGGAGAACACAGCGTTGGATTCCCGCTCACGCACACACTACTGTTTATACGGCGCTCCTGATTGGTCCAGCTTAAGTATTTTATAACTCAAAAACTAAAGCTTCATCTGATTTTTATAGAAGGAATTTTCGATTTATAATTTTTATTTTTATACAGCTATATAAGTCCGGACACTTGAGTCTGGGATACCCTGTAGAAACAGTGTGTGGTACGGCGGTTGTAGGAAAAAAGTCTGGTAATGCATGGTGGAATGATTAAATCGAGGCAGCCCGACAAGAAAATAAAGAAGCGTACAAGAGAACGTTGAACAGCGCAGGTCTTAGCGATGAGGAGAGAAATAGGCTCAAAAATGATTACAGACACAAAAATAGGAAAGTTAAACGACTAGCCAAGGAAAGGAAAGATAAAATCAAAACAGAAGAAGAGAGGAAAATGCAAAACGACTTTAAAGGAACCATGAAACTATTATTTAAAGAGATAAAGGGAAGTAAATGTACAGAGTTCGTCAGCTTGAGAAACAGCAAAGGTTAAATGCTATATGATACAGACGGGATAGTAGACGCTTTAAAAGACGCCTTTAAAGAATTATTAAGAGGTGAAGATATAGGGCAACAGAACTGCGACATAGAACATAATGCATTAGAAAACCCAATTGAAAAATGCTGTGTCACTGAGGTTAGAGATATAATTAAGAACTTAAAAAACGGCAGGGCTGCTGTTGTAGACAGTATTAGCGCTGAAATGCTTAAATTCGGTGGCGAGTACATACCTCACAGGTTGTGCGAATTGATAAATTTATGTATCGAGACGGAAGAAGTTCCAGACGATTGGTGAAAAGCGATTATCGTACCAATATTCCATGTAAAACTTACGAAAATACCTTCTAACACCCCCTATCGGTTGCAAAAAACTTATTTTTGCAGTTGAAATTGTTAAAAAAATTGATGATTTTCATGATTTCCTACCGTCCTGCTGTTTCACGACCACTTACTTTCACTGAAAAACGCTCGAAAATCTATATACCAGACGTGTATTCCGGTTGCAAGATGGCGCTACAGTCGTCCAAAATTATCAGGATTTTGAGAGGGGAACTCGCATGACTTTCTACCGTTCGGCTGTTTGCGGACCAGTTATTTTTGTTGAATAATTCTCAAAAATCTACTTGCAAGGCGTTATGTCCGGTTGCACGATTAAGTCCTCAAAAATTATCATGTCCCCCCATGACAATTAAAAACCATGCCATTTATTATTGATCATTTTTGTATTTGATCAAGTCTTTTAATATCGTACTATTATTATTTCCTACTGATTTACCTATAATAATTGCTATGATAATTTCTATAATCATTTCGTACAGTGCTTTTTATACTGATTCTCCTATAATGGCGAAAAAATCTGTGGGATATTCATTACGGAAAAATAATTACAGGCCCATGATCATTTTTCCATGTTATTTTTTTTTGTAAGTGAAAATAATCGCACCATATAATGAATGGATATCGATTTTCATTTTCAAAAATATATAACTGTTTACACAAAAATTCTCACGCGTATTACGTATTATTTTATTACGTTTAAAAAAGTCTTAAATTAAAGCTCGTACCTTGTAATTTTATGGGATTTTTAACACACTTTCACTCAAAAAGTTAACTGTAGCGCTATCTGGCAACTGAGCGAAACGTCTGCCAAGTGGATTTTCGCGTCTTTTGCAGGGGAAATAACTGGTCTTCAAATAGCCAGACAGTAGAAAATCGTATCCCTCCCCCTAACAAATTGACAATTTTGGAGGACTGTAGTACCATTTTGCAAATGGAAAAAACGTCTGGCAAGTGCATTTTTTTAGCGGTTTTTAGTGAAAATAACTAGTGCCGGACTATTAAATCCCCTACCGTCTGCAGCTGGACTAAATCAGACGGCGAGGGCAGTGGTGAGAGGGCGGTCACGGATGACGTCACACTCCTTGTAGATCAGTAACGGTTAGATGCGCAGGTTCAATATTAAGAGCGTATATTTTAAACAACAAATAAATGTTTGTACACTGAAATGTGTTGTGGAGTGTTGAAGCTTTAGTTATTCACAGGTCATTCAATATCAGATCAAAAGTAACAACAACGAGTAGTAAAAACTTATGTCGATTTGAACGCCGGACATCTTATATGGCCGCGTGATTGACAGATAAATTTAGTATTCGATAAACTTCATTTCAAGTTATTATATGAAGTCATTACGTTAAACTTTGCAACATACTCCTTTGAAAATCATTAAACAGGGATCATAATTCGCCGACCACGATATCCGAAGTTAACGACTACACTAGAGAAAATCATCAATAATCAAACCTTTGCATTTTGAATGCGATTATTAAACCTCCAATTATGAACCGGTAATCTATTCGACTCATCGTAAAAAGAAACACCAATATTTATATTGAATGTGTCGAAATGGCAGTCTTCAATAATGAACCCAGTCTAATGTACACCAGCCATTTTGAGAATACGCGCGGCTTATTTCTTTAAATTCAAATCACTATGTCTTCGCGATCAAGATCTTGTTAAGAAATTAATCAATTTTAATTAGCCGCGAGGAAGTTAATGGAACCCGATTCGCTGGTCTGCCATTTCTTTCGGCAGTGATTGTGGCTTGCATAGCCCAGTCGTGTTCAAGTTCGAAGTCACAAAAGTATTCGGGGAGAGAAAATATAAGAAAGGATTAAACGTCACCTGTGATCATTCGTTGACCACGGAATGATTCTCGTCCTCGAGGAATTTTTTATTTCAGAAAATCTCTTTGTCTCTCAATGTGCAATTTATCAAACAATTATGCTCTATGGTATGGCTACGAGCCTGAACGTCAAACTTGAAGTGAGCACTATAGGTTTCAAAAATTTTGACCTCTCTACAAAAGTTTGAATAACTCAGTGAAAAAAATCGCTAAAGAATGGAACAAACTTCATTGCAAAGATAATTTTATTGCGAACAAATTCTCTATTCATGACACCGTCATATATTAATTACACATGAAGTTACATTTGAGTAAAGGTACAAAAACACGGTTAACAGCATCAATTCGACGACAGTGAACTTTGACGCGTTTTTTGTGGAAAAATCAGTAGAAATGAGGTGAAAAAAATCAGGCGCATTCCTTGACATTTTCTGTAAATGCAGGTTCCATAAAAATGAAAAAATTGTATTAATTGTAGCTTGAAGAGTTAATTATAGAGGAGGACCTTATCTCAGCTCGAAATTGTGATAGAAAGCTCAGGTAAAGCTTGAAATATGTAAAAAAAATTCAAATAATACAATGAAATAAAAAATAAAGTTTCAAAATTAACAAATAATAGGCTATTAGCAATTATTTTTTCTATGTTTTTTCTTTCTGCGCGCATAAAAGGAGTCATCAGTGTCAGTTTCAGTCGAGTGTCACTATTCGGCATTTTCCCCCAGTTACCTGATGACCGTAATTTGGGGAAACTGAAAAAAAGCCAAAGGCGTAGGAAACATGAATTTATGATTGGAGAAAAATGATCGCATAAGATGAAAATAATTAAATACCGATAAATCAAACACTTCAGCAATTCCAGGTCAACTCATCTGAAGAATTTCATCTACTGTTAGTAATTTTGATGCAAAGTCTTGTACTGTTTTCTGAGATGTTTCAAAAGAATAATGAAATGATTATTGAAAAATTAAAAAAAACTCGTCGACGACTCGGAAATTCGAACAATTTATCCTCACGACTTTTGTCGACAAAAAGAAAATTCTCAGAGTTATAGCATTTGTAGAATTCAAAAAAGCAAACGAAAATTACAATTTTAAGCCAAACAACGCCCGATATGAAAAAAGTCAAGAAAAGAAAAATGTTGCTTTTTGAAAGCCCTACAAGATAATGGTAACAACTTTTTGAATTTTTTTGAAAAATCGAAAATTCACATTTTTATCGCACAAAAAAATAATGAAAAATAAAAAATTCCATTTTGCGGTCAAAGTATGCAAGATTCGAAAAAAGATGAATCGAAAAAAATTATGCACCCAAAAAACATCTGTAAAATTTGTACAAATCACTTTTTGATAGGACGCATAATTTTTGTTTTATTCGTAAAAACAACATTAAGAATAAAAAATTACATTTTTAGACAAATGGCACAAGCTACGGTAAAAATGAATAAACAAAAGTTGTTCTCACCCAGAGAAGAGCTACACATTTTTTATTAATTATTGTCTGATAAGCTGCGTAGTTTTCGTTTTCATCGTTAAAAATAACTTTAAAAATAAAAAAATTAAATTTTTGGAAAAATGGCACATGTTACGAAACAAAATTAATAGACAGAAGTTTTTCACCCAATAAGGATCAACAAATCTATTATTATTAATTTTTAGATAGAACGAGTAGATTTTCTCTTCATCTTAAAAAATAATACTAAAAATAAACAAATTAAATTTTTTGAAAAAACGACACAAGAGACGAAATAAGAATGAAAAGACAAAAGTTCAAAAGATCCACAAATTTGTTACAATCTCTTGTTATAAGAATATATTCAAAATCACGCAAAATTCTCTCAACTAAGACTCAACTTAGCGCATAGTGGGGAAAAAATGACTTTTTTGGTTCAAAATAACGTACAGCCCACAAATATTGACCGATTTGGACAACAAAATTTGAAAAAAAAGCTGAATAGATGTCTAAGAGAGTTGTGGAGCCTGATTTTTAAACTAGGCTTTCGATTTTTTTATAAATAAACAAATACCACGAAAGAATGGCAATTTTTTCTATTTGACGTTCCCGGTGCTCGTCAATAACAGGAAAATTATTCAAATCGTCTAAGTTTCATAAAGTAACATTAGTTAAAGATGTTCCCATATTATATAATGAGCAAAAAAAATTGTTATAAACAAATTATTTGATGAAAAAATTTTTTCTACGATTTTCTCCAATCTTACGTTTTTTAAGTTATATTGAAAGGCATTTGGATAAAAACAATATAAAGGTGAAAAAATTTCTTCTCCAGATTATTGTTGTTAATATTATAAACACATTTAATAAAGAAATGCATTAATCAGGCCCCAAGCGACATAAAAAAAAAGCGTCGCAAAAATAATTGCTAATAGCCAATATTTTAATAATTTTTAAACTTTATTTCTTATTTCATTGTATTATTTGAATTTTTTTACTTATTTCAAGTTTTACCTGAGCTTTCTATCACAATTTGGAGCTGAGATAAGGTCATCCTCTATAATTAACTCTGTAAGCTACAATTATCAAAACTTTTCAATTTTGATAACACCTGCATTTACAGAAAATGTCAAGGACTTCGCCCGATTTTTTTTCGCTTCATTTCTACTAATTTTTCAACAAAAATTAACGCGTCAAATTTCACTGTCGTGAATTTGACACTGTTGACCGTGTTTTTGTACCTTCACTTAACTGTAACTTTATTTTTGTAATTAATGTATGACGGTGTCATGAATAGAGAATTTATTTGCAATAAAATTATCTTTGCAATGAACTTTGTTACGTTCCTCAGCGATTTTTTTTCACTGAGTTATTGAAACTTTTGTAAGGAGGTCAACATTTTTGAAACCTATAGTAGAGGTTGAAAACTTTCGTCCTCACGGACTCGCGAGCGGATGTCACGTCATGCGCAGATGACTGATTAAGAACCGACGTGGGTTTTATTCATTATAGAAATCCGAGTGATGGCGAGAATCTGGACAACGTCTCTTTGGTTATTCTTGAGGGCACGGGACTCCTATCTATGCGCGTAACCAGTTCCTCTTGTTCGTCGTCATGGTGCCGTGGCCCCCGTGAATTTATACGATTTTATTCAAATTCGTGACTTGTGATCTGGTCATAGGTAAAGTCTTTGTTTTGAGCCCTTCGGCCCGTCATCTATGCGAAATAATACACAGAAAGAATATGTGTTATCAGCTAGAGCAGTGAGTTAAAAATAATTGACCTATGGTCGGAAAATTCTGAATGGTTCGACGATCGAAAAGAACCTAACCTTCAAGTCGAATTCTTTTGGAGTTACATTTAAAAGTAAATGTACTGTAAATAAGTATGAATTAAATTGAAAGTAATGTTTTTAGTTGATGATCAAACAGTTGCAATACTCAATTATACAATTTTTATATAAGATTCTCATTTTAGTACAACGGAATCTTCTGTTAGAATTGATCAGAATGATAAAATAAGAATTTTAAACAAAAAATGTATAATTGAATTTGTATAGCTAGTAAGCGTAAAAGTTTATGCAAGAGAAGGTTGGCTGGACCCTCCGTAGAATAGTCAGTAGAGCAGTCGTCCAGCAAACCAGAGGCTTGGGCTCGAATCCCAGTGAATTTGAAAGGCGTTCCTTTTTTCACAGAGAATTTATTTGAAGATTGAATTTTCGATAAGGTTATAAAAACATTATGCATTTACAGTTAATTACACCAGAATTATTGTAAGGTTAAAACAGGAAGAAATAATTTTCTAACCTTGCAATTACGGTTCCCAGCCATTAAAAAAATAGATAAAACTCCATCCCTATATCTTTAAACATAACCAGAATCATTCGTATTCATGAAAATCTTTTTTTTTTTTAGTCCAAGTAAAGTTATATGCTTTACATTTATGTCCCTCGATTTCGACATTTCGACCGTTAAGGTTATACATGGTGTCGCAAATATATGATTAATGTCTCCTCTCTATTATTCCGCTCTGAAGCGTCGCTGATTCTATTGCAGTATAATATTAGAGAGTACACACTTGTCAAATTTTATTCGTAATTTCGTTGCAGCGCAAAAAATGTCCGCTATGAAAAATTTAACTATGCACCAGAATTGGTGACGGGGTCCTGAACCGACTAACATGAAGGAGAGCAAGCCTTTGCCTACACAGAAAGTCAAAGCTTGGGCGGCGATATTTGTAAAAGGCATATTCCTTGAGTTTACTGCAAGCCTTTCAATTACCGATTCTGTTTACTCCAAGTTTTTAAAAAAGAAATGTTTTCCTTGTGCAAGAAAAAATTCTCTTAATAACAATTTTCATTTTATGAGAGATAGAGCCGAATTTTGAAAATATTGTGCATGAAAATATTTTTGTACATACTTTATTTAGAGTAGTAAGCTCGCACATGTTAAAAAACTATCGATAGTCAAAATTGAAGTAACTAGAAACAATTATCTCGCGACAAGCTTACTAAGGCCTTGGATTTTTTTCAGAATAATAATATTATATAAAATAATATTTACGCATCAAAAAAGAATATTTAAAAATCTGAAAACTGAAATTCAGAAATTAAATAAAATTCAGCGAAAGTTTATCTGAATTTAAGAAGGTCAATAACTGAATTTCAGAATTTAATGATACGTTATTTTCTCAAATTCAGATCAAATTTATTTGAAACCAGATAAATTTTAGGTTAGTTTAAGGTCATTTCTGAATTTAAGCTGTACTTAGCGGTCGCGTAAAGACCATGAAGTTTCCCATTAATTTATCATTGAAAATGTCAGCATTTTGTAAATCTGGTATTTAAACGCGATTATATGTTTCAAATAATTCCGTATTTCAATGTATTGTTTATAATTTGTCAGAGAATGAGAATCAATCATAAATGTTGAGGGTGAAATGACCTTAAGCCACACTTATGGTGCCCCAAAGAAAACCCCATAAATGATAAATTTGAATTTTACTTAATATTACGGTTTATTAATGCTTTTCAAAAGTTTTTATCATAAATAATAATTGTTAATCGGTCATTTAAGAATATCTAGTCACATGTTAACTAATTTGCAGTTGTTTAAACAATTTTAGTTTGTTTAACCCTCATGATACACACATGAAGGGCGGATATTAGAATTAAAAATGTCACAACCTATTATCAAATCGCCAGAAATATTAAATTCCGATAAAGATGACATAACGGAAACATGTTTTCATCTAATAATAAAATTCGAAAATAGTTTATTTCGAATTTTGGTAAATACAGGCACCGCCCATTCTTATATGAGCAAAGAATCATTGGAAAATATAAAGAAATTCCATTTATTAAATTTCTAAACCTGTTTCGTGAAAACTAATGATCGCGAACGGAGAAATCGTCGATATAATTGGACAAGTAGTGATCCCAATTATTATCGGCAAGGAAAAGAAAAACTTACTGCTCAGGTTAATCTTAAATTTAAAATCGCTAGGTATTTTAGGTACGTACATGCTAAAAACTTTATGAATGACCTTAAACTATGACTCAGAAACTTTGTGGCTATCAGTTATCAGGATTGGTGCAATATACTAGGCTGTTAAGTACTAGAAAGCTTAACAAAAGCAACCCAAAGTTAAAAGATATTGAAATTCCCCTAGTGACTAGCAATCGAAACCAATCCCAGAAAACCAAGAACGCCGAAATTCCTTTAACAAATCCTACCAGGGCCGGCGGAACTTAGGTTATCTGTCTTTCTCGCTCCTTAAGAAGTGTGAATGCAAAAGAATTAGAGTAAGCACACTCGCATGTGGAAAACAGATGACGGTTTTCCACATGCGAGTGTCTCGCTTACTCTTTACATTCACGCTCCTTAAGGAGCGAGAAAGATAGATAACTTGCGTTCCGCCGGCTCTGAATCCTACAAAGGATATCCCAAGCTAAAAAAGGAATCTCATAAAGTTAACCAGATATATGAAAGGAATAATAGAAATCGATGGGTCAATTATAAAAATAGAGAGATTATATTAAATAATATTTCAGATAATTTAGGAAAAATAGACGAAAACAATAATTGTTCTTCAGAGATTTGCTGTAGAGCTTAATGGAAGCCAACAAACTAAATTAGAACAAATTTTATGAAAGATAAACTTAAAATATATTAGGCAACATAGTATAAAACTTAACAAAACACAAAATATACGTGCAAGGCCACGATCCCATTAAACAGCGATACTGCCACGTAAGTCCTAAAATAATATAAGAAATTTATGAGGGAGTTGATTTATTATTAAAGCACGAAATAATAGAGCCCTCTTGTTCTGATTGGTCAAATCCCCTGGTACATATGAAAAAACTTGGTAAAGATTTAGATTTTGCCTAGATGTTAGAAAAATTAATAACATTACAGAAAAATACTTGTGCCCAGTACCTTTGATGACAGAAATTCTTGACACATTAAGGTCAGCCAAATTGATGTCAAAAATAGACTTAAAACTTGTTTACCTACAAATTTCATTCGAAGAAAGTTCAAAACCAATTACAGGATTCACAGTCACTGGAAAAGGCGTGTACCAATTTAAAAGAATAACATTTAGTCTAACTAATGCTCCATCTACTTTCCAGCGACGGATGGACAAAATTATCACTCATGACTTAAACACAAACGTTTTTTGTTATTTAAACGACATAGTTATAGTAACTCAAAATTTTGAAGACCATTTAAAATATCTAAACATTGTATTAGACAATATAAATAAGTCAAATTTAGCGATCAGCTCAGACTAATTTGAGTTCGGCTGCTCGGAAATTAAAGAATTAGGTTTTAAAGTAAATGAAAAAGTCTCACAAGCAGACGACGAAAAAATCCAACCAATCCTAGAATTTCTTAAACCTAAAAATATTAAACGTGAAACGTGAAAATATTAAAATATTAAAATTATGGCGCATTGTAGGGGCGATGGCAAGTGGGTACAGAAAATGAATTCCACACTTTGTCGAAATAATAGAACCACTAAACAGATTCTTCAAAAAAGATATAACATGGGATTGGGGATTAGAACAAGATGAGGCCTTGCAAAAAATTAAAGATCTTTCAACAATAGAACTAATTTTGACATTCGCAGACATCATACAACCCTTCCAACTTAAAACAGATGCGATTATCACACTATTGGGAGCCGAATCTCGGTACTTTGCATCAGAAAAAGAGTACTTATGATATATTTCACTTTATTAACGACCATTATTTTAATCCTCAAGCGTGATTTGAGATTTGAGCTTTCTGTTTTTTCCGAGAATGAGCCGGCCAACTTATTCTCGGAAGTTGGAGAGTTGAAATCTCAAGCCCGCTTTTTGCAGTAAATTCACTTAGGACTATTTTGTGGATTAATTGTTTCAAACTTTTCGGTTTCTCATCAGAATTTGTCGTAAATCGTTACTTTATTTAGAATTTTTGATTGGGAATCGACAGTTGAACTCATATTCCAAATTTGGCGAGTAGATCAATGGCGCACTGGGCGGGTGAATGACCGGGAACTTTGGAAGTGCGGAAGCACGAACTGCGAAATCTTCAACCTGCGATTCGACCAGTACGATTTTCGCGATCGAGATCGAGAGACAGTCGATCATTGGATCTAGACCCGGACGGGTCGATTGCGTAGCTCGAAGTTCTTCACCTTACTTTGAGTAAACCAGTCTCCTTCAAAATCTTGTTCTAGATTTAGCTTTTGATTAGTTCCAGTAGAATCTTGTTGTTTTCTCTTCATTTTTTTCAACCATACCACCGAGGCTCCAGCTGCAGCTTTTCAGGATCATAAGGAGTTTTTCCAGACAGAAGGCCAACTGATATACTTTTTCTTGGCATTTTACTTTGAGAAAAATTACCGTGAATGTTATCAGCAGAATTTTGTATCCTGGTTTTTAACTGTGTTTCGGATTTACGCTTCTCGGAACTGCGGATGCGTTTTCTCCTTACGGTGGTGATCGCGCGTACTTGGGAGTACCGAGTTTCTGTTTCCCATTTATTTGGAAAATAGACTCACAGAATCAAGTCGCTGAGAGCAGCAGAGGGCCCCTTCAGGTTTCCGCGTCGCTGTACACGCTTTTCCGTAGGAGTCGTCGTTAATCGCGTTAACCGGTGCCTTGTCTGCCCGTGTCTCGCGTTTGTCCGTGTCTCCCCTTTGTCCACGTCTCGCGTTTTTTTCCGCGCCTAAAAATCTTCCGCGTCACGGATTTTTTCGTTGTTTCGGTGTCTCGTCGATATCTCTGATGACACCCTCTTCATTACCGTTGGCTATTCATCGGAAAAGTTCTGATTGACCCCGGCAAAGTCGACCATCAAATCAAAGCGCCCTCTTTTCAATTAACCAGTGTTGCCCCTAACGCTCCCGCGTGACCCGATGTTACAACGCTTAGCCTTAGTTTGGCTATTAGAAATTTTAGACCTTGCTCATACGGGGAGACCGGCAATTGTCAATTTTAGTTTCGGTTCATGACTTGTAATGAAAGCTCATTACCTAAGTATTTATTTGCCAAAGCAGTAATATGCCATTTTTCGTCGTTTTCGAGAAAATCGACTTTGAAATATCCGCCACAAGCCATATAGAGTTTGGCGAAACATTATTTAAATTGGCCCGTAGCTCAAGCAGTAGCGCTTCAGTTGCTTGCTTGATTCTCGCTGCCTACACTTTTTTATTATATTTTTTATTTATCAAAATGTTTATAAATATAATTTTCCTTCAATAATCTTTTGATATTATGCTAATAATAATTTTTATAATGCCTTCTTTCACGGAAATACTGATTTTTTTAACTTCATGTTTTTCGCAAACAAATTTTTTTTCTATAAATGTTATTATTTCTTTGCATAATGTTCATCAATTATATTTAAAGTTAGAAGTATTTACAAGTTTTTTAAACCTCTTATTTCATCAGATAAACGAGGAGTTTTTACATGAACGCGATTTTTTTTAAGTGTCTATTGGGAAAGGCACCTGCTTTTTTAGTTGCATCAAAGACATTTTTGCTTCGTTTTAAAAACCTCGATCGTACTTCTAATTTCAAATATAATTGGTTAACATTATGAAAACAATTAATAACACTTATAGAAAATAAATTTGTTTTCGATGAACATGATAATGTTAACAAAATTAATTTTTGTGTGAAATAAGGTATTTAAAAATTATTATTTGCATAATTTTTAAAAATTATGGACTGAAAAAAGTACAGGCAGCGAGAATCGAACACGCAAACGTTCTGCTATGAAGCCGAAGTGCTACGCTAAGTGATAAGCTTTCATTACAAAAATTATGAGCCGAAACTAAAATAGACAATTGCCGGTCTCCCTGTTAGAGGCTTACCGCTTCAAGGTAATAACGGGTCACATAGCGTTATAGTGGCTCTATAACTTAAAAATCCCCAAAGGCTGATAAGCCAGATGAACATTAGAGTTACTGGAATATGCATAAATGGAGAATCAAAGCTTCGCAACTCTATTTGCACAAAACCGGCCCACTATTATCAGATTCTAACCCGTGGAAACTCATCGTACGTAAAAATTACGAATATAGGTTCTAAAAGAAAACCATAATGATATACAAGCAGGACACTTAGGTTCCGAAAAAACGCACGCGAGAATCTCAGATCACTACTTCTGGCCAGGGATGTATTCTGAGATAAACGTATACGTTAAAAATATTAAAGTTTGTCAGAAAACCAAACCGAGCAACCAATGGAAGATAGGGCTAATGTCAAAAAGAATCTTCGAAGAGCCATTGACTGTGATTACTGCAGATATCATGGGCCCATTACCGATTTCCAAAAAGAGAGAAAAAAAAAATATTTATTATATTTGTATTTATTTTTAGAAAATAGGTCGAAATAGACCCAATTAAAGAAGCTATCGGGGTCTTAATAGAGTCAGAATTTCATAAATGGGTCATTTCGCGTTAAGGATCACCGCGGATTCTCCACACTGACAATGGCACGTAATTCGTAAATAAAACATTAGGGGAACTAACAGAAAAATTCGGTATTAGGCACATTAAAATACCGAAATACTGCCCCGAAGCAAACCCAACTGGGTGCTATAGTATGACAATGAAAAAAAATTAAAACCTATTCAGAAAATGATCATCCCACCTGGGACGAAGATGTCTACGACTTACAGTTCGCAATAAATACAAGAAAAAACTCGTCAACCCAATTTACTCCAGTGTTTTAAAACTTAAGCTGAGAATTGCAACCTCTTCAATATCTGCGAAAAAATATAGAAAATTACAGTTAAATAGAATTCCAAAGTACAGACGATTGGACGGATAGGTTGAGAAGGTTGCAAGTCATAAAAGAGAAATTCCAGATAAATTTAGACCAGGTAAATAATAGACCAGCTAAAAGCTATAAGTAAGAGAAAACCGTTAGAATTTGAAATAGGAGATAGATTACTAAAAAGGGTGACCAAACTGTCAAACAAAGCTGAAAAAGGCAAGTAAGTTCTACGATCAATATAAACACCCATTTAGTATTGAGAAAAAGGTCTCACCGACCATCTATGAATTAGAAAACCTTAAAGGAAACAGCATTGGCGAATGCAATATAAACGATTTCGAAATAGAAAACCTAAATACACATAGTGTCACACAGTCAAACCGAGTACAAAAACTTCAAATTAGGAGATATCTATGTTCAGTGATTGAAATATCATCCCCACTGTGAAATTTTCTTTGACCGTTGTTATCAATAATGAAGTCAATTCATGTACGAATGTGTTATTTTGGTTTTACGGTCCAGTAAAAATAATAGTGGATTCAGTTGTCAAGAACCAAGCCTAATTTACACAAATGTAATAACACTTATAATGAACAAAAAATTGTAAATATTTTTTTTAATCTACCTGTAGTAATATTAATTAAATCATCCAAGACATTTCAATTTTTTGTTATTTTTCAATAGAAAAAAAACACGCCTTTTTGGAGTGAACTAAAATTAGTTGTTTTTCTGTATTATTAAATATGGAAATTTATAAATAACATTATATAAATAGTATCCTTCAAAACATTTTAAAATTGTAACCTCAACATTCCGAGGCTCCAATACAGTGATTTTACTACATTTTTGAATAAATAAAACGAACACAAGGTGTTTTGATTTTAATGTACATACATGGACTAACGAAATACATCATGGATAGTAATATGTTCATTAGTAATTAAAAGAGGCGGATATTAGGATAGAGACCCAAATGAAAAAGTGCGCCAAAGTAAGTTGAATTTAAAAATTGAAATAATATTTTCATTTCTAAAGTTTATATATAAATCTGTTGTAAAATGGTTTGATAAATTTTATTTATATATAACATTTCGGTTTTTAAATTAATTTAATTTTTAATGAATTTATTTATAAAAATGGACTCTAGGATTCTTCGTTTGTGAGTATTGTTTTCACGAGTTAACATTTTTAGTTGATCTAAATTTTCTTTACGGAATTTATTATCGCTCAATTTAACACATCTATCAATAAGCCCTTTAATTAGGCTAACGTTTTGAGAACATAAATGATGGGAGTTATAATTCAAATAACATCCTGACCAAGATATTCTCTTATATCAATTTGTAGTTAAATTACCTTCTGGAGTTTTTATAATTAACAAATCTAGATAAGCAATAGAATTATTTATTTCTTTTTCAATAATGAATTTAATTGAGTTTTCCATCATTCATCTATTTTTTCAGTAGGAACAATTGCTAGTATGTCATCTACATATCTTTTGTAAAGAATAGGAGTGAAAGTTAAATCATTAAGAGCCCTTTTTTCTATATCTTCCATTACTAGATTTGAAATAATAGGGGATAATGGAGACCCCATAGGGCAACCTGAAATTTGTTAAAAATATTTATTAATAAAAGAGAAAACTGTTCTTTAATACTGTTTTAGTGGCAATTAAAAATTCATTTTTGAAGATTCTTGTTGAATTATGGTTTAAATTTAATTTTTCTTCAGTGCAATCTAATGCAAGGTCTAATGGAATATTATCATAGATAGATACCACATAAAGTGAAACTATAGAATGTGAATCAGGAACTTTAATACTTTAAAGCTCTTTTTGTAATTCCCAACTATTCTTTACAAAAGCTTTTGTTTTACCTGAAATTGGTTTTAAACAATTAGACATGTATTTTGCTAAATTATAAGTTAGGGACACTATTAAAGGACACAGTTAAAGGACACTATTTGAATCATGTTATTTATAAATTTTCATCTTTAATAATACAAAAAAAAAACTAATTTTGGTTCACTCCAAAAAGATGTGTTTTTTTCTATTGAAAAATAACAAAAATTTGAAATGTTTCGGATGATTTATTTAATATTACTACAGTTAAATGTAAACAAAATTTGTTGTTCACAATTTTTTGGTCATTATAAGTGTTATTACATCTGTGTAAATTATTTTAACGTAGGTTATGTATTACCTTGAAGAAGGCCTGCAACAAGGTCGAAACGTACGTTGGTTTCTAATGAAATTGTCGAATAAAGCTTCGTTCTTGACAACTGAATCCACTATTTTTTTTTTACTGGACCTTATGACCAAAATAACACATTCGTACATGAATTGACTTCATTAGAAAATTTAGATTTATGAAAGGGCAAAATGGCAAAGGATCAGTAGCACTAATCTCATAAACTGGCTCAAGATTAGCAAAGCTAACTCAATTCAATTTTAAAAAACGAGAAAAAATTGACTCTAGAAACAGAATTAGACAGTAGACATTCTCATTTTTTCAGAAAAATGGAACCACAAGCAAGATGCTACCTGCGTTAAAACAGAATACGGCAGAGTTCAATAGAGGATCACCTAGAAACCTACCACGCCTGAGACTGGCTTCAAAAAGACTATAGCCGGAGTGCAAGCAGCGTCACTTGAACAACACCCACACAGGCACGTCCGACAAATTTCCAGAACGAAACAGCAACGGAAAAAGAAGGACCTGCAGGCGGGATAACATAGGAAGAACTATACGACATCGAAAAGCCATAGAAAGTGACAAATATAGCATCTTCTCTAATGACGAAGGTTGATGCAGCCAGAAGGAAGCCAAAGCAGAAGAAGAAATTACAGGACTAGAATATAAAGTAAAAAATTTGAAACCACAAGCAAACCTGGACGAATTAAGACAAACAAACAAAATGACGTGGAGAAAGTACAAATAATTTAAAGAGGAGCGAGAAAGACCAAAACTACAAGAAGAAGAAAAAAGATTAAATGAAGAACGACAGATCGAGGAAGAATTGCGACAATTAAGGGATACCAGGAACGAAATCCAAAGACGTTGGCTACAAGAACACAAAAACAAAACAGAGAAAAACTGAAATCATTTAACATGTCATATCGACAGACATTAAAGTAAATCTAAACTTCATTATTTTGCTTCTACTTTTACTTTGAAAAAGTATAAAATCATTTAAAAGTTTCGACTTTGAAAATCCAAATTCAATCATTTTTTAAAACATAAATCGTCTTTACTCAGACAAATATGATTGAAACTGTTTAAAATTTGGTATACACATGCATTATATCCTAGCGAAGCCTACAAGATGAAGAATAAAGTCAATACTGCCAATTGTTTAATAATAATTAATTGGAAATTGAGACCTGACGTTAAGCACGTTTTTTTATTTTCGGCAAAGAAACGTATCGAGTGAACTTTAACATTAAAACAACTTTCAGTGAGCCTTTTGTTCCTCACTATTGAAGGCAGATTTCTGGAAATTTTTAGATTAATTCATTGAAAATTGGCGGAAATATCCATTTTGTAAGCAAGTACGCGACGCCGTCTACGATATTCGTTAGCAGATTCAAACGCTTCTCAACGTTAGTAGTCTCGCCTGTACTCTCATATAAACATAAATGACTCGTTTCTTTAATAATTGAATATTAAAAATCCTGCCCCTTCCCCAATTAATAGAAAATCGTCTGCTTCATATTTTTGGTCATTTCGTTGTTTTCAGTAATTATTACTACACTCTAAATAAAAAGTTGACAAAGAGTTGAATATTTCAGAAAAAAACCGCAACTTTCTAAACATTATATAACGAGAATATTATTAAAAAGAAAAAAATAAGTATAAATAAATAGGCCAAAAGCGGAAAAATTGAGAAAAAACAGCGACTTGCTAACTCTATTTTAAGATGAAATGGCTATAAACAATAATAAATTCTTTAAACACTTTATTCAAACATCTAATTGTTAGTGTAAATTAATATTTTATGTATTAGAAATTCACAGACTCAAAAATGACTAGAAATGTCTAATTATATTGTCAGCCACATTGGATCAGCTATACTCAATTTTGAAAATATGACTTCAGATTCGTAATTAGCGACCCGAAAAACTCCGGGAAACTGAACTTCATAAACACTTATACATTTTTTTAAATTTTGGTCCGCCATGTTGGATTGGCCACTTTGAATTTTTAAAAACTGACTTCAGATGCGGAATCTCTGACCCAAACATTGAAAGCTTCGTTATACAATATTTAATAATAATTAATTATTTGCATACACATTAAAAATGTGTTTACCTTTTGAACGGCCATATTTGATCAGCCATTTTGAACTTTTTAATCCGACTTTAGATTTGTATTCAGCAATGTCAAAAACATAGAATAAAGCCCTTTTCGTCTTTCGAAAGTTAATTCACATAACACTGTGAGTTATAAACTTAATTTTTGTTCGCGAAAAACGAAAACACCCAAATTTTGACACTTATACTACATCCGCCATTTTGAATGTTTAACCCTCTGCTTTGACTAGCATATCCCCACTTTGTAATCTACACCACATGACCACCTCACCGATACAAAGTACATGAGTGTTAGTGAAAGAGTTTCGGATCGTATCCATTAAAAAAGTGCATGGGCCCCCTGAATAACATATTTTCTTAATAATAAATAAATTATTCATAAAAAGTATTGAAAATAAAGTATCAGTATTAAAGTTTGACAATATTAATCAAAATTGCTTCAAATTGGACGAAAAATGACAGATTTATAATACGAAATCATCACGTGGAACATAACCTTAAGAAGGAAACGTCCAAGTGAACAAAATACCTTTAAGTGGAAGAATTGCTTTAAATTGATTTAATTTAAGGTAACGTTGTGTATTAAAACGATTTTTTGCCAGATATCATGCAATTGTTGCGCCTAAAAGGTCATTTCGCATTCTACAATAGTAGGAAGGAGAAGTTATGTTTTCGCGACAGGTAAGGAAGGAAGTCATACCAAAAATTTAGAATTTTTTGATATTTAATTTACTATCCTTCTTAAATTATTCAGGTTATAATTTTGTATCAAAGTAACAAATGAAAATTCTTCCTTTGATTTCTTCTTTCATTTTGCAGTCTCGACATCTTTTATGATTTCTAGTTTCTTTTTTATCAAGTGATCAAGGGAACTTTTAACAAAATTTCTTCAAAGTGGATAAAAAGTGACAGGTTAATGACACGAAAACCATGTGGAACACAACCTCAAGAATGAAACGTCAAATTGAATAAAATACCTTTGAGTGGAAGAATTGTTGAAAATTCATTTAATTTACATTTAATTTAAGGTGACGTTGTGTATTCAAACGACTTTTTGTCTACAAAATGAAAGGCGTAATCAAAAGAACAATTTTCATGTGTGAAGAATGCGACGTACCTTTATGCAGAGAAGAATTCATTGCTCATCATAATCAATCAAAAATGTAAGTACTTTAATACAAAATTATAACCTAAATAATTTTAGAAGGATAGTAAATTAAAAATTAGAAAAATCTAAAATTTTTGTATGATTTTCTTCTTTAACTGTCACGAAAACATAACTTCTCCTTCCTACTATTACGGAATATGAAATCAGATGAAATTACCTTTTAGGCGCGAAAATTGCATGAAATCTTGCTAACAATCGTTTTAATACACAATGTCACCTTCAAATAATGTAACTTAGATGAATTTTGAATAATTCTTCCACTCAAAAGTATTTTGTTCAATTTGACGTTTCCTTCTTGAGGTTATGTTCCACATGATGGTTTTCGTATCATAAACCTGTCACTTTTTATCCAATTTTGAGCAATTTTCTTGAATATTCTTAAACTTTAGTACTGATACTTCATTTTGAGTATTTTTAAAAATAATTTACCTTTTAATTACAAAGTTTCTATCGTGGGGCACTTGTACCCCTCGAAATAGCTATACGATACAGCTCTGTCGCACTTAAACACATCGCGTTACGTAAATGAGCACTACTATTGGTTGTTCCCGTTCTACATGCCTCATTTGACGATTTTTGACGATAACGGTCAAATGACCAGGCAGAGGGTTAAAGTGACAGATAATTATAAAATTCAAAATATCGTAGATAATTTTAATTGTTTCAAACTCGAAAATGGTTATTTCTGTTCCGGATAAGCGGTAAAAAATGCATCTTGTATCGACATATGTACCTACTTAGCATAGACCAAATGGAAAAATTTCCTGTGTTCACGTGTTTATGCTAAAGTGACAAATAATCATAAAATTTACAGAATCGTAGATTTTTTTAACTGTTTCAAGCTCAAAAATGGATATTTCTGATCCAAATAAGCGGTGAAAATGCATATTGTATCGACATATGTATCTACTTGCTTGGCATAGACCAAATGGAAAAATGTTCTTTGTTCGCGCGTTCATGTTGAAGTGACAGATAATCATAAAATTCACAAAGTCGTAGATATTTTTAACTGTTTCAAGCTCAAAAATGGTTATTTCTGATCCGGATAAACGGTAAACAGTGCATATTTTATCCACATATATATCTCCTTAGTAAAGACCTAATAGAAAAATGTCCTGTGTCTCGTAATATTTAAAAATTTCTAATTTTTCGTAAACTTTACGATTATCTGTTACTTTAACATGAATGCGCAAACACAGGACATTTCTCCATTAGGTCTATACTGAGCATGTAAAAACATTTTAATTTTTGATTGCTTATCCGGATCAGAAGAAACCATTTTTGAGCTTGTAATCGTTGAAAATATCTAGTATTTGGCGAATTTTACGATTCTCGGTTACTTTAACATGAACGCGCGAACACAGCCTATTTTTCTATTGGGTCTATACTAAGCACGTATATATGTGGAACTAATATACATTTTTTACAGCTTATTAAATTCAGAAATAACCACTTTGGAGCCTTTGGCGATGAAAACTCTATTATTATTCCCTATTTTGACCTTGCGCGAACTGAAGCTATTTTTTTTAGGACTCATCTTTTTCGGGAGTCATTTTGGCACCTTTCAGAAACTCTTTAGCCCTACACAAAAACGAAAGCAAAATATTTTATTTTTCCTGTACGTCTTAATGTACAAGATTGAAATAATGTTTAAAATTTGTATCACTATTTCAATTCACAAACCAATAATGTAATGGAACTAATAGTGTTCAATTTCATTCGCTTGGAAGTATTCAAGTATCTAATGCATATATGAAAATCATGCAGAAAAAGAAAGCTTCGTTAAGCGCACTGCGAGTTAACATTTGCTAAATATTTATTTTTTGCATCATAAATTAAATTAATGCTACTGAATTCTTATTTCGTTAACTTATTTTACATATATTTGTTTTACGA
The DNA here is from genome assembly GCA_011634705.1 of Andricus grossulariae. Lineage (NCBI taxonomy): Eukaryota > Metazoa > Arthropoda > Insecta > Hymenoptera > Cynipidae > Andricus > Andricus grossulariae. Next base: position 5,885,088 of record JAABKJ010000755.1, read on the forward strand.
ACATATGATCAAATGGAAATTTCGATGTTGAGGTTCTTTTCTGCTGATCAGCATCAATCGCCGATTAACTCCTTTAACCGGACGAAATCGACAGGTTGAGTTAAACGGTGATCAAGACTCTTTAATCATACTTTAGAAGATGGTGAAATGCAATGTACTGATTAAATTGGGCTAATCGAGGATTAAAATCTTAATCTTAGTTGGTGAAATTTCCCCTTGGTAGTGTTCTTGATTGTTACTTCTCGAAGATAACAATGACTCGCGGTTTACCTGAGACTTCGCGGTTTTAGATACGATGTTAACGTAGTACTGCTTGGAATGTAAAAAATGACCACTAGCGATGAATCTGGGGCTTATATGAAATGGAATGGAATGGAAGCTTCTAATGTGTCCCCTAAGGGTTTACATTTTTCTCCCTATTCCTTTACTCACCCCTCACGCACTTACTTGGTGGTGAGAGGGGGACCTACAGGTTAAGGTGGGTTCCGAGCCACCAAGAGCAACAGCTTTAAGTACTTATAAAACCTTTTTCTCTAGAGGTGCTGGTCCCACGACTCTGCAGATTGACAACTCCCTTGCTGGGCTGGTGTTCACCGCATGGGCCGCCGAGGCTCTTCCAGAGTGCGAGGCAGGAATTGAACCTGCAAGCCGACGGCGTAGGTGCAAAGCCTACGCCTTAGCCCCCACGACTATCGTCCCACATCTGGGGATTATATAATTCTTGATTCTTATGGCGAGGATAGGCGTTGTCTTTTTGCGTTTGTCACGTTCGTTCCAGAACTGCACAAAGCACGCTCGTCGCGCAATCGAACGTGACGCATGGATTGGATTAGCGAGTTCGTAAATTAGTAGGGGAGATTGTCTACCAGTGGGTCGGAAAATTTCCAAAGCCATAATTAAGCCGAAATTTTGAGTCATTCATGATGTTAAAGAACGTCAATCTGAAGGTTATACACTTAAATACATGCTGAAAATATGATACAAAGGATTTTGTACAGTCGATTGCACAAATCTGGTTCGATGATCTGGTTCCGTGTTACTGCCTCTTTGTGCCTAGCGAATTATGTTCACTGGACCAACATGTTTCATGCTACTCGTTGATTTCTTGATGGAAAATATTGGTTTTATATTGCCTTTATTATCTTTTTGAAGTCTTCTATAGTGTCTAGGGTAGCAGAAAACCGTCGTTAAAACAATGAATGTTGAAAACATACAGAGATAATAACCGTTTATAAAACTGAGCGCTTACATTTAGTTTAGGAAGCGGAAGGTTTTGAGCATTGTCAAATTCTACAGTTAAAGTATCGTTACATTTTTCGTCGAAGAGACCTTCCGTATAGTGTTGGCGCAAAGTCTTATGCTCCTTTGCTTTATATTTTCGACGTGGCTATTTGTACCGCTAGCGGGAGAAATAGTGTGGGTATCTTATTTAGCCCGCTAGCGGTACAAATAGCGATTGCACCTCGGTGTGGCTATTTGTACCGTCAACGGGAGGAATAATGTGGGTATCTTATTTAGCCCGCTAATTGTATGAATAGTGAGGGTACCCAGTAAAAAGAAACTAATGGAGGTGAATTGAGATGAATTCGCTAGAGCCTCCGTGAATCTCGCTTTGCGAAAATCTCGAATTGGAGCAGGGTATGAATTCTTCTAAATTCGGAAATAATTAATTCAATCTTCAAATCTGTCAGTCTCCCGAATTCGGTGAACAATTTTTGGGGAACCTAACTCGTTTGAATGTGTCAGCACGAATTAACTTCATGGTCAGCCAATTCATTTCAATTCGCGAGATTTAAAGTCAAGCTCCAATTCGCCTGAATTCATCAGCACGAATACAGTTAAAGGCTGGCCTATTCAATCGAATTCGTAAGCTATAACCAACGCGCTGGACATAAAGGATCCTTTGTAAATAAATATCAATGAGTCCCGTAGCTCAGTGGTAGCCCTCTGGACTTATACACTTAGGATCGCTGGTTCGAGTCTAGAGGCATGCAATTTTTATTGATTTTTTTCGAAATGACCTTGACCACGAATTAAAACGAATTGAAGCTTCAATTCGCGCTGTCTCAATTCGTTTAAACGAATCAGAAGGCGGAATTCGGGCGGATTCCAAAATGTTAATTCGACGGAAGTCGCCTCAATTAGTTTCTTATACTGTGTATGTTATTCAAACTGCTAGTGGGATGAAAAAGGGAAATATATTTATTTAACCCAATCATTTTTGTCAGCCCATGCCCAGTAGGAAATAGAAATGCTGGTGTTATTAAATGATATTGAATTGAATGTCATTGCTTGCTATAACCTCAATTTCTGAGCTGCCAGGTGAATAGTGGCGCCAAGTGCTAAACGGCGTAATTATGTTTCGGCGGGAAATTTAATATCATTTATGGATGAAAATAAAAAAATAAGCACAATTCGCTTCTACAAATTTTTTTGGATAAGGTATTTCGCATTCGAGTACAATATTTGTTTCCATTAGTCCTAACCCTAATTATGATGAAAATATAGATAAGCGAGATTAAGACGAGTAATTTGATTTTTTATTTATTGTGTAAATGTTTATTAATAACATTTCTTCTTCAGCCCGCTAGCCGGATGGAAAAGGGCAGTGTTTATTCAACAGACTAATTTTATTTACTGATCAAGGAATCGAAATGATGGTGTTATAGAATGATATTGAAATTTATGCGTTGAATGTCATTGATGGCTATGTAACCTCAATTTCTGAGCTGAAACTTCAGTATTAAAAGACTTTCATGTTCATTCATGTTGATATATTTTATTTTTAAACTAACAAAATTTGTATACGTCATTCTAAACGCATCTGAACATGTATGGCGTTTTTCAGTACACAAATACACTACAAGAAAGATCGAAATTAAGAGCACAGAAAATTTCCAAAATTTCGGATTTAGTATGTATGTGATAAGAGTTATTTTCGATTTTTTCCTAGTATATTTATATGCTCACAAATTTCACAAATGCTTGCAAAAATTAAAAAACCAGAAGTGAAGAAATTGATCAATTAAAAATTAATTTCAATGATCAATATTTGGTAACAGAATACCTACCAAACAGCATCAAATGGTTAAAGGTCGATTGATAAAAGAAAATTTGTTCAATGTTACATCCTAAAAAAATGATTGGTTATATGATCTAATAGTACGTGGCTCAATGACTCATTCTATAATATCTTGTGCACTAGTTGTTTAAACTTTACGCGGTAAGAGAGAAAAATAATTTAAATATGCGAAAATTTCACCCGGCCAATGAGAAATGTTATTATTAAACATTTAAATATTAAATTAAAAATTAAAATAATCGTCTTAATCTCGCTTATAACTATTTTCATCATAATTAGGGTTAGGACTAATGGAAAAAAAAATATTTTACTTGAATGCGAAATACCTTATCCAAACAAATTTATAAAAGGGAATCGTGCTGATTTTTTTTATTTTCACGCATAAATGATATTAAATTTGCCGCCGGAACATAATTACGCCGTTTGGCACTTGACGCGACCATTCACCTGTCAGCTCTGAAATTGAGGTTATAGTAAGCAATAACATTCAATTCAATATCATTTAATAACAAAACCATTTCTATTTCCTAATGGGCACGGTCAGACCAAAATTATTTTGTTAAATCACGAAGGAATAGTAAGGAGTGGTATCAACCTATGTATTTGGTGAGCAGAGGTCGGACGAGCGACGTCCAAGAATTCTTTAATGTTTGCCACGAATGAAAACTTGGTACCAAGATCGTGCACATGCGCAGAGCTGTTTTCGCAGTCACGTGTTCACTCACTCCCCTATGTTCTATTTTGACATCTCGATGCATACGTAGGTTATGTTCGTTTGTGTTTTTATTTTGTTGGGTGTATATCACGTTCCTGAATTAAAAACGAGAAGGGAAATGGCATCAAATATACGAAAAGGATCTAGATAGTGTAAGTACTACAATAACATTATTATAATCATTTATGTCAACATCGTTGACATGGCAACCGCCAGTGCACATGTGCGCGATCCTGGTACCAAATTTTCAGTCGTGGCAAGCATTAAGGAATTCTTGGACCTTGTTCGTCCCACTCCCTACTTACAGGAATACCACTCCTTACTATTCCTTCGTGGGTCAAATAAATATATTTCCCTTTTTCATCACACTAGCGGTCTGAATAACATACCCTCACTATTCAGACAATTACCGGGCCTAATAGGATACCCACATTATTCCTTCCGTTCGCTTTACAAATAGCCACACCGACGTGGAATCGCTATTTGTACCGCTAGCGGGCTACATAAGATACACGCACTATTCATCCCGCTAACGGTACAAATAGTCACGTCTTTATATTTTGGTGAATACGAAACAGTCCTTGACAAGAGACATTTGGATTGAAGCTTAGTTTATTTTTTTATTCGGTGAAAAAATCGCAAACGTCTGTTCTTCTTTGACGGAAGGAGTATTTACTATTTTCGCGAAAGAATTTATGATAAGTTCTGAATTTTCCTAATCCTTGAAGTACTTTTGGAATTCCTTGTATATACCTTAACCTGTCAAATTCGGATTAAGAAAATATCTTTTTTAGTCTTCGAGTTAGCGTAATGTGACTTATTGTATGGCATGGATTCTCAATGTTCTTTAATCGCATTCCAAACTTCATTAGCAATTTTTCGAGGATTTGGTTGTTTACCTCCGTTGTCCACAGCATTTTGTTGACCTAAAAATAAGTTTTATTTTTAAATTTACTTACAATTATTGAGACTCTTAGTTGAAATTGCTCTGTGACGTCAGTAAAACAAACACCAGTTTTACATAAATGAAGAACCGTCTTTAGTCGATTCTCCGAAACCTGAATCAACGTGAATAAAAACGATTTGCAAACTTTGATATTTCTCAAAGAGTATTTCGAGGACTACTCTACTTTTTAATTTAGGTACAGATTTTTTGTACTTTATCACCTGAGATCGCACGCAGGATATCAGAAATGAGTTTTGCTTTTCTTTATTTCCTATGTCCCAGAACTGATTGAAAGTTTGTGTTTGAACATCTTGATTGAAATTCAAATGACAGTTATTATTATAGAACTTAATTATATTAATTTTTTTATCGTATTTTCAAGAAAAAGCTTTCAATTAAAAACCATACTCGCTTGTCAACCAGCAAGCGAAAATTTGAGGTGAGCGAAAGCGAGTGTTGGAACGCACGTCGTAGGTCTCAAGCGCCGCGGGACGCGAGACTTGAACTGCGTAATATACGAACCGCAGAACGCGGAACAAAGTTGAGTACTGTATGCTTAAAAATGAACAAATTCCTCCAAAATTCTACTAACTTATTGTTAGAATGTCACAGATGATGTAAACGAGTTCTCCAGAAAACCCAACTAAGTCGACTTAGGTGGTTTTTCTTGAGAACGGCTCAACTTTCATTTATTGTAAATTTCAAATAAAAAAATAACATACATGAATAAATATAGATCTCTGAAAAGTGTTAAAAAGGCAATATTCAACTTTGAATTACAGCTTCAAATATACAATTTTTTAAGAGTACTTCTTCGAAAAATTATTTTCAACATGTCGAAAATTAGAAACCCGACTTTTTTGACAACCCTAGTGTGGATGTGTGTGTGGATGTCACACTTTGTTGTGAACACGATAACTTGAAGACGGTTGCAGATAAATTCATGAAATTTTTAGGGCTTATTTTCACCATTCATATCTAAAAACTGACGGAAGGATCTCTAGAAATATTTATTATCTGTTTTAGCATTTTATAATATTTTGGAAATGGGTTTTTTATAGAGAAACCTTTTTCATTAACATAATGCAAAATTGATGTAAGAATATAAAAGATTCCTTAGGTTTGAAATGAATCGATTTATCTGTAATATTAATACATTTTCTTAAAGAGTAACAAAGTTATGGTCATTTATATTATTTAGAAAATCGATTTTCGTTATATAAATTTTCTCATTCACATAATTTAAAGTTGATGCAAGAATAGAATAGATTCGTTCATTCGAGACGAATCGGTTGACCTATAGAGTTCATTACTTGCTTAAGATTTTTGCAAATTCATCATTTTCATAATATTTGAAATCTTGTTTAAACGAGCAACTTAATACCGGATATCACTGGTTGATACCAATACATTTTTGTTGTTAAATACAAATTTATTGAAATGTATTTAAATTTTGTAGTGTTCTCTTATTATTTTCAAACCGTTGCAATAATAGAAATATTCTGAATGTTAGCATTTTACACTGAGAGACTTTCTATTTGAATAAATGATAAAAATGTTTGAAACTTTAGTATTCTATAATATCAAAACACGGAAAAAAGTGATGCGTTTCAAAAATGGATATAGTGATTTTCAACTGGCGAATTTCATATTTTTGTTACATTAAGTGAAAGAAGTGTTGCACTATTTAGCATAATACATGTGGAACTCTTTCCAAAATTTGCCCTGAATGGTAGAAATTTAATGTGAGTACAGTTGATTGTAGGTTAGGTCAGTCATTTATTTACGTAATTGAACTTTTCGACTTAGAATCCAATTTTATTTTTTTTTCTAATTGTAAGAAGGTATCATGTTTTATTATTAAGAATTGAAAATTACTGCTAATCTTATTTTAATTTTGTTTAAAATGAAATTATCTGAGCGATTATCATGAATGTACATGCAATTTAATAAACACGTACCTAAATAGCGATTTCATATGCTCGAGATATTAATTTAAATATACATTGTTATTTTAAATTTAATACTATTTTTCACAGTGCAGTTTGGATCAATATTGTTAATCCATAAATAAAAGATTTGCAAAACTATATAATTACACCTATTCGGTATCGGTCGGACGTGGAAAGGAGGGGATCAATTTTCAAAAATCCATAGCCCACAACATCGCAAGGCGCCTCCCATGGCAAAATGAAATTGAATTTTAAAAAATGTATTCTAGACTGACACTAATAATTTGGAAAAGAAACATATTTGATAAATATATGCGGAGAACAAATACAAACTTGTTACGTGAACTTCACGAATTTTCAGAAAAAGAATGTACATTTAATGTATTGACAGCTCCAGGGGCTCGTATTCTCGGTTTTGGAATACAAGTTGGAGTTTGTAAGGCTAGCAACCAAATATATAGTACGACTTGTTGTCATTCTGTATGTGAATTTTTTTTATTTAAAGAACAAATTACTCGATTTGGTACAATTTTCTCGGTCTTTAGTTAAACTTTCGTTTAAATTGTTTATAAACTCTAAAAACGAAAAACTACATGCACCTATTCTGTTTAAAGGATTTGTAAGAAAATCTTTCCTTTACCAAGAAATATGGCACTGTATCTAAATCATGCAGTCTTGGGCTCAAACTGACAGTATTGAGTATTTATAAAAATAAATAAACATATACATAAATCCGACGAAAAATGAATATTAAAAAAAATAGGCTCCATTGTACAATTTCCAATTCGACTAAACTTAAATTTTTCAATGCTTAACGCAAAACATACTTATAAAAACTCAAAGTATTTTTTCGTGCTTATAATTATAATTGAAGAAGTCAACATGTAAGTAATTTTAGTTTCTTAGCAGAAAGTTCTTCGAGGGAAAAGTCAAATAGCGTGAATTAGAGAAAGGAAAGGTGAAAACGATTTCACGGTTCAGCTGAGGAAATCTACGGGTCCGTAGACAAGATTTACTTGCTTTCCAACCCATATTTCTTCAACTTTAAATACACTTACTTTTGATATTCGAAAAATATTCGAAAAATATTAAGAGCATTTCATTCACATTCTCATGTTGATGCCTCATGCCTATGAACAGAAACAAATAATGGACGTAAAACTTAAGAATTTATACAAGATAATAATAAAATCCGTGCTAATATTTAAAATAAGAGTTAATTTTTCAAAATAAACTAGCTTTTCTTACGTGGTTAGTATACTTAAATATTAAAATTCCGATATTTAGCCATTTTGAACTAAAGCCAAAGTTCTTTGAGAATTGTGGGATGTTCTTCACATTTTTAAACTGTTGTGGGTTATTTTAGTATGTTCTCGACTTTTCTAGAATATTTTAAAATTTCATAGAACCGTTTAGATTTTTATTTAATATTATATATTCCTGAAATTCAATACAAATTTTTGAATTTTCTTGATATATATTTACTGTATTCTAGAATATTACAGAATTTTCGGTACTTTCACAAATATTCTAGAAGGTTTTGGATTTTTATGTTAAATCATTCTGGAATTCTTGAATGTGTGTAAATATTCTTCAGAATCCTGAAATCTTTTGGACTGCTAGATAATACTACTGAAGTTTTCTGCGATTTTCTTGAATATTCCCTTATTTCTAAAATTTTCTGCAATTCTGGAAATTTCTTGAATAGTAATTTTTGGTTCTAGAATATTCTGTAAGGATTTTGTAGTTCTGCATCATTCTTGAATATTTTTATCTGAATATTCGGAAGTGCTCAAGTATTTTCTGAAACATTCTTCTATTTCTGAAATTCTCAGTCAATCCTGAAATGTTTCGAAATGTTCTATAATGCTCCGAAATAGAATATTAATTAACTTAAACGCTCTTTAAAAATATGGAATCTTGTGGAATAGGCAAAAAGTTTTTGAATTTTGATACCATTTTCGAGAGTTTTTACAACTTTTGTAGGGTTCCTTCAAAATTTTCTGAAATTTTGTGGTATATTTTGGAACGCTTATGAGTTTTCTGGAATAGAATGTTCTTGCGCAATTTAGAATGTGATGAAATATTCTGGAATTTTCTAGAGTAATTTAGAATTTTATTGAACAATCTGAGAATATTCTACGTGCCCCCACCCATCCCCCTACCCTCCTTACCCTCTCTCACTCTACCTATCCATCCTTAACATCTATTTGCATATATACGCAAGTACGGCACAGTTAGAATAATACATTATGTGGGATTGAGCAATAGACAGACATACAAAAAACAGAGAAGCAAAAACACAAGTAAAGTTTAAAAAGTGATTGTCAAGATGGGGAAAGATAAAATGCATTTATTTGTATTCTAAAGATTTGCAAGCTTCTTATTTACCTTTTGAAAATGTATTGTTTAATATTTATTTTTGTATTCAATATTAACAGGCAAGAATTAAAGGGAGAAGTCCATTACTGAAGAGTGGTCCACTATTGGTGGCATTGCCCTATCTAATTATACAATTTTTAACTAGTTCACTCTTTAAAATTCTCGAATTTTCTGTTATTTTCTTTAAACATGTCAGAGTAAAAATGGCGTATTATGTAGGATATATCAAAGTTGGTAATTAATTGGTTGGACAAGCAGCTCTTCTAGAACATAGGAAAGCTTTATCTTTAATCCCACGTTGATAAAGGGCATCGAAAACCGCAACTCGAATGGGAAAAAGAAAGGGGTTGGCACAGCACATAGGTAGAGGACGAAATGAGGACGAATAAAAGGATGAGAGTAGAAGGAATAATTAATTGAACATGAACAAAAGAGATAGATATTTTTGTGTAGGTGTATGAGCGCTAACTTTAGAGCTTACAAATCGTCGATAAATTAGTAGCAAAGGCGAAATAGCTTGTAAAATCGATGAGTATTGGAAAAAGACTTTACTAGAAGCCGGATTACGTAAATCTGTATACATAGTGGCTACTATACATAACATATCGACCACTAAACCAGCGCAAAATATGTTGGTTTTTTTTGACACAAGACAACTGTTTTGTCACATGTGTCTTTAATATATTTTTTTAAATTGTGGTTCAGGGCTTTCGAACCACACTACATTATATGTTTGTTTTTTATAGAAAGTGTACATTCTAGAACTATTGAACAAGACTTTTTTTCTAAATTGCAATTCATTAAGAAGTTTCAATTCAAGCAATTGATAAAAAAGTATTTTTCTTTCAAAATGTGGGAGATCTTTTTAAGATAAAGAAAAAGAAGTTGCTAAAAATATGATGCAGAATGTGTTAAACCACCAAACTGTATGAGAATAAAAAATTGTGGCACGAGTAGCGAAGAAAAGAAACATTTCTTTCAGCTCACAATCAGTGCATTGAATGGGGAAAGTAATCCGGTCATAGCATCCCCCATCCTTCACGTTCACGCCCTCACTCTGTCTTTTCTTTGACCACCCTCTATGTAGTTGTAAGTACACTCACCTGCACTGTAGGAGCGCATTTCCACTCTTCACGGCGTATGGCGGAACGCTTATCTGAAGTAGCTTCAGCGCGCCAACTGCAACATAAAAAGAAAAGAGGACACGTAAGAAATACTTTCAATGCTTCGTGTAGCACAATTCAGTCATTATGCTGTTCTTCAATAGCCAGGTTTGACCTGATAATCCACTTTTATGACCGAAATGATTATATTGTACAAAGTTCATAGATTAGTAGATTCTTCACATAGGGTAGACCGTTTCATCGGCAACCACAGGGACAAAAGCGTCTTTGCAAATAACATAGTTATTCCTTAAACATTTTTATATTTCGCAGCATGAAATAAATCTATTTTATCAGAAAACTGGTGCAATGAATGGAAATCTTGAAAGTTTAAGTTGCAGAATAAGAATTGTCTATAAAACCATTTTGACACTAATATAATGGAAGATTCACTGGTCAGAAGATACGTTTGCAACATTTTTGGAAATACTCGCAGCATGAACATTTGATATTTGGATAGATAAAACATTATTCCATCACTTAGTTATGAAAGTTTCACCTCATTCAAGTCCAAAATATATGACATTTATTCTATCGTTCAATGATTATTTTTAATAAAAAAATATATATTAAATGTATTATATAATAATTTGGAGCACGGAATTAAAAAAAGACACAAATTCCACGTCTAATTAACTTTATACGTAGCAACGGATGTTGTCCGGGCGATGCTGCTCTAGTCTACACTACACGGTAGGCCAGAATCCCAATAATGCGCTGAAAATTTTAAAGTGAATTCAAATGACAATCTAACGCCACTCTTATAGCTTTTCAGGATCTCTGATTCATAAATTTGCATGAAAACTTTTTAATCCAAAATAGCGGATGCAAAATGGTGGACGATTTGACAAAAAAATATGTAATTTGCATACAAATTTTTTATTCCTGGGTTTTTAGAATCGCTTATTACGAATTTCCTAATGAGGTGCAAAATTAACGATGTGAAATCTGAAAGGGTGGAAAATTTGACAACAAAATATGGGATTCGCGTAAAAATTTGTTCTTTGTAATTTTGAAGGTTGCTATATTGACGAATTTCGCAATAACAATTCAATATTAATCATGGTGGTTGCAAAATGGTTGACAATTTCACCAGAAAAAATATTCGAAATAAAAATATAAAATTCAAAATAGCAGATCAAATTGTTTGCCACTTTTACTAAAACAATATAGGATTTGCTTACAAATTTGTAATTAATAGTTTTTGAGTTTGCTGATTACGAATTTCGTAATAAAAATGTAAAATTCAAAATGGCGAACATTTTTTTCAACATTTTTTTTGTCTACATGGTCTAAAATCAATATTTTTTAAAAATATTGATTATTAATATTATAAGTTGTGAAAAAGATCTCTCTAGCTCCTCTGGAATTCGAACTCCAGGTTCAATCACGGAACTTGTTATACGAAAACTTGTTATAATATATCTTGAAGTAGATTGTTATTTTTCTAATTTCTATTATTCTTGTTATTCTCCCAAAAGAAACTTTTTTACGGAGTACTTCCAAAGGCTTTTTTTTATATTTTTAAATTCCATATTTAATTTATAAAGAAAAGAACTTGAATTTAATTCCAACCTTTAGTTGAGACCCGGAAGAATTTGTTAGATTTATTTTATTTACATTTCATCAATTAATATATATTTAGGTCTCTTAGATTATAATAAAGTATTCAATTATATTATGAAGCGGAACTTATAGTAACACATACGAGCAATAAATTTTTTTTTCTTTGCAGTGAGTAATCATTTAATCTAGATATTCTTTGATAGTCATTTATTAATTTGTGTATTCGCAAACATTGAAAAAGGAGAATAATTATATTCTTGGTAACTACCTGTTATTTATTTGAAAATAAGTTTAGGGTTAGTTCGATACAAAACTGCTCATATAATTTGAAAAATAACCAATAGTAGCATAACATTTAGTAGTTCACAACACCCTGCATAATGATATTTTCAAACACCTGATATTACCTGAAATCTGAACGACCTTGTTTTTCGGACGAGTTCCGGGAATGGGTATACTAGAATTCTTTATTTGTTGGTTGACATAAAGGCTAAATTCACCATGCCTGTTAATATATAAGGATTTGGCAAAAGTTAAATACATTGCACAATATAATGGTTCAATTGTAATTGACATTGTAACATACATTGTAGATGCCTAGGATAAAATTTACTTTTACGTTTTGGCCACGTTTTCAGGATTCTGACCCACTGTGATATAGAGAGCAGATATTCAAATCCAACATTTTCTCGAATTTGTTCTCATGTAACTGAAAGCCGTAGAAATTTTTGACTTTGACCGCTTTCAATTTCCAAATTAGGAAATTTTTACTTGGAATTTATTGGATTCTAAATGTTTCACAGTTTAGATTACTGAATTGTAACGCTACAATGAAAATTTTCTGAGTACAAGTTTTAATAATAAATTTTACATATAAACATTTCAATTTGAAATTATATCATTCGCAAAGTTTCATTTGGTTGAGTTCTAATTTTTGGATTGAAAATCGTGCAGTTGTATAAGGGGTTAACTTGAAATGCTTCGAAGTTTGAGTTGTTTGATTTCAAACGCTTCCATTCGAAATTGTACAATTATAAAAAATATATATTCAAAATTAGACCATTTACCACAGTTCATGATTATAATTAAGAATGGTCGATATTCAACAATTCAAGTTTTAAATTATTTAACCTTATAAGCATTTTCGTTAAAAATGCCGCTCCGATGTACTGCATGAAGTAATCCTATTCAAAAACAGGACCAGAAAAAAATGATACCGTAAAAAAGGAGATCTCTAGTTTATACAGTGCAAGCATCTTATTTTCAGAAATGCAGAAGAAGCATCAAGAGGTCAATCAATGTTCTGTTATAACGAACAATTTTTTATCTTACAGCAGTGTTATATTCCTAATAAAAAAAAAATTTGTCCTGATATAAATAATTGAAACTTTTTTTTCAACTTTATAACTAGCTATTGATTGAACATGAAAGGTCATGAAAGGTTCTTCAATAGGTCAATCGACGCATATCGCAGATCCGAACAACTACATCAAGTACAGTACTGTTTTATTTCTAATATCAAGCAAGTTTTCCTTATATGGACAAGATAAATAATATATTTTGAAAAATTAGAAATAAGTATTGCTAGATGATGACAGGATATGGAAGGTTCTTCAACATATCATTGAACGCGTTTTGAAGCTGCCAAAAACTATATAAGATATAGTAGCGTTGTATTTTGAATATAAAAAAAATTTCTCATATTAACACGGTAAAATTTTTTATTTCAAATATCTAAACGCAAAAATCCATTGGAGCTACGATTTGTCCAAATTTCATGACCATTGCTTCTTTTACTTGTCGAGATATGGTAAGCAGAAAATAGTTACAGACATAAGGAAATTAAAAAGAAATGCATTTACGAGTTTTAGGGTCAAATTATATCGAAATATGTCTCTTCAGTAAGTTTTCCAATTGGAACTTTTTAGTATGCACATTTTTGAGCGCACATTTTAGATTTTTTAAGATTATAATTCCTTCACTTTCGGTATGTGAATGCTCAAGTTTGTAATTTGAAATGATAGAATTTTAAAAAGTATGAGATACAATTTTAAACTTCGTAATTTGCAATGCAAACGGGACATTTAATGAAGGCATGATTAAAATCGCAGGTCGATTGGAGCTCGCGTTCTCGGGGAATGATGTAAAAATGTTGAAAACTAAAAATGTAAAAAAAGGAACTTTTTTAAAGTTACGGTAGCTACGTAAGCTCGCTTGAGAAACTCTTGACGTAAAGTCAGTAAAGATGCTTTCTTCAAATAAAGGAAACTGATTTTTTCATCCTTTACTTTCCTTATTAAACATTAAATACTCATTTTTCTATGTTCAACAGAAAGATAGTACATGAGTTTATGTACTGAAATACAAGTTGGGTAATTGTTAATTTCACGTCATATATTCCTCAAATTACTGCCAGACATTGTAGTTTTTGACGGAATTTCAAAGCTGAAATTAATGCTTCTGTTTGTATAATAATAATAACTACACAGAGAAAATTAGTAGACTCACTGTGACTTCATCGTATTCATTTAGAATGAAAAGGATCGATACTTCAGTGTGCATTATAAAGGACTTGTGTATATACTATATATCCATAGGGTAAAGCCGACGCGTGTGTATTAATCAATATTATTCACAGTGTTTGGTCCTCAACTTTTCACGCATTTTTACCTTATATCCGCGTATCCTCAAAGTCCATTAGGCGATCATTAATCCTTGAATCATTTCCCCTTTTCTATAAAATTAAGAATACTTTACATAATGATAATGAATTTTTTTCAACCGAGTTACTACCATATTTTCAAGCATACGATTTTTGTATATTGTGTTGTTATCTTTTATTGTTAATTCATTATGGCACATCAGTTATGGGAAATTCAAATTTTTGAATATAAAAATGCAGTTCTTCGTTGTTTAAATTTTTTTCAAACATAATTTTAGGGCGAATTTCAAGGTAATTCTTATAAAATCAAATGATTAAAATAGCACTAAAAGTTAGGAACAGAGTTTGTGCCAGCACAAAGTGTGTGCTTGTTATATGACACGCTTGTAAAGTGTAAGTAGTTTAATCCTTCAATGCGTATACATCAAGCAAACCAAAAGTTTGGTTCAGTAGATTGTGTACATTTACCTAGAAACTATAGGGTTGTTTCAAAAGTTTTAGTTAATTTCATTAGTTATAAATTGACGTATTACCTTGTGCGTTGCCTCTTTTTGATGAATAATGTTGAAAGGTGTAAGCAATTTACTTTTACTGCATGATTAAAAAACAAGTTCTATAGATTCTTATAAGTTTAATAATAATATAAGTGCTCATAAAAGTACTTTTCAAATTGTTTGAACAATTCACATGTATTTGTAGAAATGTATATTGAGTTTACTGAAATTTTAAGAATATGTTTTTTTTTGAGACCATCAAAAATTATAAGTGACGTGGGCAAATATTCTAAAATCTGCTTTTTAAACTAGCCAAAGGTCAGTGAACACTTTAATTAAAAAACTTACAATCAATTGGTGAAAAAAAAAAAAAAACTTTTTTGGTCAAAAGCGCTAGTTTTGTTGAAAGCTTTTTTAAATTTTCACAAGTGCTGATGAAACTTATGTCTTATCAAAGTTCTGCTAAAATAGGACTGAAGTAATTAAATAGTTCAAAATAACAACCCGTTTCACTAGGAATGTTTGATAACCTAAATATTTTTTGGGACAAAAGTACTAGATAAGTTCGATTTTACTGGTTTCGAAATTTGCTCAAGTGCTCTTGATATTTATGTCCCAAAAAACTGCTACTGAAATATGACTAAAGTACCAAAAGAGTTGAAAACATGCCCTGTTCCACCAGGGCCTTTTTAGGACAAAAGTACCGGAGAAGTCTCACTTAATTCTTTTTAAATTATTATACTTATTATTATTATTTAGGACATGTAAAATTATCAAAAAATAACAAATGAATGAGACTTTTCCGGTTATTTTATCCTAAAAAAGTTTTGCTCTCAAAAAAGATTATATGGGACCTTTCATAAACTTTTGTCCCAAGAAATGTTTAGGACTGGTAAAAAGTTTGAGAAAATTAAGTGAAACTTTTCGTTACTTTTGTTCTAAGAAAGCCCTGTTCAAAATGGATATATTTTGAACTTTTTTGGTACTTTAGTTTAAATTTAGCAAGAACTTTTTGCAACATAAATTGCGCGAGCACTTGTAAAAATATGAGATTTTTTCAGTACTTCGGTCCTTAAAAAAGTCCTGTTGAAACGGGCCATATTTTGAACTTTTTTGGTACTTTAGTTCTAGTTTAGCAGTACTTTTTGAGACATAAATACCAGCACCACTTGTAAATAGTTTTAAAAAAATTAATAAAATGTAACTTTTGTCCCTATCAGAACTTTTAAAAATTGTTAAGAAAAGCTGGTACTTAAGTACTGATTTGTCTTGTCGGGATACCCATGGGATCTCTATTGGACTTATTTCTTTTACTCTGGAACTTTAACGAAAGAAATATGATTAAATGTTCATTCAAAATACTTTCATACCAATCTTTGATAAAAATCTCTTATTTTATGTATAAATAATAAAATCTGTATTAAAAATGTTCGCAAAATTCTTAGTTATTCAGCAGGTTTTTATGGCAAATATTAAAATTGTCATAAAAATGCATGAGAATATCTAAAGCCGTATGTATGTTCAGTAAAACGACATGCAATGAAGATTGATGGTTTCCTGGCAACACCACTTAAAACATTACTACTATCAAAATACAGTAAATGAGGATAACATTTCCTGCTAAATTTGAACAAATCCCACTTGCCGAAATGAGGGAAAAATGTTTATGGGAAAAATTTTATGAGAACTATTATCCCGTAAAGAACTTGGCTCTCAAGATGATTAGTCACACGTTATTTTGATGTATTTCAAACTGCAGTCTCTACTATGCATATGTAGATTCAGGGCTAAGTGCTACAGCGTGAGAGGTTGAAGCGTTATGAATTTTATTATACTGCATAAATTTACGCAAGACTCTATCCTGAAGTGATCCATAGTATTATTGATTTATTTGGGAGTTATCGTACAGAAAAAATGTAATAAGTGATATCCCAAAGATTTGCAATTATTTTCTTGAGTAGAAATATAATAAAGTTTACCTTCAAAGCTATATTTATTGTAAGACGGAGTTAAAATGCTGAAAATAATCGAATCCTTTTTTGTGCGATTACAATGTCTTTGAGATGTGTTCTAATTTTTTGTTGTTCACTAAAAACTGCAAGAAATTCGTAATATTTTTTGGCTCATTGGAAATATTATTTTAATCTACAAATTAAAAATCTGAACATTCTTTTTTCGGATGCCAAATCACAACTTTTTTGTTAGGCCTTGCAACAGCACAGTTCAATAATAACTTAATAAGCTTGAAAATCACTTTCATATTTGATACTGCACACTCTTTCCCCTGTTGAATTATTAGAGCCCAATAAGAAAATCTAACTATTTTTAGTATGAAGAGTTTTTTTTTTGGTAGAAGATTCATCACTTTGGTTGACAATTTAACTATTGTGTTTAAAATTCGTTTCATTTTTTATTCAAAATTAACTTCTTTAACTGAAAACGTAACCATTCTATTTTTGTTTGAAAATTGATATTTTTTAGTTATAAATTCAACTATCAGGATCAAAAATTTATCTTTTCCAACTGTAGATTCAACTAAGTGGTTGAAATATAATGCATTTTTTTATAATTTTTCTTTTTTGGTAGAAAATTGATCGTCCAGTTAAGAAATCTTCTTTTCCAGATGAATCTTTTTGGCTACAAATACAATTATTTGGTTGAAAATTAATCAGATTTGGTCAAGGATTCAAATAATTTGTAGATATTTAATTTTTTTTTTTAAATTCATATTTTTTCTTACAACTTAAACTATTTTGGTAGACAGTTATAATTCATCTATTTGATTGAGGATTCAACTATTTTGTTGAAAATTCGTCTTTTTTCGTTGCATTAGACATATTGAAAATTCGTGGGTTTTTTTTTTAAAGTAGGGGAGAGCGGGGAATGGTGCCGCGCTTTGACTTAAATGCCCTATAAATTATGATTGCAATGTGATTTTGATATGTGTATTTTTTAAGGTGATGCTTACATTATCAGACGACATATGTTATTTCTCCAATCCGCGTTTTCATCACGTCATTATTTGACATTTAATTAATTGATCTATGTTACATTTCATTCAGCCTACCCCTAACCCTGGGGGTACAGTGAGCGTCATATTACTGCCGTTTATTTAAACACTATGAACCTTGTAAAATAAAAATTATATAATATAATAATTCTGGAAAGTAAAGAATAGTGAAGAAAAATTACTCCATACATTTGCAACACTAATTTAATGTTTTCGTATTAATCGAAGTAGAGTATGCGGCAAAAGCAGTTATATCCTCTACCCCGTGCGGCAATACATAGGTTGAATCGGCGGCGGCGTTCAGGCTAAATTTGATCGGCGACTATAGGCGCGCCGGCGTGACGCCGTTCCAAATTTTCGGCGGCGGTGCGGCCTGGCGGCGTTAATGTCGGCGCGTATTTGTAAAACAGTTTTTCCGTTTATTTTTTTCTTTTCAAATAGGAAAAAGATGAAGCAGAAAATTTATTTATAAAATTTAATAAATATTTATTATTTATTCATATAAAACTATTAATAAAAGAAACACTTAGAAGAAATATTAAGCGATAAAATTGCTTAGGAATGCAATAAGCACTTCGATTTAATTTTTAAACGTATTTTTGATTTTTTGTTCTCACAGAAATCATCTTCAGAAATTCCCAAGTTATATTCTTATTTCCATAATAATATTCAATAACCCCCAAAAAACCACCTCTATCACTTTTACCTTGCAAGTGCCTCTCGGCGGAACGCTATAAAAAATTTTTAATTTGAAATAATCATAAAAAAAATTCAAAAAATCATTCATGCAAAATATTTCAAAAAATTAATTCAAAATAATCACACAAGTCACCTTTATAAAACTATAAATTATATTTCTAACCCCATCATTATATTCAACAACTCCCAATATCACCGCTAACATTTTTAACGAAAAAATTCCAAATTTCCTTCATGCAAAACATTAAAACAATGTTTAAAATTTAAAATAATCACTCAATTTACCTTTGAAAGAGTCCAAGTTATATTTCTAACCTCGTGATTATGTTTAACAACTCCAAATATCATCCCTAACATTTAAAAAAAAATCCATTGTACCTTTATGCAAAAAACTCAAAAAAAATTTTCAATTTAAAATAATCACGCAAGTCACCTTTATAATACCCCGAGTTATGTTCTCAACCTCAATGATAATATTCAACTACCCCCGAAAACCACCCCCACCACTTTTACCTGAACTAATCCCAAGCGCGTCCCGGCAAAAAACTAAACAAATTTTAGAAATTAAGAATATTCACACAAGTCACCTTCATAAAACCAAAATTTATATTCCCAACCCCATAATAATATTCTCGCCGCCGACAGACGCCACCGAAAACTGAAAACGGCGGCACGCTGTCACGCCGAATAAAAATCGTTGACGGCGTGGCGCAGCGGCGCAGACCTCTAATTAAAACCTATCATTTTCTGCTTTAAGTACTTCAAAATATGCTGTAAGTGATTAATTTCAGCAAAAGACTTTTTCATCGGTTTCCACCAAAACCGTTTTTTCATAATTACTCTTCTGACGCGTATTTTAAAACAGAAATTGCATCAAATCACTATTGTTCCCAACAGAAAAAGCTATTTCATGTACAAAACTGATATGGAGATAAGAAAACATAAGCTTTAATATAATTCGAAAGTTTGGTTGAAATTGAATCTCTGTAGGTTGAAAATTCAACTATTTTGTTGAAATTTGAGTTATTCTGTTAAAATCATATTTTTTGATAAAAAATTCAACTGTTTTGTTCATCTTTTTGGTAAGAAAATAAACTATTCGGTTCAAAATGCAATATATTTTGGCTTTAAATCTTAAGAATTTAAAGCGTTTTATATTAACTTGAAGATGGTATCTAATTTTATTTGATACTAAATTCTATTATCCCTATTATCCTCGTTTTCAGAGGATTGTCTGCTGTAAATTCTGATATTATCATATTCTTAATTAATCTCGATTCATACCAGATTGTCACATGGGCATATTTGCAACTGAACTCACTAGAAATGCGAAAATAACGCAGAGATAACGTGAAATCGGTGCTAGGTCCATTTTTTTAGATGCACCTAAAATTTACAGCACATGCTTGATTTCAAATACTAATATTATCACGCAGTAATACACTCATATATAATTAGCTTAGTAAAACGATGTGAAAATTAAGGTTGTCTTTCTGGGCACTTTAGTTCACATTCGTAATCTAATAAAATTGTCATTTCGTGCTCAACTGTTATCAACATAAATTCCGCCTGCATGAAATATCAACTTTCCCAATTCCAATATTCTTGGAATAGATGACCCTAGTAAAACCTTCGAGGTTCGTACATATTATCTTGTGGAAAAAATAAGTGCATCATAACCCAGAAAAAGTAGGAGGTGAGCAAAAAAAGGGGCATATGTTTTAATTTTAATTTATCTAAGGAGAGCAGACATTTGAGACTAAAAGAGTATATCCAGTAAAACTTTCTGAATGGGAAATAAAAAGAACTTCAACATTTTAAATTTATATGCACTCTACGTAATATCGGAAAGGAAACAGGTGTATACCCCAAACGTTATGGTACTTCACATTAATAGGGAACCTTTTCATTAAATATTTTACAAACTTCAACGTACTAATTTTAGCTCGTATTTCAATTAACGTCTTTTTGGTACTTTATACGTATTAGAGAAACTTTCAGTCAATTAGTTAAATAGTTACATCCTTGAAGTTTCTAATAAGAAATTACTATAATGATGGAACATTTTAATGAAAACTAGAAATTGGAAACGATCGTACTGCTTGTTAAAATATCAGAATATAATTATTCGTAATTATACAAATCGGCAAATATAGAATAATGATCCGCAGACCATATGTATTTCAATTAGTGAAATTCTTCTCAGAGTAGATCATTGCAATTAATATACCTCACAAATAACTAGTGAAACATTCGAAGAAAGATTTGAAATTTAAAGCTGCTACACGAAATTATATCAATTTAGTTTCGATCACTTTAAATTTAACATATTGTACAATATAGATGAGCTAGCTCGTCTTGTAATTGTTTTTAATAAGGAAAAGGATGAAAGTCGAAGCGGTTTTGGATGTATATTGTAACAAAGGTTGTAGTGATCTAGAAAATCCTTGGAGAGTTCAGAAACCACCGCACGATCAGCTAATTCATCTTCCTCTGAAAAATAATTTAAAACAAGTAAGAGACACTACTTTGAATATGGTTACAAACGTAGTAAAATTAAAAGTGAAAACAAAAATGTTGAAGAAGTATTTCTTAAAATCAATTTTTAAATAATGATTAAAAATCCATTTTACGCAGTTAATCATATTCATAATCAGTGTACAAAAATAGTTCTGTAGGAAAAAGTCATCGACAGTTGTTTCATGTGCACACAGAGAAAAATGGATAGTCAAACTTGAAGTGTCAAAATTTAGATAGTCAGTTTCATAATCTAAATAGTCTCAAGCACTATCCACAATTTTTTCTTCATAGTCAGGCAAATCATAATTTTATAGTCTGTTTGAATATCCACAGGTGATTCAGACTCACTATCAGTATAGTTAAATTGACACTTCGGAATGTCAAACAGAAGTGGCTGTGTCACGACCTCTACCGAACGCCGAGCGAATACACTCGACACCCGAAACGAATTTTTGGAGCGACTGACGTTCGGTGTCACGTTTGCCGTGTTTTACAATACTTTTGATTAGTTTAAACCATCTGTTGATACTTCAAATATGTGTCGAGAGCGAATATAATGTGGAGAACATGATGTAGAGTGGGTAGAGTTGTTTTCGTTCTGATTTTGAACGTCAAATTCGATACTTCCGAGGGATTAAGGACAAAGGCGTCACTCGTTAATTAGTGCGTATTATCAACATTTTCGACCGAAAATGTGCTCAGAATTTAGTAATTCGTTGATAAAGGAACAAGACTTGCGAGATTAGTAATACGCATTTATATTGTTTTCTGAATTTTCCAGTACAGTGCTCTTCCCGAGTAATACCACTCCGAGTAGTTCCATGCCCTCATCTCGTTCGAATGCTTCCCCCTCCAGCGCACCGTCCCGTTCTGCATGAGATATGGAATCACTCCTTCTGAGTAATACCGCTCGAAACATAGACGTCGCTGCTCTGCCGCGAGCATCAAATTCACCTAAATAATTCCAATTATAAATATTGATAAACCTACGCACCAATTAATTATTCTTACAATTGTTTTTAACCAAAATTGAAAAAGTTTTCTGTGCTGTTCATGAAAAAAAAAAAAAAAAACAAGGGAGAATTCTGGCTGTACATAAAAGCGTACAACAATATTGGAATAGAAAGCAGTTTTAGCGTTCTTAGAGACGAAAACATAATTTATTCCAAGGTTTCATGAATTATATGAAATTCCGTATCAAGTGCAAAAACTCGTAGTTTATAAATCGAAAATTCAATTGAAGCTGCTGGTTTTAACATGATAAAATGATTCCTACAAATCATACAACAACCCGTAAGAAGTGGAAATAATATTTTCGTTTGAAAATTCAGAAGTTTGTTCTGAAACTGATGGTCTTGGAACCAATCCTTCTTGCTCCTCGTTTGAGTCAAAACCTCCCTCGCTTTGTCTCACTTGGTTAAGAATCTCCTTATCAGACAGTCGCTTGGTAATAACTGAAACAATCATTTTCGGGCGAATGCATTTTTTACGTTAACCATACGTGATATAAATATATAAAAACATTTACTTATTTTCCATGTTAATTGATTTTTATAAGCGTAACGGAAATTCTAGCACAATCATTCTGATATAATAGAAATTTTAAATTGATGTAGGCTTTTGATAATGATGAGAAATGTTGTTTACCTGGGTCCTTCATCCACCCTGATATATCTTCTGCGGAAATCGAGCTATAACCGTCAATGTCTCTGATGAGATTTAACAACTTGTCGGCAGTTTGTTCGTTGGCAAAGAGAAGATTCATTTCTGCAGGTTCAGCGCCAATGCTCGAGTCCAAAAGTGAAAGATCATGTTGCAAAGCATCAGTTTGAGTGCTTGCATCTTTTTTTTCGATGAGCCAAAGTCTATTCCAACATTTGTAAATCGTTGAGGAATGCAATTTTTCCCAGGTATCAACGACCCAAGGAATAACTTTAGTCAAATCAATGGTTTTTAAATACTCCGGCAACTTAATTCCTTTTTTTGGGCGTCTAAGATTGAATCTACCAGATTCCTTCGATAATTTAATTTTAGCGCCTGAAGAATGCCTTGGTCAAGTGGCTGAATTAGTGAAGTAGCATTAGGAGATAAGAAAGCCACTTCAATATCCCGAATTTTGACAAATTTGTGGGCTCTACAATTGTGAACCAGTAAAACAGCAGAAGGGGGGAGTTTTATAGACTGCAAAAGGTTCTCAACTCGTGGAACAAATTCTTCAGTAAACCACTCTTCGAAAACCAACTTGTCGACCCACGCGTTAGATTGATTTCGATACCAAACCGGCAACTTTTGTTTACTCTTCTTGGTCCAGCAACAAGGATTTTTCGCTTCACCTATCATGACTAGAGGCAGCTTCAGCGAAGCATCCGCATTGCAGCAAGCTCGTATAGTTACACGCTCCATTTGCCTTTTTGTTCCTGATGCCTGAGTCACGTATTTTGGTACAAGTGTTGTTGGCGGTAATTGCTTGAACAGCAAACTACTCTCGTCGAAGTTAAAAACTTGTTGTCTTGTGAACGGCTTGATAGTCAATATTTTTTTAAACTCTTGACTTTTGTATTCTTCAGCACCTCCAAAGTCAGCTGTTGATTGTTCTCCTGTTATTTTTAGATTTCGGACTTCTTTCCTCAATTTCCATTTATGCAATCAGCATTCAGAAGCTTTACAACTTTTCGGTCCATCCAAATCTTGGTTTAGTGTGAGAGCTTGTTGCCTCAACAAAGGTCCAGTTATGGGAAAGCCCCGAATTTGAACATTCAGAAACCATGCATACAAATTATCGTCCAAACTTTGTTCTCGAATTGTCTTCTTCGCTCTTTTTGCGTTCGAATTTGCTGACTCGAAAATTTTCTCATTATTCTGCTTCCACTTTCTTCCAGTTCGTTCACTTATTCCATGTCTTTTGCAAACAATTTCCAAAGGTTCACGATTGAACTATTTCAAAATTAAAGCTTTTTTTGTTAAGTACATCGGGTTCTCTTTCGTTTGTCAGGAAATTCATTTTCTTTTGACGATTCAGTGTTACCTAAGAATTCTGGAAAAGCTTGTGAGGAAGAGCTTTGAACGTGTCACTTATTCATAATTTGTTGATTTTCCATGTTTTTATCCTGAAAAACTACAGGAGCGTGTGTTGTATTCAAAAACATTATTCATGTTTATCTTAAAAAATACCCATGCTTTACGGTAATGTATTTTCCTATAATAAAAAATGAATATGTAAATGGAAATATAGAATATTTTGACACAATTATCCTTTCTTTATCTAAAAGCGACGTAAAAATAAGATATTCTGTTCAAAAAATCTACATGTATAAAGTATAAATAGCATTGATTCCTGAAAAGTTGTGAAATTTTATATGTAGATATATGATTACATATGTTCATAATAAATCTTTCTTGAAAATGTAAAGAAAGCTTTCCAGACAAATGCAAGACAGAAAAATTTATAATTTTTAGACAATTCGAAATTGGCTCCAATGAAAAATCAGAATGATTCATATCTGCTAACGTGAGAGTTGTTGCAATATCTTCCTTCATTGCAAGATTGATTATTTTCAATAATAATACTGCGGCAATCAAGTAAGGTTACCGATGAAACTTAAGAGCTATTGTTCATTACAATTGGGATTCCTTTTTTTCGTACTTGAGCTGTTTCGAAGACAAGAGCAAGACAACAAATAAATGAACTTCATTTTCATCTACTTTAATCTTTTAGAACAATTATTCACACAATTATTCTGAATTAGGAGAAGAAATTTTCAAAAAGAATTATAATTTTAAGTTACGACATGGAATTTCAGTAAACAAACATAATTTAAGTTTAGGACAGAAAATTTCTGTGAAGAATTATAATCTTGGCTTGAAAGTAAAATATTATTGTTTAAATTGTGTGATTTCAGTTTTGATGAATTTAGTAAGTACATTTTGTTGCTTGAAACGGACTCTAATGAAATGGTAATATCCGTGAAAGACAAGCTACACGCCCATTATCTAAGAGATAAGAAATATATGATCCACTATATAACTAGACGAAGAGCTAGAATCTTCATTAGTTACATTGTTAATGAAAATCTTTATTAATACATTAATTAGTTTCTCCTCCAATTAGGAAATATGAGGATTGTTTCTACTCTAGTGTTATCCTTGGTGGTTATCCTGAATTCTATTGGTAAAAATATTCATATAATATATCCATAATTCAAGTCGAATTAAGTCGAATTATTCTCTTAACCAAATAATTGAAGCTTTAACAAAAAAAAAATCAATTCTCAACCAAAAATTAAAACATACTGAAATTTACAGTTAAAATTATTCATTTTCAAACTAAAACATGTGTTTTTTTTTAACAAAATAGTCAAATTTTCAAGGAAAAGCATGAATTTTCAACAAAAATTATGAATCTTCAACCAAACTGGCTGTGACTTCGATCTCGGATGGTTGAACCTTCAACCAATTTGATAAATTTTCAACCAAAAAGGATAATTTATAAATAAAATTTAAAAGTCGATATCTCAAGTGAACAAGATTTTAATTTGTAATCAAAAGCAGTTGAATTCAACCAGAAAAATACGAAATTTCTAACAAGGAGATAAATTTTCAACCTAGAAAAATGTTGCAGTGAAGAAAGAAAATAAATTCAAACGAAATTGTGGAATTTTCAAGCCAAAAAGACGATCCCGCAGAAAAGAAAGATTTTCTTTTTAAATATAGGATATAAAGCGAATTTTCGCGGGCTTTGCACGGAGGGAAGTGCCTTCGAAAGCAATAGAAATCTTGATTTATTCGTTAAGCAAGTCTTTGGATAAACAATACGATTGTGCCTTAAAGCAATGATGGGCATTTTGTCAGCGTAAACCTATTGATCCTTTTTATTGTTCCGTCAAAGAGATTCTTCCGTGTTGATCAGATGAGTTTGGGAAAGGAGCAAAGTTTGGTTCGCTAAATAGCCTTAGATCGACAATATCGTTATTAGTAGGGGCAGAGACAGGTAAAAATGTTATAATAAAGACATTTTTCAAGCGCGTGACTCAAGTAAGGCCTACTAATCCAAAGTACGATCAGACGTGGGACCCACAAATCGTTTGGGACACCTTTTCTCAGTTGGGTAAAAATGATAAAATGTCATTAAAGAAGTTAGTTACCCTACTGGCTCTGATTACTGGTCAGCGCATTCAAACTCTGTTCCTTATCAAGAATAATGATATTCTGGTGAATCAAGACGTTTTTGAAATCAAGAAAACTGATTGGATTAAGACTTCGGCGTCGAACAGAAAACAACCTCTACTGATTGTTCCTCGATACAAGGAGAACTACTAGGAATTCCACAGAGGAATTATTTCTTTCATATCAAAAACCATTTAGAGTTGCTAGAACACAATCCTTGAATCATTTGGTTAAGCAATTCCTTGTAATGTGCGGTTTAGATGTTCAGTTTACGACTCATGGTACTCGACACGCATTGACGTCATTGGCGAAGAGGAAAGGCGTTAATATGGATGTCATTAGAAAAACAGCGGGTTGGACTGCAGAGTCACATACTTTCGCTAGATTCTACAACCTTCCAGTCGTAGACAATAGTACGGATTTTGCTCATGCGATTTTGGGTTCTAGTGAGTAAACTTCATATCTAAATTGCTATATGTGAACGTCCGCGAAGAAAGGGACCTAATGTGGAAAAAATCGATTTTCATGTTCTTACGCCAATCGATAGTTTCTGAGTTACTCTTTCATTTAAAATAATCAGAAATTCTTTGAGTGACTTACTTTTCTTGTTATTAGGCTGCAAACAGAGGCATGATAAGCGTACGCGGAGACCGAACGAGAGGCCTACGAAAGCCAGCCCCCACCACTTACCACTACAGCTGTACGCGACGTGTCCGTGAGCTCCACTGGTTCGTGCCTAAAAGTGTAGTGCTGAGTGGAGGGGGTACTTTTCGTAGACGCATCCCCACTACTCAAATGCTGGCTTGCGCACTCTGCTACGATCGCCCATCCTGTAAAATTCAGATTTGACGCATCAGGTCCCTTTCTTCGCGGACGGTCACATATGGATCTTTTAAGCATATAATAGACATTCCTTGTATTCTTATTCCTTTTCAATTCCTTTTTTTCATTTTATGATGTAATAAAGCATCTCGTTGGCCTATACATTCAAACCCCTTCTTTTTGGTTACTTTCATCTCGCTGCAGTTATTACTTTCAACATCTACCAATTGATCCTGAGAGAGTGGCGCGAAATACAATTGTATATTTAAACGAACTTACCTATGTTAAGTTAAATTATAATTGTATGTAGAGCCACTACCAAAACGATCAATCCCTCCCTCAAAAACCCGTTCTCTAATAAATTAGAGACTCCCAAATTTAAACTGAAACACTTTCCAGAAGTGAGAATCCAATCGTGGTCTTCTGATTTGTCAACCCAGTCTCTCATTGAACCGTCCCATCTGGCAACACTGGTATATTATAATAATAATGATATTAATATATTATATCAATGATTCCTCCAGCGTTTTAAGCTGGAACCACCCCAATTCTGTGAGAAAAAAACATAATATAATATATTCTGAGTACCTAAATTCTAAAACATTTAATCAAAAATGTGAGAAGCTGATATTCATATATCCAATTCTTTCAACATATTTTCAGGATGTCCACCTGACCGGGAGAAAACCAGGAAATGAATATATAAATATGCAAATAAAAAAATTTGTATTACTCTAATTCTGAGGTGGAAGAGGAGACATGTGAAAATATCACAATCCTCGCTTGGAATTAGGAATTTTTCGAATGAATCACAATTCGAACTTAGAACAGTGAATTGTCTCAGAAGAATTATATTTCTGAGTTGGAATAGAGAATTTCAGTAAAGAAAAATTTCGACTTACTCTAATGAAATGTAAATATCTGTGAAGGACAAGCTTAATGCATAAAATCTAAGAGATAAGAAATATATGAAGCACTATATAATCGGACGAAGAACCAGAATATTCATTAATTAAATTGTTAATAAAATTCTTTATTAAAACATTAATTAGTTTTTCCTAAAATTAGGAAATATGAGGATTGTTTCTACTCTAGTCTTATCCTTGGTGGTTGTCCTAAATTCTATTGGTAAAAATATACATATAATATATACATAATTTAAGAACAATTTTTAAGATTCCCGCAAATGAATATGAGTGCGATTTATTCTATATTATATCCCAATTGCTATTTTGTTACAAACTTTATTTTAGTCTTATGTAAGAAAGATTTGTACTAACAAAAAAAGTTCAAAGATATTGCAATTTAGAGGAACGTTCAGCAGAAATTCGATCCGTGAGACCAAAAGTGAATTTTCCCTTGATGAAAATGCGCAGTTTATTGCCTTTCAAGTTTTGTAATAATATTAAAAAAATTGAAAAATGAAATCGTTCTCAGGAAAGAGTTTTAAACTTAATTTTAAATCTAAAAATATCAATGTTCCACTATAAAAATTAATTTTCTATGAAAAAGGAAGCAAATTTTCAGTAGAATATTTCAATTTTCAACCAAAAAAGGTTAATCTTTAGCCACGAAGGAATATTTTCTACCAAAGACAACAACTAAAATTACACAAAAAATTTAGTTTTGAAAAAATTGTTGAACTTTCAATCAAGTAGTAGAATTTTCAACCAAAAAATATTATTTTTCTTCCAAAATCAAAACATGATCTTCCAACAAAATAGTTCAATTTTCAACGAAAAAGACTAATTTTCTACCAAAGAAGATGAATTCTATTTTTCGAAAATTAATCTTCTTGATTACAAAAAAAAACACTTTTTTGGTTAGAAATAAAACTGTTTGGTTAAAAATTAATCTGGTTTGGATCAGGATTCAACGTTTATGTTGAAAATTTAACTTTTTTATTGAAAATTCATCTTTTTCGTTGAAAATTCAACTTTTGGAGTTAAAAATTCAACTTTTCGATTGAAAAATTCAACAATTTTGCAGAAAATTGATGCATATTGCTATAACTTCTTTTTTTAAAATTTTTTTATCTGAAAATTTAACCATTCCACTTTTGGTTGGAAATTTATCCATTATAAGTTGAACAATCAACTATTTAGTAGAAAATGTATGTATCTGGTTGACAATTCTTTCATTTATTAAAAGAATTAATCTTGTTTGTTGAAAATTCATCTTTATGGTTGAGAGTACAAATATTTTGTTAAAAATTCTATTTCTACAAAAAAATAATTTTCAATTCAATTATATGCATTTCTCACAAATAGATACATTTTATACAAACTGCGCGTCCTATCAAACAATATTTTTTAACAAATTTGTATATTGTATAATTTAGGTAGACAATTTTGTTAATCAAAATTTTATTGTTTCTTGTGCCTTTTCCCCAAAAATGTTTATTTTTTCATCTCAATGTTGTGTTTTACGATTAAAATAAAAACTATGCGTCCTATCGTAAAATGCCTTTAAAAAATTTGTAGATCTTTCTTGGTTGAACAACTTTTGTTCAACAGCTTCTTTCTTATCTTGCATAACTTGACCGCAAAATAGGATTGTTCATTGTTAAATAACATTTTTCTCGATTCAAATAAAAAATATGCGTTTTCTAACAAAAATTGTCTAGAAAATTTTTTTTTATCTTTTTGAGATAAATAATTTTTCTCTTTAACATTTTTTCATATCTCGTACAGTTTTGATGGAAAATAAAATTTCTCATATTTTAACCAACCAATTAGTTGTCTTTCCCACAAATAAGAAGAAATTTAAAAAAAATTACCACAAGCGGATGAATTTTATGCTGAAAAACATCAATTTTCAATAAAAATTTTGACACATGAATTTTCGGTCAAAAAAATGATTTTTCACCGAAAAGATGAATTTTCAACTGAAATATCTCAGTCTTTTAATGCAAACAAACGGGGAATATGGGATATCAGGGAAATGATTAAAAAAGCGGCCGAGACAAGGAAACGGATATCATGCATATGAACAAGATTTTTAAAAAATTGGAATAGACGAATGAGGTTTCTTGACATGCTGGCATAGCCGATATTAGACTACAGGGCAGAGATGCGGGGATGGGAAGAGAGGTAGGAGATAAAGAAGAAATTAGGGGTAAACTGGAGAACTTCAGGTTGTATAAATAGGCGCAAAGGGATAAGTTAGGAAGAAGACAGTTATTTGGAGATCGAGCGAGAGGAGACAGAGGAAATATAGATGATGAGAGATTGGAAAAAAGAGATGGGATGGTTTTGTGAGAGGAACGGGAAGGACCGAAAGAACATGTTAAGACACTTTTAGGGCACGAGGGTCTGGGAAAAGAATGGATGAAGGAGGTAGAAAAATCTAGATGATTTGAAGAAGAAAAAATACCTACTTTGCTTAGACCTCTCACACACACACACGAGGAGGTGAGGAAACCATACTCGTGTTGCATACAAAATTTAAATCGCTTCTTCTTGTTACAGAGTTAAGTTCACAGTTTGAGTGCTTACCTAATGGCGACCCTATACCTGGTGTTCTTCCCGTCGGACCATCTGTTTTTTTTTTTTTTGAAAGAAATAATTCACCTGAGAGGTCTGTTGTTTCTGCCGAGCATTCTCTTTGTGCCAGGTCCAGGTCTCCTCAAGCAAGGCTTCATCTTCCTTCCAGGGCCAGGACTTATCCTATAACGCTTCATGTGAAATTTGAGAGATTAGTACTCAATGAATTTAGATTTGTTCGGCTTATATCATGCGCGAATCCGCTCTGGAAATTCGAACTTCGAATGTACACTTTTCCTGCTGATAAACGAATTAAATTAAGAGAAGTAAATGATCGCTATAAGCCCATGCCAATCGGCGAACAAATTGTATTATCAACATCCGATGGTGAAGTCTTTGCAATATTGGAGAATTATAAGACTCTTGCTGGAATGTATAGTAGATACAATGAACACAAAAAACGGGCGAAAATAAATATGGCAAGCGGTACGGTTTTAAAAATGACCCCAGCAGAAATCAAAGAAACTCCAGTAGGTATCCGACGGCCAATCGAATGGTTTTATCAAATAGAGCTGGCAAACTACGTGTAAACCGCAATGGCCCATACAATTATTCCATTTAAAGAAAAATTGCAAAACTAGAGTATAATATTGTCCGTGTTCCAAAGTCGGATTGAAACGTTACATGTAATTTCTACATAAAATGAGAATAAAGAGTCAATGTATTATCACAAGGCTTTTATATTTCATGAATGCCCTAGCCCGCTTTTCCATCTTTTCTCTTGTCGTGAGCTCTATGATCTTGTAACGGTCCGTTTTTTCCCTGACTCCTTTCTAATGTCTTAGCAGACGCTTTAGCCTAGCCAGGGTCAGGTTTTTAAGACAATTAAAAGGTAGTTTCATTTTGAGTATCAAAAGTACCAAAAAATGGTTTATTCTTTTATAAGATACATACTAACTGTGTGAGTGTGACGTGAGTGTGGTGTGCATGGTTTGAGTTGTGATTCGGAATCAGCGTGGCGGTACAGCTTTACGTTTGAGTGGAGTGTGTAAGCGCTGTTATAATTTTAAGTGTGCGTCTAGTGTGGTTGCGGTGTGATTAGGTACGACTCTATGTTCTAGCGGCAGTACGGTTGTCTTGGAACGGAGACTGAGAGCAATAATTACAATAATCGTTTCATAAAAACGGAAGCTAGCAGGTAGGTTTCGCGGAGACCCTGAGGAAGGTGGGGAGCCGATGGGGAGCTGTGATAGTCCATTATGGAGAGGTGAGGAATGATATTATGGGAGCGCCCATTAATTATCGTTCGTGTTAGGTTTTGATTACCATGGAAGCACCCACCGGTAATCGAAACCATACACCCTCGGTACGGGTCGGTCAGTTGTTCCGAGAGGTGAGGAATGATAATTACGGGAGTGCCGATTAATTATCGTTCGTGCTAGGTTTTGATTACCATGGGAGAACCTGTTGATAATCGAAGCCACACACCTTTTCGTCCTGGGTCTTGTCAGTCTCTGCCTACCATGGGAGCGCCTATCGGTACGAAGAAAGGCCTGAGTCTTCACCGGGCGAGAGCTCACGGATCTACTCGATTCGCTGCACCAGGCTCGACTGCCAAACTTGTGTCGCATCGCCAGTCTTATAGAAATGGCTCGTGACTGCTGGCAGTCAGAGGTGGCGGGTAGAGTGGGGATCGAGGTTCGCTTGAACTCGGTGACGCGGGTCTGCTATGTGTGAGCGCAAGCACATGCGTGTGTGTAACCTCTCGTTACAATCTTCACCTGTTTCTAAACCTCATTATCTTTGTCTTTTCTACATTCAGTTTTAACTTTTTGTTATATAAGTATTTCTCCAATTCTGAAATTGGACCGTCCATCTCAAATTCATCCTCTGCCGTCACCACTATACCTTCCGCTGCCAATTACATCTCGTTTCCCATCCTAGGTCTTCTACGTCGTTTTCTCTTATTCTCTTTTTCACCACAACTTTTTGTATCTCGCCTGCGGTGGTAGTTGTTCGTTTTGTCGGTAGGTTCACCGAAAACCAGAACCGTGAAGATCCCCTTTCTCATGCGTGGTCGGTGCACTAGCAGAACCCTCTACTACAGCGATGCTTGTGTTTTTTCTCTCTCAATTATTACGCTGAAAATAGAAATTTTGCGGAACAAAACGTTCTTTGCCGGAAGTCTTTATACTCGGTATATTATGTATACAAAAAACTAGAAGAAATGGCTTCTCCGTTTAGCCTCAGTTTATGGAGTCCGATTTACAAATAACCTGCAGGGGCCTTAAACCATTTTTGAGGCCGGGAGAATCGTTTTTCGCAGGAATATAATTTTTTATTTTTTATAATTATTATTAATTCTCCCATCACGAAAGCTATAATCCCTGCATTTAAGATCCTTTCTCTGAATTTCGGATCCAGATCATAATAAAGATGAATCAGACGAGTCATTGGATTCTGAACAACTATACTGCCCTTTTATCTTGATTGCAAAACTAAATTTTATGAAAGGGAAAAATGAAAAATGCAGCGTACAAAATGAAAATTCAGAACTCAAAAATTGTAACCATTCGGAATTAAAAAAATTATTCAATTACTGAGGTATCATTTTCAAATAGATCTATTTTTATCTTCTTTGATTTTGAACGACACAATATTTAACTTTTTAATTTAAACTCGTTTACTTTTTCAAACTTCATTTAGAATTATCATTTCATTCCTGATATCTTCCAATTGAATATTTAAAAAATTTTCAAATTAATGATTAATAACTAATGAGGCAAAGAAAAATTCAAGAATGTAGTAAAAACCTCAACATTCTAGGTTGATTCTAAAAAAAGATAATAATAGACAATAAGAAATTGTTTGAATAATTATTGTTCTTAATTTTTGTTGATTATTATTTGTGTATATCTAAAGAGTTGAAGGAAAGGTGAAAAATTAAGAAGATGGTTATGAGGAATAATAAATTGCTTAATACATTTTTGAAATATGAAAAAGAAAAAGTTTTGTTGAAAAAGAGAAAAGGATGTAGAGGACTTAGGATGGGGAAAAAAGATATAATTGGCAGCGGATGGTATAGTGGTGACGGCAGATGATGGAGTTGGGATGGACGGTCTAATCACAGGAATGTAGAAATGCTTAGATGACAAAAAATTGAATCTAAATGTAGAAAAGACAAAGATAATGAGGTTTAGAAACAGATGAAGCTCATACTGCTCACGTAATAGAAAGGATAAAAAAAGCGGACTAGGGCATTTAGGAAATATAAAAACCTCGTGAAAATACATTGCTCCTTATTTTATTCTTAGGTAGCTATTACTTGTAAAATTTTGATCTGACTCTGGAACGCCAACAATATTATATTTTAGTTTTACAATTTTTCTTTAAATGGAATGATTGTGTGGGCTTTTGAGGTTTACATGTGGTTTGCCAGCTCTATTTGATAACTCCGTTCGATTGGCCGTCGGGAACCTACTGGAGTTTCTTTGACTTCTGCTGTGGTCATTTCTAAAATCGTGTTGCTTGCCATGCTTACTTTCGCTCGTTTTTTTCCGCTTCTGAAACATCCATATATTCCAGCAATAATCTCATAATTCTGCAATATCGCAAAGACTTCATCATCGGATGTTGATAATACAATTTGTTCTTCGATTGGCATGGGCTCATAGTGATTATATCCTACTCTTAATTCAATTAGTTTATCAGTACGAAAAGTGTACATTCGAAGTTCGAATTTCCGGAGCGGATTCGCGCAGGATATAAACCGAATAAATTTAAAGTTGTTGAGTACTAATCGTTTAAATCCGCTATGAAGCGTTGTAGGAGGACTCCTTGATCTGGCACGAAGAGTATGCTCGGCAGGAACAAGAGTCCTCACAGGTGAATTATATCCTTCAAGAAAAGAAGAAATAGATGGTGCGCTGCGAGGAACACCAGGAATAGGTTCGCCATTAGGTAAGCATTCGAATTGTGAACTTAACTCTGTAACAAGATAGAGAGAATTAAACTTTGTATGTAACAAGAGTATAGTTTCCTCGCTTTCTCGTGTGTGTGTATGCAAGGTTTAAGCAAAGTAGGTCTTTTTGCTTCTTCAAATCATCTATATTTTTCTACATCCTCCATCCACTCTTCTCCTAGACACTCGTCCGCTAAAATTGTCTCAAAATTTAATTGTCTCAAAATTTAATTTCCGTTCTTCTCTTTTCTCCATTCCCTTCAGAAAACCATCCCATTTTTTTCGAATCCCTCATTATCTATATTTCCTTCTTCTTCTCTAGATGGATCTCTAAATATCTTTCTTTTTCCTTCTTCCTATCGTGTTAACTTTACGACCCCATTCTTTCTTAATCCTTTCCCTAATATCCCATGTTCCGCATTCGCTTGCATTATTAAATTGAGATATTTAAATTCCTTCACTTCCTTCTATCTTTACACCTTTCAATCTCGCTGTCCCTTTTTTCTTTCTCCCGTTTTCACTTCCGTTTTATCCAAATTAAGCCTCAGTTTTGTCCTATCTTAGTATTTTTCTATCCCCTTAGTTAAACCTGCCATTTCTTCCTCATTCTCCCTCAAAATCACTATATCACCAGACAGCAAGAAAAAATGTATACTCTAGAGTATACAATCTAGCTATTTTTGATTTGAAAGTTGAGGTATTCCATTTCTGGTCATAAATTTAACTGTTTTGTTAAAAAATCGTTTTCTTTTTATATATACAGCCAAAAAAGATACACAAATTTCCTTTAAAACATTTTGCGATAGGACGCGTAGTTTTTGTTTTAATCGTGAAAAACTACATTGAAAATAAAAAATAAAAACTAAAAAAAAAGACACAAGATACAATAAAATGTTGAACACCAAAATTGTTCTCTTAATGACATCTACAAATTTCCTTCAAACTATTTTTTGATAGGACGCGCAGTTTGTATAAATTTGATCTATTAGTGAGAAATTCATCTAATTTAATTAAAAATGATTTTTTTAGGAATAGAATTTTTAACAAAATAGTTGTATCCTCAACCACAAAGATGAATTTGCAACAAACAAGATTAATATTCTGAGCAAAAAGACGAATTTTCAACAACATACATAAATTTTCTACAAAGTTGTTGAATTTGGACGAGAAGAAGGCGAATTGATTTTTTTTTTATTTTTCTAAATAAGGAAATGTGTCTTTTTATCATATTTTTGTTTGGTTTTGACTGTATTTAATAAAAAAAATTATTGCGGTCAGAATTCGTAACTTTAGTCATAGGTCATGTGTCATAGCTTACAGGGAATATGTCATAGGTTACAGATTATAGGTCATAAGTTATATTGCCTAAACGATTATAAAGAGGTTTGTTGAAGCCGTATTTATTTGTTTGTTTTAAACAAATAGAAGAGAGGCATCCTATCAGATTCATGCGGGCTCAACAATTTTGGAGGCCGAGAGAATTTTCTTTCCCAAAAATGTAATTTTTGAATTTTTTTGCGTAAGCGATGCAACAGAGCAAGAGGTATTTTTAATAGAATTTTTTCAGACATGCAAACTTTTATTTTGACAGTTTTTCGTATTTGTCTTTATTTGCCAGAAAAATATTAAAATTCGATTTCATGAAAACAATTTTCTTCTGGCGACAAAAGTAATTTAACCAGCAAAAAACATCATAAGATGTCTTTCTTACAAAAGTACAAATTTGATAACAAAATTGACAACAAATGTTGAACACCCGAGATTGAATTCACAGCTAGTTTGGTTGAAGATTCATAATATTTGTCTAAAATTCATCTTTTTCATTGAACATTTGACTATTTCGTTAAAAAACAGTTATTAGTTTGAAAATTAATCATTTCAACTTGAAATTTCAGTATGGTTTTCATTTTTCGTCAAGAATTGATTTTTTCCGTTGTTAAAACTTTAAATATTTAGTTTAGAAAGTAATCTCCTTGCCTGAACTGAACATTTCACTAATTTCTTAAAATTTTTTAAAAAATATTCCATTTTAAATTGAAAAATTATCCTTTTGAGTGAAAAATCCATATCTTTCGTTGAAAATTTCACAAAAAATTCGACTTTTTAGGGTTGAAAATAAATTTTGTTAACTGAAAATTAATTCTATTTCTGATTATAGATTGATCTTTTTCATTTCAAAAGTCGACTATTTGGTTGATAATTAATGTATTTTGTTAAAAATTGAACTATTTTGTTGAAAATTTCACTACTTGGTTGAAGGTTCAACAATTTTTCCTAAAATAATTTTGTTGTTGTTGTAATTTTGGCATTCGATTGAAAATTAATTTTCATGGTTGAAGCTTACCTTTTTTGATTTAAAATTGAAGTATTATGTTGAAAGTTTTTTTTATCTTTTTCGTAGAAAATTAATTTTGATGGTGTAATATTGATATTTTTAGATTGAAAGTTTAGTTCAAAACTCTTTCTTAAGAACGATCTCATTTGTTACATTTTTTAATATTATTACAAGAGTTGTAACGCAATGAATTACGCATTTTCTTCAAGCGAAAATTCACTTTCAGTCTTACATAAGATTTGAATTTCCAACAAAAAATATGAGTTTTCAACAAAATTTTTGAATCCTGAACCAAACCAAATTAATGTTCAACCAAAAAGTTGTATTTTTAATCAAAACAAATGAATTATTAACCAAAAATAAATAAGCTGGAAAAATGGCAAACTTCATTTTTATGAATTTTTAATAAATTGATTTTGAACTAATTTTTTATGATTTTTTCTATTTATTTTTTCGAAATAGGAAATGTGTATTTTTCTCATATTTTTGTTTGGTTTTGAATCTATTTAATCAAAAATTTTATTACGGTCACAATTTGTAACTTCGGTCAAAGGTCATATATCATGGTTCATAGGGCATAGGGCATATTTCATAGGTCATATACCATAGATTATAGGTCACATCTTATATTTTCTGACCGATTATAAAGTTTCTTTTGTCAAGTAGAAACTGATTAAATTTTAAAGAGGTTTGTTAAAGCCGATTAAAAAAAATCACTAATCAAATTAAAAATCAAATTATAAAAAATTACGCATTTTCTTCAAGGTAAAATTCACTTTTGGTCTCACGGATCGAATTTCTGCTAAACTTTCCTCTAATTTGCAATATCATTGAATTTTTTTCTTGTTAGTAGAAATTTTTCTCTCATAAGATTTTTGAATCCCCCTTCATAAGAAACAGAAAGATTCTACAATTCCCCCCTTCCCATGAATCATTTTACGTAATTTGTGATTGACCCCTTAGGAGTGTACCATATGGTACGAATTTCTTATCAATAGAGAGACTTTTCGAATTCATTTTTTTTTCATAAACGCACACACATATGCTGGATTCTCCCGAAATAAATTGAGAATAAATTTATACTATTTTTGGACAAACTCGAATAAAGTTTAAAACAAAATATCAATTGGGATAGAACGTAGAATAAATCGCACTGATATTCATTTGCGGGTAGCTTAAAAATTCTACTTAAATTATGAATACATTATATGATTATTTTTACCAATAGAATTGATGAGAACCACCAAGGATAAAACTAGAGTAGAAATAATCCTCATATTTCCTATTTGAAGGAAAAACCAATTAACGTATTAATAAAGATTTTCATGAGCAATGTAACTAATGAATATTTCACATTTTCTTCTGGTTATATAGTGAATCTTATATTTCTTATCTCTTAGATCATACGCGTTTGGCTTGTCCTTCATAGATATTTTCATTTTATTAGTCAGTTTCAAGCAATAAAATCATTCTTTCAAAAAACCAGTAAAAATATCACAGAACAATAAAATGTACTTTCTAAATTCATTAAAACTGATATCACAGTTTATACAATAAGCTTTTACTTTTAAGCCAACATTATAATTCTTCACATAAATTTACTGTCCTAAACTTAAAATTATATTTGTTTACTGAAATTCCACGTCGTAACCTCAAATTATAATTCTTTTAACAAATTTCTTCTTCCAATTCAGAATAAGTGTGATTCTATAAGTGAATTTTTGTTTATGTGTGTTTTTTAAAAATTTATTCCCTGTCCCAATTCATTCGGAAAATTCCTTATTCCAAGTGAATCACAAAACCACTTTGAATTTAGAAATATTATATTGTCCCTTATTCCCTTGGCTTGCATACGTCTTATCTTTTTTTAGGATTACTTGGTCTTCGCGGATCCCGAACTCCTTCACCCCTCCTACGTCATGTAGGTAATCTTCGAGACCTCCGGTGTCAGTGATGGGAGAACGCGGATATCTATGGTATGTGCAGTAGTGATTTCTGTGTATTTTTACGTTATGTTAATTCATGTGTCATCCTAAAAATATACCCACCTTTGAAGGCTAGGGTCTTCACGGAGGTCGGGATCCCTTCACCCTTCAATTTCCGACCAACATCCAACTCCGCAATTAATCCAATCACAACATTGACAGTCGACACACAAGTTCTTGTTGAACTGCCATCAAATCTGCTGGAGCCAAAAAATCTAAGGAGCCCACATCACGAAAGCGATCATCCCCGCATTTAAGATTCTTTCTCTGATTATCGCATCTAGGTCTTACTGAAGATGAATCAGACGAGTAATTGGATTCTGAAGAACTATACCGCTCTGAAGCATGGCCGACACGAGGTAAGATAGGTTATAACCTAAAAACACAGCCTGTACGGACAAAATGTTTTATTCGAGCAAGTTTAGAAACAGATGAAAATCATAGAGCTCATAACAGAGAAAGGATAAAAAGGCGGGGTGGGGCATTATGAAACATGAAAGCCTCGCGATAATACAGTGACTCTTTATTCTTATTTTTGGGTAGAAATTACTTGCAACATTTTGATCTGACTTTGAACCACGAACAATATTATATTTTGGCTTTGCAATTTTTCTTTGAATGGAATAATTATGTCGATCATCGTGGTTTACACGTGGTTTGCCAGGTCTGTTTGATAAAACCGTTTGATTGGCCGTCGGGCACCTTCTGGATTTTCTTTGATTTCCGCCTGGGTCATTTTGATAACCCTGTTGCTTGCCACGTAAATATTCGCCCGTCTTTTGCGGCCATTGTAACGCCCATACATTTCAGCAAGAGTCTCGTAATTCTCCAATAATGCAAAAACTTGACCATCGGATGTTGATAATAAAATTGGTTCGTCGATTGGCATAGGATCACAGCGATCATTTCCTACTCTTGATTCAATTCGTTTATCGGCAGACTAAGTGTACATTTAAATTTCCAATTTACGGAGCAGATTCGCGCAGGATATAAGCCGAATAAATCTAAATTTGCTAAGTACTAATCATTTAAATCCACTATAAAGCGTTATAGGAGGAGTCCTGGATTTGGCACAAAGGGAATGCTCGGCAGGAATAAGAGACCTCTCAGGTGAATTATTTCTTTCGAAAAAAGAAGAAACAGGTGGTCCTCCACGAGAAACCCCAGGAATAGGATCACCCTTCGGCAAGCACGCAAACGGTGAACTTAACTCTGTAAGAAGAAAGAGAGAACTAAATTTTGTATGTAACACGAGAATGGCTTCCTCACTTTCTCGTGCGTGTGACAGGTCTATGAAAATTAGGTATTTTGTGTTCTTCAAATCATCTCGATTTTTCTACCTCCTTCATCCATTCTCCTCCCAGACCTTCTTCCCCTGAAATTGTCTGAACATTTTCCTTCCGACCTTTCCTGTCCTCTTTTCCTCTCATAACACCATCCCATCTCTTCTTTCCAATCCCTCATTATCTATATTTCCTTCTTCTCCTCTGGCTCGATCTCCAAATAACTTTCTTCTTCCTTCTTCTCATCGCGTTAACTTTACGGCACTATTTCATATTTCTTCCACCTCTTGTTGAAACTTTATAGCTAACTCCCCTTCGATTTTCTCCCTTAGTAACTTTTCGAATTTCCACGCCCTTTTTCCCGCTCTTGTTCCTAACTTATCCCTTTAAGCCTCTTCTCTTACAATACAACCTAAAGTTCTCCAGTCTACCCCTAATGTCCTCTTTATCTCCTACCTCTCTTCTTATCCCGACATTTCTGGCCCGTAGCCTAATATTTAAATTTTCAGTTGAAGAAATTAATTTTCAACCAAACTGATGAATTTGCAACTACATGCCAGCATGTCAGGCAACCTCGTTCGTCTATTCCAATTTTTAAAAAATCTTTTTCATATTCTTGATATCCGTTTCCTTACCGCTGCCGCTTTTTTAATCCTTTCCCTAATATCTCATGTTCCCCATTTGATTGCATTATAAAACTGAGATATTCAAATTCCTTACTTTTTCTTTCTTCCTTCTCCCTAGCCTAACTTCATCACCTTCGTTTTATCCAAATGAAGCCTCAGTTTTTTCCTATCTTAGTATTTTTCGAACCCCGTACCTAAACCTGCTATTCCTTTCTTATTCGCCGCCAAAATCACTATATCACCTAGCAGCAAGAAAAATATATATTGTGACAGGAAAGCAATTGTACTAAAATATAAATAATTAAGGACGTGAAGAACCAATGTACCATCGACGTCAAAATGAGAATTTCCACTTGATACTTTTCACGAATTTTAAAACGGAAATTTAAATTTCGTCGATACGTCAGGTCTCTGACTGTCCCGTGTCTCAAGCGTCAGACACAGGATTTTGGGTACTAAGCTGAGGTCATGCGCGATAGCCTAGCCGTAACCTCGAACATGAGGCAAGCCGGAAGCGATTCACTTTTTCGTCAGACTTCCGACCGAGTGGGTAAAATTTGTATTGTGGTTCTGACGAGAATTCGATCTGCGTATATTGCGTGAATATTGTGAATTTCACGAATGTGTGATCGTATTTGGGTCTAGTTGGACTGTTTACTAAAATTGTGGACAGGAATGTAAGGAATTGAAATTATTCTCATATTTGAATTCAATTGGATTATTCACTGAAATTATCGACAGGGATTTAAAGAGTCAGAGTGTAAGTATCCAAATTATCCATAAACTATAATATGCCTCTGGAATTCTGTCTCCAGAAAAAATCTTAATTTTGTTTATGGAATGTAAAATCATAAGTCTTGGCAGCTCCGACCCAGGCCGCGCTAAGAGAAGGGACGAATTTTGTCATTAAAGTATAAATTCAACTATTATATTATATACTATTACGTCTCCCTAGCCTTTGCTGCCTTTCGATCATTCATTGAACCTATCGCATTTGCTATTTCTTCCCTTGTGACATCCTTCTCTTCGTCCTTTTCCTTTCCCGCTTTTATTCCTTTCGTTATTTTCTTATCCACTTCTCCTAATCATTCTACCGAACATTTTTTCCAATATAACATTTCAATCTTTTGGTTAACGCTTTTCCTTTTGTTTAAAATTAATTCGTTCACCCGAAAAATTAATATTTCATTTTCAGTGGGAAAATTATCTTTTTGAGTTGAAAATCCATCTCTTCAGTTGCAAATTTCACGAGCTATTCTAATTTTGGTAAGAAATTGATTTTTTTTTAATTTCAAAATTCAACTATTCGGTTGACAATTCGTTTTTGGTTTCAGAAGAAAATTAATCTTTTTTGTTTGGAACTTCTGCTACTTGGTTGAAAGTTCAACAATTTTGACAAAAATTAATTTTTTTGAGTCACTTCAGGGTTTATTTTTGGTTGAACGTGTTTCTCCATAGTTGAAGATTGACCTTTTTACATTCTCATCAGAGGAGGTATTAGATTTGTGTAAAATTTGACCCTCCCTCCGTTTTTGTCAAATGTATACGTTTTGAGGCCCCTCTGAACCCAAAAAACAGGTTTCTACAAAATTTCTGTCTGTCTGTTAGTCTGTAGGTTTTTAGTTTGTTAGCACGATAATTTTGAAAAGAATTAACGTATTTTATTGAGCTTTGGTATACTCTTTAAGTTTCCTAAAATGAAGGTCAAGTTCGTTAGCGAACAAAATATTATCATGACTTTTTTGGATAGAAGAAAAATTACCGGAGTTATAGCATTTACAAAATTCCAAAAAACAGACGAAAATGAACATTAAAACGACTTTTCCAGTCTTATGGGACATAAGCTGGAAGCATCGCTGCAAAATGGCAGCGACAACGTAGGAATGGAAAATAGCTGAATGGTATATTTACCTGTTAGGCGCGAGACACCTCTTCGGCGTCACTCCAAAATGTTTACAACAACAAAATTTATATGACGGATCTCTTATGAAAAGTCCCTAGCCCAGGAAGAGGGATTTCTTGGGGGCGAGAAAAGCAGTCCAGAATTAAATTTTGTAAAAAATATAGTAAGACTATGTAAAGCGTAATTAAACTTAGCAATGGTCCCCATATAAAAGGTATAACGTGTGAATTTACAAGAAAAGGGGTTTGAACCCGAAACATGATTAAAATTTATCAGATCTTTCACTTATAATTCGATTCAAATTATAACGCACGAAAAATTTGGCTTAACCTACACTAAATTCTTAATACTTAATTCTTAAGCTCATTGGGCTTCCACAAAGCAAGCCCACAAAACAAAAATGGCTTGTGCGAGAGATCAGAATATGGTATCTATACGTATTTTGGGGCGCTAAACACGAATCTGAGATCAGTTTTTCCTCAGCACTTCAGGATTTTCCCTTAGATATGGAAAATTCCCTAGCGAATCGACATTTCTGGGTACAGATTACCCTTGGTATTAAAATCATCTGGAAGAAGATCAGGCATGATGTTCTATGTATTTTGGTGCGCAGAATACGGATCTGAGACTAGTTTTCCGCCATCGCATCGGGGTTTTCCACTTGATGAAGAAGATTCCTTAGAAAAGCAGATTTTCGTTTACCGAATTACCACTGGGTATGAATTTCTTTGGAAAGTAGGCTGAGTATGGTGTCTGCTTATATTTTAGATCCTGAATACGAATTTTGACTCAGATTTTCGCTAACTCTTCAAAGTTTTCCCTTAGATCCAGAAAATTCCCTAAGAGCCAGCCTATTTTAGTATAATACCACCTTTGTTAGTGGAATTATAAAAAAAAAAGTATTTTGGGGATACTTTTTGGGTAGAAAACAGATGGCAGCTTTCGCTTCAGAACCTTCAACTTTTTCCATAGACTCGACGAATTCCCTAAAGAGATCTATTTTTTATATAATGGCGTTACGGTGAATTCAACTTTGCAGCTGAAATATTTCTCATGAGCCTGGAAAAATTCAGATCCGAATGAAGGGACAGATTTTCTGATCGCGTGATAAGAATAGCTGACTATTCTCAAACTTCGGAGAGACAAA
The DNA here is from genome assembly GCA_011634705.1 of Andricus grossulariae. NCBI lineage: Eukaryota > Metazoa > Arthropoda > Insecta > Hymenoptera > Cynipidae > Andricus > Andricus grossulariae. Next base: position 5,928,989 of record JAABKJ010000755.1, read on the forward strand.
CCTGTTTCTCGTAAATTTCAAATGGTACAGTTGCAGCTGGAAAAGCACAAGTGTGGTTTGAATCTGCTACCTTGGAGGATGCTGTAAACGATGACGACTGCCTTGAAAAGGGATGTGTAGAATGATTCGTTTTCCGGTTCACTAAGGTAGTAGCATCCAGCGTTGTTAGGCACGCTGCTCTGCAAAAGGCATTGCGGTAAGAGGATGAAGCCGTAGTGTGTCCGACGACGAGTTGACTATGTCCTCGTCGAAGTCGGAAAGCCCCCATACTTAGACCTAGGGAGGTATGAGGGTTACCACCCCTAGGACGGTGGACTTACCTGCGATCGGCACAGGATCCACAACGTGCAGGCTTTTTCATACTCTCATGGAGCCAACAAAAGAAACTTCGAAATCTCCTTCGGACAGTGAGGTGCTCCCGAATACTTTCCACAAATGTGATAGCAAGCGCCAATCGTTTTGCTACATTTTTGGTGAGTATGAAATGAAGAGCAATCTGAGGAATGGATCCCGCATTCATTATGTAGCACTCGTAGTATTTCGTTGAGCCTAAGGAAAGAAAAAGAAGATCAATCGAAACTAAAATTCAAGACACCCATTATAAACTGCTTGCAAAACTGATGCCAGATTCGTCCTCAGCACCCTAAACTACATAAAAATATCATGACTGATCTTTTTCCAGACGATTTCAATAGCGAGGGTTATTTCCTACCGGATAAAGCTGATTTTCTAGGGAATTTTCCGCGTCTAGGGAAAATTCCTGACGCGCTCGGGGAAAGCTAATGCCATATTCGTGTTTAGCGCCCCAAAATACGTAAAAATATCATGGCTGATCTATTTCCAGATGATTTTAATACCAAGGGTAATTTATACCCAGAAAGCTTGATTTACTAGAGAATTTTTCGCATCCAGGGAAAAACCCTGACGTTCTGGGCAAAAACTGATGTCAGATTCGTATTCAGTGCCCCAAAATACGTATAGGTACCATATTTTGATCTCATGCACAACCCAATTTTTTTGTGGGCCTGTGAAATCAAAATGGCGTCAGCCGGAAAATTTAGACCCATTTTGCTATTATTATTCGCGACACATATTTCACATAGCCATACTGAAATACTATAAACACTATAACTCTTGAGGACACAAAATGAAAGAAATCTGGAGAAAAGTAAGAATGACTGGTAACGCCTACCTCAAACCCTCGAATCACAGATTCCTCTTTTTTTAACGCCAGTCCATCGGGTGACCTTACACGGCGGACGCAACAGTTGAAGATGAAGGTTTCACCTCTGGATCCTTTTTAGAGCTACCAATCTTTGTAGAATATTATGAGGAACAGTGTTGACGGACCATATGAAGTGATCCCAGAAGAACAGCCTTTTGCATCCGGATTGCGATGGAATGAGCCTGACGCTGGCAAGCCGAAATCTTATTAAGTTGACTAAGGAATGAAGCTTTCATATCTTCAAGACAGCCGATTATGATAACTATGAGATGGACTTTTTTACCTCAATACAGCCTGCTCAGCTCGAAAAGAAGTGTTTTATATCCCGCCCCTCTTTCTTTCTGCTTTGCCATGATATTACGATTGGCTAGTGCCGAGAATTCAATCACGTTAATGATCTTGGTCTTTAGATCTTGGAGAGCAATATCAGGCTTCGTAGCACTGATACGTTGAGTGGTGGAAAATGAGAAACTCCAGTAGATCTTACACTGATCATTCTCCACAACGGATTCCAGTTCCCCCTGGGCGTGTGGCAAGAAGAGCAATAGATCAATACCATATAAGTGCCTAAGATGGTAATATAACACTTTTGGAGCCGAATTGTGTCGCTTTATCTACCCGTACCGTGCATATTTTGAGCATCCTCTGAGAACATGTCTAAGTGTTTCTGGCACTTGCTTGCACGCTCGACAGTTTTTATCGCCTACATGTACATTTCTTATGCGTTCGCGGTAAACCAAGGTATCTATAACGTCGTCTTGACAGGCAAAAATAAATGCCTCAATCTCCGATCTCAATCCAGCAGACTTGAAAAACATGTTGGACAGACCCATCGAAAGCTCTTCTCTACGTATGATGCCGTAGAATTTACCATGAAGGGGCTTGTCAGCATGTTCTCTTAGTAGAACCGTATGCTTTTCCTTCCTGTTTACGTCTTTTAAGAACCGAAGGTGTGAGTGATGCTAGGCCATGTGTAGTGTTGCAGAAATCAAATTGGATGACAAGCTCCTCTGCGGCCCTATCTGCGGCACGGTATTGAAACGCCGCAGCATTGACGACTTTATGTTGATGTACGAGTCGCATAAGAAAATCTGCACCATTTAGAACTGAACAGGCTGTAACCAGAACCATTCTTTGATGAAGACACTTCAAGCTTAGTAAGCCTCTACCCCCTTTATCTCAAGGGAGGTATATTCGAGGTACAGAAGATCTGGGAGGATGACTTCGATATATTTTCATCATCTTACGTGTACTTCGGTTGAGTTGCTTGAACTCATCGATGTTAAACTTCACTGCACCAAACGTGTAGAGCAGTATAGGAACGGCCAGCATATTGGTCGCCTGGATCTTATTCTTTCCAGATATTTCGGAAGCCCAAATTTTGCTGAGAATTTGGCGATACCCTTTTTAAGGACCGTTTTTAACACACCCACATTTTGGGTTTCTGCATGCGGTATTCCAATATATGTATATGTTTCTCCATTACCAACATGTTGAATGGTATTTCCGCCTATGAGTTGAAGATCCTGATCGTCACGCGATGATGTAGTTTCTAGACTTCCTGGGTGTATGTGGACGCAGGCACACTTGTCTAGTGCGAAGTTCATGCCAATCGCTTTAGAGTACCTATTCACCACCTCTACAAAGATGTTAATATCCTCTTTTAAGGAAGCAAAGAGTTTAAGGTCGTCCATGTATAAAAGGTGGTTGACCTTATATTCTCTTCCGTTCGATGGGCGACATAGGTAACCAGAGCTTTTGCCTCGGAATAAAATATATATAGGCAAGAGGGAGATGCAGAAAAGTATCGGACTTAGAGAATCTTCTTCGAAGACCCCCCTCTCATATGTGATATAGCTGGAAGTCACTCGTCTTTTGTCAGATGTTATGACAAATCTTGTCCGCCACAAGAGCATAAGCTCTTTTATGCATCTTAATGTTTTCTAATGCACCTCCAGGCACTGAAGGAGCTTAATAAGTAGCTCGTGGTTCGTGTTATTGGATGACTTACGATAGTCAAGCCAAGCCATGGACTGATACCTGCGTCTATACCTGATCGAGTCCTGGGTAATACACCTGTCTATTAACAGGTTCTCCCTGCAACCTGACAGCCCTCTCTTGCATCCGACATTATTATAATAATTTTTATTATTTGTGTGAGAAGTTTTACGCTCCGGAAGCGGGACAGTTGAAGATGAAGGTTTCACCTCTGGATACTTTTTTAGCGCTACCAATCTTTGTAGAATGTTATGAGGAACAGTGTTGACGGACCAGATGAAGTGATCCCAGAAGAACAGCTCTGTATTCTGCTTGCACGTTCGTCGTAATTCGCGATTATACACACTGGAGAGTCTGTCTATGGGGATGTAACAACACATTGGAGAGCCCGTCTGTAAAGATCCAAAATTCATCCTGGAGAGCCCGTTTATAGGGATCCATCTTTCTTACAAACGTTAGTTCCAATATCAATGACTGAGACCAACGATTCCAAACATACATTAATATAACGGACGGTGAAAGATACACACAACTTCACGGTCAGGATCTCCTGCTTCAGCACCGAATATTTCTGGATCTTCTCAGTATATCGGAGCCTGATGTTATTGTTTAGGGGAACGCTTATGTCTGTCAATCTCACATGTTAAGCACGTTTATCTAACCAGAGGACATCTGGAATATTGTGTCTGACTAGGTGGTCAGTCAGAATAGTCCTCTCCCAGTAAAGGAGATGGCGTTCTCTCAATCACTGCCGCCATACTGAAGATGTGGTTTTGGTAATTCCTCGTCTGTGCTGCATGATAAAGACAAATCCTTCTATTTCCGGAAGCCTCACTATCCACGCAAGGAAAATCTAATGTTTGGGAGTGTTGTTTGTGCAGCTGTTTACCCCGTCATTGAGCAGCTAGCTGTTCGGCGTTGAGGTGACCGATGTTCTGGAAATCAGCAGCTGCATGTTTTAAGGGGGTACACAGGTCAACTCTACAGATGTAGTCGTAGAGCGAGATGTTAGTCCTGTTTTGGTAATATTCGCGCGATTCTGTGACCTGAGAGTCATGCAGTCGACGAACATCAATAACCCTTTTGCCCCCAAGCTTTCGTCGTAGAACTGTAATTTTTACAACTGTCCTCTTATTGTGCATTCGATGCTCAGACATTTTCACACGGATGATTCTGTTGAGCCTCTCGAGATCAGTCATGGACCAGAGAGGAGAGGAGAGTGGAGCGGACCCCTTGCCTGTAATATGCCAAGGTACCTGTACGATTCTTCATCAGTTATGGCCCCATTCAGATCGCGGTCGTCCAGCATCTGTGGAGTATTCACCTCTCCACGAGACAAATGCAGCTTTCTGTATTTGTCCAAACCCAGAATCATCCTGATGGCATTGGATAACTGCAGCAATATGTTAAGTAGGCCGTTCAGTTTCGACTCTTAGCTTGCATAAACCATTATATCTTCCATGCACAGGAGGTTAGTGAGTTGAGGCTCAGCCACTCCTGTCTCAATTTTGAATCATTGGACGTGTTGGGTGATCCAAAACAGTCTTTTTTAATTTTTCAGTCGCCGTAATGGAACTACATATTCATCTGGACTAGAAGTAGGCCCACAATTTTTGATTTATTTTAATAAAATATTTAGAGGACGCTCAAAGCACATTTATGTCAAAATTGGTGTTATCATGAGTTTTTTCATTTTTCAATCACAGATATATTAAGGGTATAATAATAAATATATTTTATACATGAAATTGTTAGTAAATCTATGGTAAAAAAAAGTTATTTTTAGTAGTTTAAAAAAAATGTTGGCGTTTGTACAGGTCATAATAAAAATTGCAATTTTGCAGGAACGTTTAGATATAAGAGCACATTTATACTCCGAATCATGGTTTCTATGGATCTTCAAAATTCTGGGATACTCGGTATATACTAAGGAGTTTAAAAAATTAAGAATGAAGCTGTGAAAAAATAACAGAAGGGTCAGTACATGTCAGAAATATCAGGATCTGCAGGTGGTTGTTCGATTTTAATTAAACATTGTGAAATTGTAATGCCATACAAAAGAAATTTCGGCCCTTAAGGATTTTCGAAAATTTTCAAAATTACGGTAGCTACGCCATGTTGAATTTTGGAGTTACATTTTTTTGAATTATCGATATTTCTTGAAACGCTGATTGGATTTTGATCAAATGTGGAAATATTAGAGTTAAAATGATATTTTTTAAAAATAAAATACAATGAATAAAGAAAAAAAATGTTGCTTGGAAAAAAGTAAAAAAAATATTTTGATTCAATTTTTCGTGAATTACTCCCTTTTTAATTTTTCCAAAATATCGATACAATAATTCCTGGTAAAATCACCTATCTTTAAAAAAAAATTCATGGAGACTTTTATAGGTCCCAAGATATCGTCATTTTAGCGAGACCGTGCGCCGCCTCTCCACTGCGGTGCGGTGTCAGTGTCGCGGCCCGCGAGCAGTTGAAGCTCTTTTGTTTCAGTATTACACCATTTCTTCGCGGCTACCTTCATGCTCCTACAGGATTCAGATGTTTTGCGATGCTATTTTCTATACTTGGCAGCTCGCATCCCAGAATGTAAGGATTTCCAGAGTTAGATTTAAGTTATTAAAGAAAATGACGCCACCACTCATAAATCGTTGTTTCAATCCTTTTGAAAAAAAGATCCATAATAAAATAGATATGAAAAAACTCCGCCTTGAAGAAGGAAGGTAGCCGAGATTAAGAAAGCTCTTGACATTCAAAGGAAAAAGGTATTCAATTGTATTAAAGATGACGGTAGTAAGAAAGATATAGAAGAACTTACTAACGAAAATAAAGAAGAATTAGACAAAAGACGAAGTAAATCTTATGCCGTTCAACTGTGGACTATGGTACTAAAAGGTTGGGGAATTCGCAAGATAGAATCAGAATTTAAGGTACCATATAGTTTAGCTTGTATGGCAATACAATTGCACGAGAGAAATGGTATTGGATCATCACCAAATCCTAGGCCAGGTAAGAAGTTGTTGGAAGAAACTGTCAAAATTATCCGAATTTTACTACGAATGCGACGTGAGTCGACAGTTGCCAGGGAAAAAAGACTGTCTATCTGTGAAACACCATGATGGTTCACGAAAACTAACACAAAAACGTCTAATTCTACGTAATTTGAAAGAAGTTTATGCCACTTTCAAAGAAAAGTTTCCGGATCTTAAAATTGGCTTCTCTACATTTGCAGAATTGCGACCAAAGGAATGTATTTCTACAGGTGCGAGTGAAACGCATTTCATTTGTGTTTGCAAAATTCATGAAAATACTAAATTATTGATTGATGGAGCAAACTTAAGTGAACTTGCTGCAAATGACGCGAATCTACAGTGCTTATATTCATACAAAACCATGTTGTCTTCGATGATTTGCGATCTTAAAACATCTTCGTGTTATTTAGGATCGTGCAAATCTTGCCCAGATGTGAAATCTTTAATGGAAAAAGTCCAAAAGCTTTTTGAAAGTCCGTGCGATGGAATAGGAGCAACTCTCAAGCGAGGAGCTGCACGAGCTAGTCTTCAACGGCCAAGTAACAAACAGATTTTGACAGCCAGAGATTTATACGAGTGGGGCACTAGGCATACTGATACTCCATGAAAATGAACCCTTTCAGCCAAAAAAACGTTGAAAATTAATTATTTCAATTGTTTTTATCAAACTGACCATGTATTTGCTTCGGGTTTGACGGTGCGTGACGTCACACCACGTGTTTCGTGCCGTGAGGGCGCCACATGTTTTCTTTTATAAATAGACATTTACGGTGAATATTTTAACACTTTTTAAGCAATTATTATAAATTATTTAATAAACGAAATTAGGTTTTAATTTTGCATTTCAATTCTTTGAGAGTAAAAGTTTATAAGAAAAACTCAACTATAAGGCAAACAAAAATTTTGTGGATGACCCTATTGCAAATGATTGCATATATATGACTCAGAATTTTTTTATGAGATTGCAAAAGATTTCATGGATTATCTAGGCAATTCATCATAGAGAACCAGGGTGGCCACCCACCCGGGAGGATCGGGAGAACCGGGAGAAAGCCCGGGAGAGAAATATTACACCGGAAGATTTCCCCTATTTTATAATTCGCGCGTTTTGTAATTTTTTACAGTTTCCGATTAGAAAGTATATATCTTTCAAAGTGTTTAGAATAATTAAACTGTCAAGGTTCTGCAATTTCGAACGGTGAAAATGAAAATGTTTTTTCTTTAGCAGAAATCACATTTTTTATTTAAAAAATCTATCCGGTCGTTTTGAGTGTCACTTGGTACTACATGATATGATACTTATTAATAGTATATTTATCGTCTTTGACATTTTTTAATTTCAATGTAAAATTATAGTTTTGAATGTGCAATTCTAAAACAGTTTAATATTTGAGGCCTTGAAACTAAAATTTTTTCTGGAATTAATTTTTAGATTAATTCTTGGAGGTTTTGAATTTTAAGTTTCACAATATTGTAGTTTCAAATTCAAACACTTATTCAATAGTCAGTTTTAAATTTAATTTTTTAGATGGAAATGTAAAACAATTTCAAATCGAAAAGCTTAAAATTGTACAATTTCAAAAAACGCAATCATATTACAGCAATCCTGGTTTGTATTCTTCATTTTAATTTTCAATATAATATGTTAAAAGTGTCCGCTTTTCAGTTGAAGGTTTCAACAAACAAATCATTTCAAATTGAAAAATTATTTATTGCAAAATTTCAAGAATGAATAATAATTCTGAAGGAAGATTTGAGATTAAGAATGGAGTTTAAAATTGAAAAAGATAAAAATTAAGCTATCTGAAATTGATACATCAGTAAATGAATTCTTTCGGTAATTTTAAATGATTACAATTTTAGAGCATAATTAGCGATTTAAAAATGACTAATTTTTAAGTGATTCAAATTTACTTCAAATGTTTGAAATTTTGAAGGATTTGAGCATAACAAAGTTTTAATATCACAATTTTTGGTGATTAGCATTTTTTTTCAGTTTTAAATGAAGTTCGCATTCGCTTAAGTTTCAAAATTCCAGAGCAGAAAATTTCTCGTATTGCGATCCTAAAAAATTATAATTATTTGAGAATCAATAGACATGCAGCTTAGTTAACCCCGCTAAAAAAATGTTTCAAAATTTTATTTTTCGCACAGCTTTTAAATATTCTTAATTTTTTATTTTTTCACATACCTGGAGGTCAAGAAAGTGTTCCAAATTTTTTAATGATTGATTTTGGTATTTTATGAAATTATCTTGGTAAGAGTCCATACATAAATTCCGTAACAGCTTTTGAGGGGGGAGGATGGAGGGAAAAATTTACGATCTGTCACATAACAGAGGGGGGGGGGGAAATCAATACTGTTACGTAATATGTTTGACAAATCTACCTAAAAGGAACTCCATGTATCCAAAATTATAGTATACAGAGTTAAACTTTTGTAATTTTGCAATCAAAAATTTTGTTAATGTTGTGAGAACTTCATATTGGTATACTTAGATAAGTATTTTTATTTTTATTCATAAATCTGTAAAAAAAAATATCCATAAAAACGAAGTTTTGTGACCATTTTTGAAATTATACTAACCGGAAAATCATTCAATATTTTTTGAGTTCATCGGGTTAATTTGAGATATTTAAAAGATTTCAAGGGGTTTCAGAGGATATCGAAGATTTCCAGATATTCCAAAGCATTTTTAAGAAATTTCAACAGATTTCAGTAATTTTAAAGCATTTTAAAGGCTCTCAATAAGGTATTTTAATGAATTTTTCAGGATCTCAATGGATTTCAGAGATGTAATTTCACGAAATTTCAAGTGATTTTATAATACTTTTAAAATACTTCAAAGAATTTATTTACAGAAATTGTGGGATTTATTTAGTTTTCAAATAAATCCAATGATCTGGAGAAGAATAACAGGATTACATACATATTAATTTCAAAAAATTAAAAAAATTTTATGAGATTTTCAAATATTTTAAGGTATTTTCAAGGATTTAAGATGTTTATTTGTCAAAAATGACAGTTATATAATTTATGTCATCAATTACATGAAGGAATTCCTTTTTTTTTGTTTACCAGAAACTACCTCTTTTTCTCGTTTTTTTACTCAAGTGCGAACTGAATGAATAGAATAAGAAAATCCAACAATTTTTCCTGAAAGCGAATTATTTTTAATTCAAAAGTCTACCATTGAATTTTTAGTTTAAAATCCATCTCTTCTGAATAAAAATTCAAATAGTTTTTCAGAAACTTTGGCTTGAAACATTTAACTGTTTTGTTAAAAATTTGTCTTTTGGGTTGAAAAATTTGTTATTTTGGCAAAAAATTCAACTGTTTGAAAATTAACTTTTTGGTTGAAAATTAATATTTTCGGGTAGAAAGTTTAACAATTTTGTAGAAAACTCGTCTTCTTGGACGAAAAAATGCATCCTTTTTGATTGGAAGTTCATCTATTTTGGTAGAAAAGTCATTGGTTAAAAATTAAATTTTCATGGTAGACAATTAAACTGTGTTCTGAAAATTTTTTTTTCTGTTCGAAAATTGAACTATTTGGTCAGAATTAAAATTATTTGTGGTTTAACTTTATTCTCTTTTGATTTTAAATTAAACGAATTTGTTGAAAATTGAACTATTTGGATCTGTTTGGTGTTGAATTCTTGTATTTTGTTGAAATTTCGTCTTTTTTGGTAGAAATTCAATCTTCCTGGTTGAAAATTTATGTTTTCGAGTGAAAGGTAAAATCTATACAAAATTCTTTCTTCTAGATTGGTAGAAATTTTAGTTTTTGAACGACCCCCTATACAATAATTAGGTTTATTTAAATTAAATATGAAAATTGCACTATTTCACATGCAAATAAGGGATCATCCATGAAGTACGTTACCAATATTGCGGAATTTTTTATCCCCCTTCACCCCTAGTTGACAAACGTAGTTTTTTCATCCCCCCCCCCCCCAAGTAACGAAGCCATTGGATTTTCACGGTTTTCACTTTTAATCTGTGTTTTCTGCGTTTCTAATGAGTTGTATAGTTGTATAGTTTAGTTCTAAACAAAAAAGATGAATTCTCAACGAAAGATTCAATGTTTTGTATTTCAACGAAACAAGATTTTAATTTCGAATAAAAAAGAAAGAAATATGAGTTTTCAACCAAGAAAGATGACTTTTCTACCATAAGGGATGAATTTTCATTCCAATGGGATGCATATTCAGTCAAATAGTTAAATTTTCCATGAAAAAAGATGACTGAACAAAATAGTTGAATTTTAAACCCATAAAGACGAATTTTTCACAAGATTTCAAAAAGGATTTTAATTTAAATAGAAAACAGTTGGATGCAATCAAAAAAATATGAATTTTCAACAAGAAGATTAAGTTTCTACCAAAAAACGCATATTTTCAACAGAATACATGAATTTTTAATTAAAAAAGAAAACTTTTTAACCAAACAGTTAGGTTATTGAATAAAAAAAGATTACTTTTGAACTAGAAATGTAAGCTTTAAATTCTCAGTTTAAAAAAATGTAACTTTCAATTAAAAAAGAAGCGAATCTTCAACGAAGTAGTTAAATCTTCATCCAAAGTTGTCAAAGATGCCATTTCAACAAAATAGTTGCATTTTGAACAAAATAATTTAATTTTTAACTAAATAGTAGAATTTTTAACGCAAACAAAAATTGTAATGAAAAATCGAGAAAAATGGGAAATTTCTTGAAAACAGGAGAAAAAGAGATATCTTTTTAAAAGAAGACAAGAGGGGAATATGAAAGCGATTTTCAAACTTATTAAGTTATTATTGGTACTGTTGCAGCGACATTTTTTGCAAGAGTCGCAAACTTTCTTAAAATTTATTATCAAGGAACGTACTAAGCTGGAGCACGGATAATGCTTCAAGGAGTGATATTCCAACTACAATTTTGTCCATAGACGCGATTTTCTATGAACAAAAGTTTAGTTGATATTTGATAAAATTGATGCTAACTCCAAAGACGTCCGAAAAAAGGCGTGAGGCTAGGCTCGCACCTTCATATTTTTTCAAACAATTTTTTTAAATTTAATAAAAACATTCAATTTCCCAAAAAAGGTACACTGTTTATTATTTCTTTCAAAGATGCAAATTTTTTTGTCATGATCAGAGCTTTCTTGATTTTTTCTCCCTAGGGCGCACTTCTTTAACTTTTTTTGCCCTAGGGCACAAACGGCGATTTTCCGCCCACCACACATGAACAAAAAATCCGAATTTCTGATTGGGCACAAAACAATTTTTCACAGTCTCGTAGCGCCCACATGAGGTGCGCGCTTGGCCCCTGCGGAAAAGTGCGCGCTCAGCCCCCAGCGTAATTTTTTTTTAGTTAGCTGAAAAAATACCCTTAAGGATCATTCACACGCGTTTATGCGACTGTTCACGTATAACCGTTTTTTTTTTAATAGAAAAAAGGGCGCGCTTAGCCCCGATCTCCCCTAATTTATGAACTACCCCTAATTATGATCGCTCCTGCTAAAATAGCTCATTACAAGGTCTTTATTGATAGCTGAAATCAGCGAATTTCAAATTGAATGTGCTCTAGTGGTAACGCAAGTGGAAAATGAATTTCTCAGCGCTCTGCGGCGTAAAGCTCGCTTTTCCGATTTCACGCTTATATTTTCCTTAGGTGCACCGTATGTAGAGTGAGTTTCACTAACAGGTACGTAATCTCAGACCTAGTTCACGGGTTTGACTCTGGAGAAAAACGAAAGAAAAGGCTGGAAACGCGATCTCTATTTTCTCATCCACGAGCCCAGGATGCAGCTTTTATGGTCGGCAGTAAAAAGCACTTTATTTTCACTGTTCTTTTTTGAAGATGTACGGTGTCGAGTATAGGTTCGGGATCTATCCATCATTTATGGCCTGGTTCGAGCCTAATGCAACCCACGTTCTCGGTTGGTTAGGCTTGAAAATGGATAATAGGGACATCTGATTTCTGATAAAACACAGGTCAGAGTGAGTGGTTATTAAATCAAAGATGAATATTTTTGGTTTTTTGCAGATGAAGATAGTTTCAACCAAAAAAGAGGAATTTTCAACATAAGAGTTCAGTTTGCATGCTTAAAACCCGAACAGGAGAATTTTCAATGAGAAAGATAATTTTCAATCAGAATTATAAATTTTCAATAAAAATACTGAATCTACAACATTAAAAATAGATTTTGACTAAAGAATTAAATTTTCAACCAATTAGATAAATTTTCAGGACAAAAAAATTACTTTTTTATCAAAAGATGAAATTTCAACAACATACATGAGTTTTCTATATGATAGTTAAAATTTCAACAAATAAATATAAAATTTCAACCAAACATGGAACAGTTAAATTTTCAGTTTAAGAAATTAATTTTCATAAAAAACGAATTTTCAACCAATTGAACTCAACCAAAAAAGACAAATTTTTCACAAAATAATTCAATCCCTAAACAAAAATATGAATTATCTGTAAAGAAGATCAACTTTCTATTCCAAAAGACGAATTCTCAACTTATAAAGCAGATATTTCCAACCAAAAATTAAGTAGGTAATTTTGCAACCAAAAAGATAAATTTTCAACTTAAATAATGAATCTCTAACTGAAATAGTAGCATTTCAAACCAGATTAATTTTTAACAAAAATATATGCATTTTCAACAAAACGGTTCAGCTTTCAAGCAAGAAGATGAATTTTCAAGAACAAAAAATGACTTTTCAACCTGGAAGATTAATTTTCTACCCAAAAATACAAGTTTCAAAGAAAAAAAAAAAAAATGCCTTGAATTTTCAAATGAGAAAAAAATGTCAAAAAAATGGTTAAGTTTTCGAGCAAAAAGATGGATTTTCAACGAAAAATATGAATCTTTATCTGAAATGATGAATCTGCAACTGAAATATACAAATTTTTAACCAAAAAGATGAATTTGCAACTGAAATGATGAATCTTCAACTGGAAAGGTTGAATTTCCAAATAAAAAGTTTAATTTTCAACCAAGAAGCTTAATTTTTTGTCAAAGAAGACGAATGTACAAAAAAGTATATGAACTTTCAACTAAACAATATGCATTTTAGACCAAAAATTAAATAATTAAAATTTTCCTTCAAAACAATTAATATTCCACAAAATAGACGAGTTTTCTACTAAGTAGTTGAAGTTTTAACCAAGAAAGTTAAATTTTCAACCAAATGATTACATTTTCAATCAAAAAGATATATTGTCTACAAAATAGTCAAACTTTTCATAAGAAAATATGAATTTTCAACCAGAAAGAGTAAATTTGCACAAAAAAGACGAAATTTACAAAAATTCAAGAATTTTCAAAGAAATGGGTAAATTTGGAATGGAAAAAAAACAAATATTCAAATAACAGTTAAAATTTCGACCAAAAAAGATGACTCTCACAAAATAGTTGAATCTTAAATGAAAAGATGTATTTTCAACATACAAAAATGGATTTTCAATCAAATAGTCAAATTTTAAAACAAAAAATATTAGAATTCAACCAAACACAGTTGTATTTTGAAATAAATATAGTTAAATTTTGAAACAAATAGTTGAATTTTTAAGGAAAAAAGCTAAACTTCCAATCAAATTGTTAAATAAAAATTGAGAAAAGAAAATATTGATCTAAAAATCAAAAAGATGAATTTTCAACCAAGAAGAATAACTTTCTATCAAAAAAGACGATATTTCAACAAAATAAAAGAATTCGCAACCAAACAGTTGCATTTTTTACCAAATATGATACAATTTTTACCAAAATAGATCAACTTACAAACCTTAAAGTAGAATATTCTACAAAACAATTGAATTTTCAACACGAAAATATGGATTTTTGACAAAATATTTAACTTTGACAAAATATTTAGTTTTGACGAAATATTTAATTTTGAACCGAACAGTTTAATTTATGCCAAATCGTGGAATTGGCACGGCAAAAAGACTGCATTTCTAGAAAATATATAGTTGAATTTTCAATCCGAAAATATGTGTTTACAAGAAAAGAAGGTAATTTACTACCAAATTATTGAATTTTCAACTAAAATCATGAATCTTCAACCAAAACAATTAATTTTTCACAAATTTAGGAAAACAATCGGAAGAAGTGGAATTCTTGAAAAGAGGGGAAAATGGGAAAGATTGTGAAATCTGTGTTTATAAAAATATTTCGTAATGTTTCCGGTTTTCAGTTTTCGACAGGATATTTCTAAAAGTCTCTCACAAGAAACTAAAAATGAAATAAAAATTTTTATTATAACAATAATTATTAAATCTAAAGAGTAACTACTTTATAAGAACAATAGTAGTATTTCTCTTGAATTTTCTTTTAATGGGAAAAATGAGGAACAGTAGTAAATTGAGTGGAGACAAGTGGACAAGCCACATAAGAAAAGTTTCAAGATTTCCTGTGTAAGAAAATGAACGCTTCCGGTGGCAAAGGTAAGAAAAGTTTCAGCTAGCCATCTCTTCCTTTTCTTATATCCTACTGCTCTTTGTGTGAGTGAAAATGAATTTTCTCTTATATCCCAGACACCGGACAAACGTCCTGAGATATTTTTTATGATTTATCCTACTATATACCTTCATGGTGACTTTTTACATTTTGTAAACTGTCGCTTATCCCTTTCTTCTCGTAAAAGTCACCTTATAACTTTAGCTCATAAAAAATTGCAACCCGAATCTTTTAAAAGATAAATATATATTTTTCATGCCTAAAATAATCAATTTTCTTGCCTGATGAAAAAAAATAACTATCATATGTAGAATTTCAACAAAACCCGCCTATGTGGTGGTTTCATAAGGGGCCGTCCATAAGCTACGTTAACCATCTTGGGCGCTTTTTGACCAAAAGATTTTCCACCAAAAGAGATCAATTTTCAACAAACACAAAAATAATTCTTAAAGAAATAGTTGAACTTTTGAGCAAACGAGATGAATTTTCAACAGAATAGTAGAAGTTTTAAACAAATAGTTAAATTTATAAGCTTAATCAGCGAATTTTTTTGAAGACAGTTAAATTTTCAACAAAACAGTTAATTTTCAATCAAGAAACATGACTTTTGTATCATAAAAGATAAATTTTCAATCCAAAAAGACAAATTATTAACAAAAGAGTTGAATTATTTTTTTTTTTCATTTTCAAAAAGTTCAGTGCGACAAAAAAGACAAATGTTAAAGAATATAGTTTAATCCTTAATCAACAAAATGAATTATCAATGGAGAAAAATCATTTTAACCCAATAATTAAATTTTCGCCCAAAAAATATTTATTTTCCCAACAAAAAATTTCAAAAAAGTACATGAATTTTCAAGCCAAGAAGATGTGTTTTCCACAAAAGGGTCAAATTTTTAGTTCGAAAATATTAATTTTAAACCAAGCAGATTATATTTCTACCAAAAAGATATATTTAAAAAAAATATATATTTTCAAGCCAAATGAATGCATTTCTTACAAAAATAGTAAAATTTCTACCAAAAGAGATCATTCTTAAACAAAAAATACCATTTTTCTACAAAACAATTGAATTTTCAAACCGCAAATATGAATATTTAACAAATAAAGTTTATTTTTAATCCAATAGTTCACTTTTCGACCAAATTGTTTAATTAAAAAAAAAATAAGTTAATTTACAACCAAAAATTTGAATTTTGAACGAAAATGATGAATCGTCGACCAAAAAAATTAATTTTCAACAAGCAAGATTAAGTTTCTACCCAAAGAGATGAATCGTTAACAAGATATATGAATTTGTAAGTTACAAGG
Source organism: Andricus grossulariae (assembly GCA_011634705.1). NCBI lineage: Eukaryota > Metazoa > Arthropoda > Insecta > Hymenoptera > Cynipidae > Andricus > Andricus grossulariae. The sequence continues at coordinate 5,945,014 of JAABKJ010000755.1, forward strand.
GATGAATTTTGAGCCAAAAATGAAATATTTAAATGTTTGGATGAAAAAAATCTTTTTTAACTAAATAGAAACGAATTTTCAACCAAAGAGGTGCGTTTAAAAAAAAATAATTTGAACAAAGTAGTTCAACTTTCAACAAGGTAGTTGAATTTTCAACCAAAAAATATGAATTTCCAATCAAACAGTTGAATTTTCTACAAAAAATATAAATTTTCAACAAAAATTAATTTTTAACCAAATAGTCTCATTTTCAATCAAATTTTTTAATTTACAAGCTTAAAATACTAATTTTTTACAAAAAATTTACATTTTTGTGCCGAAAATATGGATTTTAAAAATAAAGTTAATTTACAACTAAATTTTTGCTATTTTAAATAAAGTTATAAATCTTAAACCAAAACAAATTAATTTTTTACAAATTAGTCCAAATTTAAATCAAGTAGTTTTTTTTCTACCTAAAAGACGGATTTTCAACCAAATAGTTGAATTGTTAGCTAAAAATATCATTTTCAACCAAATACCTAAATATTGAATAAAATAGTTAAATTTTCAACCAATGAGATAAATCTTACACCCAACAATACATTTCTGACGAAGTAGTTTAACTTTCGAGCATGTATTAAAATTCTTTATCAAAAAAGATGATTTTCTAAAAAATTAGTTACATTTTCAACAAAATAATCAAACTTTCAACCAAATAGTCGAATTCTTAACCAAGCGATGTGAATTCAGAACCAGAAATATAATAAAAATTTTAACGAAAATAAATTAACTGTTAAACAAAAATCATTGGATTTTCTTATTGCATTCTATTTATTCAGTTCGCGAAAAGAAGAGAAAATGGGGAAAACTTTCTTGCAAAATGGGGAAAGTAAGCAGTAGAGGAAATAGTGTGAAGTCTGAAATATCCGTAGTCTTTGGCATGCCACCTCTCCTCAAATTGTCACGTAATTTATGGACAGTCCATAAGTTTTCAGTAGGAAAATTAGATTTTAAGTATCATTCATTATTAAATATTTCACATTAAATTATTCAAATTTCAAATTAAAAATTTAAATCTACAATTGAAAAATTAAGAACAATTTTTTCATTTTTTGTGTGTCATCATTCTTTCAGAAGTTCATATATACCTTAGACCATTTTTAACTCTATTTTTAATTATTTTACAGAAATTCTTGTGAAAAGCGTATTTTATTTCGACAATAAGAAATACTATCCCTTTATCACCAACAGCTGTTACGCACATTTGACAAGAATAATAAAATTTTTATCGTCAGATCCGATACTTCTGCAATGATATGAAAACAGTAAAAATAGTCCTCTCTTCTTTATGGGAAAAGATGATTAAAGTATGAAATTTTTTAATTATACAGTGAAATAGGCACTTTATTTATACTTTATGAAAAAACCAATAAGGGAATTTTTACTTTCTTCTTTTTGTGGAAAATTTGAAATAATTATCAACAAACACATTTTAGAGGTTAAAGGCAGTAACCAAACAGTTGCTGTTTTAACCAAAAGAGGAAATTTCTACTAAAAAGATTAATTTTCAACAAAATAGTTAAATTTTTAACTATAGAGATGAATATTTGGGCAAAAAAATGAATTTTTAACAAGGTCGTTCACCTTTTACACAAGTAGTTGATTTTTAAAATTAGAAAAATCAATTTTCAACAAACAATGGAATGCTTACATTTTCAATTTTCAACCAAAACGGATAAATCTTCAATAAAAAACCTACGATTACTCTGTGTAAATAGTGCCGGATAACTCAGTTTGATTTCAATCAATTCTGATTAATAAAAGCTTATTACACTTTTAATATATCAACAGTAAAAAAATATTACAAAGAAATGTAATTAAATTATTATTAATGTTGAAAAAAATCGGGAAAAAATGAGAAACTTTGAAATATTTTTGACTTTATCTTTGTGATTTTCCTTCGTGATAAAATGAACAATATATTTTGTAAAAAGGTGTATTTTTCTACTTTCAGATAAAACCAAAAATTATAAATCAAATGAAAACTGGCGGGGTAATGAATTATTATATACATGAACCTACCAAGAAATGGTTCAGTAGTATTTTTTCATGCAACAGAGAACAAGTTTAAAAACCTATTTTTTCTTTAAGGTTATAAAAATTACAGGACGGTAAGCAAAATTCAAGGACTTTTTGAGGTTATACCAAATAAAAAAAAATTCAAGGATTTTTCAAGGTTTGAAGGATTTCCAGGGTGCTAGACACCCTGGGCAAAGGAAACAGAACTTGGTTACGACTTGTGGGTCGTAATTATTTTATGAGACCTATCCACTCGAAGGCTAAATAGAGCCAATAGCTATTTTTTAGTACCTACCTATTGACAATAAGGAAGAATAGATATATTTACGGTTGTTTTTTCTCCTTCAAAAATGAACAGAATATTATTGTTTACTCTTTGGCATTAATTCTGCGTAGTGATGTCATTTCCATATTTTATATCTATTTTAGTATGTAAGGTGATTAAAATATTTACTACTTGGACAGTATAGAAACCCCTATTACGATGTATATAGGGGATGAAAAAAGAAATAAAGTAATAATAGTGGATGTCAAAATAAATTCATTCTTTTTAAAACTTCCGATAAAACCAATTATGAATAACGTAGAATACTTCTCGTACAGAAATTGCCCCACTTTGCCCTATTTCAAAAAGGACATTGATAAAGCAATGAAGAATTTTTCCATTTTAAACACCTGATGACTTTGTGAAGCTCTTCGCCTGGAGTGATTGCTAAAAATATTGATCAGCTACCTAAGTCGAAGCTATGTTGCGGAAGGAACGTGTTAATCAAATTATCCTCGACTGTATAATCAGAATAGAAGCGAGTGCGTTACGCTTACCACAAAAGGAATCTGGCCTAATGGTATAATAATAATAATAACAATAATAATAAAATAGGGGTCACTTAAATTATTTACAAAAACACTCTTGTTAATTCAACTAAAAAATGATTGGATGACATCTAGGGGGCGATGCATATATTACCTCAAGTCTTTTCTGAAATTTCAAACCATTTACCAACCTTTGTTGGGGCCCGTTAGTTTTCACCCCTCCCCCCCCCCCCATACCTTACGTACTTTTGCCGAGTAAGTTTTTTCGTGAATTTATTTAGGGGTAATGCAAAAATAACGTAAGACAATTTGGAAACGGGATTGAGGGTAAAATCTTACTGTGACCTATGAATTAACATAGTAGTTTCATTATGAACCAAGTATTTGAATTTTAACCAAAAACGATGAATTCGCAAAAAAAAAATGTAATAGTTGATATTTTAACCGAAAAAATGTTTTTTGTTTGAAATAAAAAATAGTTGAATTCAATAAAACAAGACGAATTTTCAACAAAATAGTTCGATTCTTAAGTAAAGCAGATTCATTTTCAAACAGTTGCACGTTTAACCAAAAAACATTAATTTTACCTTAGAAGAGATGAATTTTCAAACCAAAGAGACGAATTTTCAACCATGATATTTTAGTCAATAATAAAAAAAATTCTTTCTCAGTGTTGAATTTCCATGCCAAAAATAAATAGAAAATAAATTAAATATGAATTTTTAACCAAGAAGATTAATTTTCTACCAAAAAGACAAATTTTCAAAAAAATACACACATTTTCAACCAAGCAGTTAAATTTAACATCAAGAAGATTCATTTTCCCCCAAAAACGCGTTTTTTAAGATGTTACATCCATTTTCGACTAATTATTTGAAGTTTGAAACTGAAATTATACATTTTTAACCAGAAACAAAATAGTTAAATTTTCATTTGGAATAATAAATTTTTAATTGAAAAAAAAAAAATAATTTTCCACAAATCAGTGAAATTGTCTACCGAATCGTTTAATTTTAAAGCCAAAAAGAGGAATTTTCACGCAGCAGTTGAATTTTGAACACAAAAATATGAATTTTCAAAAAAAAAGTTAACTTTCACTCAAACAGTTGAATTTTGAATTAAATAGATAAATTATCATGCAAAAAAATTAATTAAAAAAAATGAATTTTCCATAAACTCTTTCAGTTTTGAAACAAATAAATCACTTTTCAACTGAAATTATGAATCTTCAACCAAAAAAAAAATGGTATTTCAAGACAGAATGCAACATTCATTCAAGAAGTTGAATTTTCAATCTTGAAAGATTAAGTTTCAACGTAAAATGTGATAGATATTACTTCAATCAAGAAGATTTTAATGTGAAATCAGAAACAGTTGAATATAACCAAAAAATATTTAAAAATTTAATAAAATACTTTACTCCTTAACCAAAGCAGATTAATTTTTAACCAAACAGTTGCCTTTTTAACCAAAAAAATTGATTTTCAAACGAAAAAGATGGATTTTCAACAAAACACGTACATTTTTAACTGAATAGTTAAATTTTGAATCGAAGGGAATAATTTTATACCAAAAAGTCAAAATTTTAACAAAATACATGAATCTTAAACATAATAGTTGAATGTTAAACTAAAGAATATAAATTTTTAACCAAAATTCGAATATTTAAATTTTCAGTTAAGACAATCAATTTTCAAGAAAATAGTTTAATTTTCAGCCAAAAAAATTACTTTCAAGCTGAAATTAGCAATCTTTAACTTAGAAAGTGAATTTTGAACAAAGTGGTTCAACTTTGCACCAAATAGATGAATTTTGTACCAAAGTTTTAAATTGTTATTTGAATTTTAAAAAAAAATTGAATTTAACCGCAAACGACAAATTTTCAACAGAAGACTTGCATTCTCTACTGAAACTGTATAATTTTTAACCAAACAGTTACTTTTTAACAAACAAAATTTATTTTCTACCAAAAAAACGGATTTTTTACAAAGTACATACATTTTTAAACAAATAACTAAATTATCAATCAAATAGTTTAAGTTTAAATTGAAGAAGACAAATTTTTAACCAAAAATGAAATAGTTTATTTTTTCACCTAAAATATCAATTTTTAACAAAATAGTTCAATTTTCAACCTGAAGCCAAAGAGACGAATTTTCTACAAAGAATTTGAATTTCCAACCGAAAAGGATGACTTTTTAACAAAAGTGTTCATTTTTCAACAAAATAATGAAACTTTGAACCAAATAATGTTCTCATTGGGTTCTTATAATTTGTTCAATACTCATTTAAGTGGAAAACGAGAAAAAGGAGAAAGACTGTAAATCCTCAGGTAATAAATAAGAATTTTGATAATTCACAGACTAAAGAATAATAGAATAAAGAGAGATTCAAGTTCATTTTTAATATTTGTAAAATATTGTTTTAAAAAATTGAAACTTTTTCTTAGCAAATAAAGTTAATTTTCCAGTGCACACATTTTTTTTACACTCTTCCAAATTTTCAGTACAGAGATTATGTCGGATCACACGTTTTCTAAAACTAATTTTCTCAAGTCTGGTTTTCACTAAAAAATACTTTAAAAAAAAAAGTAATTTTTCCTCAATTTTTCTATTATCTTGAACTTTATTGACAAGAAACTAATATACCTATTTGATAATTATTTTAATTGAAAATTGACTATGTAATTTATGAAACAGCAGTACAAAATTTACTAGAGGAAAGTTGCAAAGAAAGGTAGGTCTCCTTTATAAAACCAGATTATTTACCCCTTGAGCGGCATTGACGCCATGTGGCGTAAATTTTAGTCATGCCCCGGGGGAATGACGCCGTATGGCGTAAAACGCATTTTGATTACGGTTCGTTGTTTCAATTTTCACAAAACTTTGTGCCCAGAGTCTATTGGAGTCATAAAATACGAATTCGTGGTCAAAATTTCAAAATTTAAAATGACTGATCCAATATAGCGGTTTGTAAATGTGAAGAAATCCGAAAACTTGGCACATTTCCGTGAAACTTTATTTCTACGGGTTTTTGGGGTCGTAGAATACGAATCCGTGAAAAAAATTGAGGGCTGCATATAAACCGATGTAATATAAGCAATACACAATTTTGGAAATAGGTTTGCTTCTACCCCTTGCATTAGCTGGTGAAATTTCGACCACGGATTCGTACTCTGTAGCCAGAGAAACCCAAAGATACAAACTTCCGTAAAAATCTATCCAGTTTTAGATTTTTTAAATTTTGAGTCGCCATATTAGATCAGCCAGTTTGGATTTCTAAAGTCTGACTAAAGATTCGTATTCTGCGACTTAAAAAACCTTAAGATACCAGGATTAAAGATAATCAAGGCTCATTTTTATCTTACCCCCCAGGACACATTTCCTTGAACACAGCATGTCGCTCAAGGGGTTAATAAATTTCACTCCTTGAGATGGAAAAATCTGGGAAATATTGGATTTTATTCATTTAATATTTTTTTTCATTTTCAAAAAGCGCGCCGTGCAACATCAGCGCCACCGTGAGGTAAATAAAATGTAGCTTTTTAAATGGCGTGATACGCAATGGAACCCCTAAACGAAGTAAGAATAATTCACAGATCTGCAGAAAATGGATTGCGATTGTTTTTGGCCAACTGAGGGTCATATCCATTGTAATTTTCTTACGTAGAATCCGAATCCGAGGTCAGAATTTTCTCTGCACGTCAGGTTTTTGAGATATCCTAACCTGAAAGTGCGAAAAATGCGGTTTTTTGGTATATTTGCGCTTATGTTACATCGCAAAAACTTCTTTATTCTAAAATCAGGTCATGCCATCTAAAAGTACAATCCTCAAATTTTGAAAAGCTTTTTTAAAATTGAAGATATCATTTTTCTTTGCAGAGATATCTTTCAATGAAGTTTAGCCAATCAGGAGGCTTTCCCCTTCCATACGCAACGCTTGCGCAGTTGAAAAAGTCGTGGCCCGTTAACATCTCTGTAACGCAGGTTCGTGCAGTGATGGTACTGGACCGAGACTTTTTCAACTGCGCAAGCGTTGCGTATGGAAGGGGAAAGCCTCCTTATTGGCTAAACTTTATTGAAGGATATCTCTGCGAAGAAAAATGATATCTTTAATTTCAAAAAAGCTTTTTAAAGCTTGAAAGTTGTACTTTTACATGGCATGCCCCGATTTTAGAAAAATAAATTTTTTTGCGATGTAACATAAGCTCAAGTATACCAAAATGTTGCATTTTTCGCACTTTTAGGTTAGGATATCTCAAAAACCTAACGTGCTGGAAAAATTCTGACCTCGGATTCGGATTCTACGTAGAAAACTCCATCGGAAATGACCCTCAGGTGGCCAAAAACAATCGCAATCCATTTTTAGAGAATTTTCACGTAATCCAAATATTGTATTTTCAAATATCCTGTATTTAAAGAGAAAAGGGGAAGTTTTTTTAAGAATAGAGGAAAAAGGAAAATTTCAAGAATAAAGGGGAAACTGAGAAATAAGGGGAAGACTGTTCACCCTGCGATTATTGAAGAATGTCACATTTTCCAAAACTTTAAATTTGATTCCCAGCTCGAATTTGTATTCCCGTTTAATTCCCGGTTTTACTTTCACTTCCGATTATTTCCCAGGGTCCGATTGCAGACTTTATAATTTCTTACCCTTGAGTTCTTTGTTAGTGACTTGGTCGGGTCGAAAGCTGGCGATTTCTTTGCGGTCCCCGATGATAAAGTGAATATTGATGAATTCCTCGTCGGCGTCGTTGCTGCCTGTGCCGTTTCTGGTCTCGTGGTCCATGGCCACGATGGACAGTTTTTTGGTCGATCGAGGTCGCACCTTTTAGATTTCCCGGTTTGGAGGAACCTGGCCTGGCTACGGGACGTGCTTCTTCAGGGGGTTGTCGGGTGACGTACTGCCCCTCCTTCGACGGGCTCATCGTCGCATCGCCACCCTGGCACCCCTGCCGCTTCCAACGAGGACTGACCCCGAAATTTCCGAAATCTTCTGCAACCCCAGGAGAGACAAACACCACCGAGAAGAACTCGATAACCACCGTCGGCAATCCACGACCGATGTCGACTCTGCTTCTACCTGAACCCTCCACGCTACGTCATTATCCATTCTGAAAAAATAAACAAAAAATATTTTTAACAACTTATATTTTTTGGAAACCAGGGCCTACCCCCTCCCTTATTCAGGGTTTTTTTATGACAGTATAGTAAAGTATCTGAATTTATTCCAATTTAAACCAATACTCTAAAAAGATATGGTGAGTAGGGTGGGTCGAAAAAAATCAATTCTGAGATTCAAAATCGCTACAATGCAGGGTTACCCACGCTAAAAAAATGTTTGAAAATGTGTTGTTTGCAGAGTTTTGAAATTTTCTTGAGTTTCTATTTTTTTAGATAGGGGAAACCTCCCTACTGTAGATAATGTAATCCACAGTGAATAAGCATCAATAAAGAGCACAAATCACATAAAAATAATTAATTTTAATTTTAATTTATGAACACGTATAGTGTCTTCAATATTAATTTAATTCAATTAATTATTTTACATATATAAGTGTTTTAATTAACTATTATCCACTGTGAGAAAGTTTCCTCTACCTGAAGGTCTGTTTTGAAAGAATATTTTGTCTTCCTAACTTGTTGTCGATTTTAATAAATTATTTTTCAACATATAATTCCTATTTAATTCACCTCTGTTTTTGGAAATATTCTTCACACCTTTGTAAATAGAAAAGGAGTTCTTTCGGGTACCTACTTAAAAACATTCCAGTATTTAAAAATGTATCCACGCAATTTTCAAAATTTGCTACATTTTCAATTTTGATTTATGGGTCATGGCGATTTTTCCCTGGTGCATTTTGGTCCCTGTAAGGTTTCTAAGTGACAGAAAAAATTCTTCTCCTGTTTACACTGATATTGAGCATTGTTTTCAAAAATAAGGATATATAAACAAATTTTAAATAAAAAAAATATTTTTAAATCTTAAAAAATAAGTTATTTCAGAAGGCCCTAACGATGTTTTTAATTTAAGGCCTGCAATAGTCCGAAGCCATCCCCAAAATTAATGAAACCGACTTCACGCTCTTTCCCCTATTCCCCTCTTTTCCCCTTTTTTACAAAGAATTCCTCTTTTTGCTCAGTTTTCTGAAAACTTCTGCTCCCCCCCCCCTTTTAGTTTTTTTGTCACTTAAATACAAACTAAATTAATACAGAACAATAAGAAATTCCAACTCATTTTTTTGACAGATAATTCCTTTTGTTTGAAGAATCTACTATTATATTTTTGGTTCAGAATTGATCTCTCGTGTTTCAAACATTCTGTCATTTGGTTGATAATTTAATTATTTTCTTAAAAATTCAATTATTTTGTTAAAACTTCATCTTCTTTGGTCAATGATAACTGTTTTATTGACAAGTTGCCTTTTTTATACAAAATTCGTCCTTTTGGATTGAAAGTTCATCTTTATGATATTAAATTTTTTTGTTTTTGTTTATGATTCATCTTTCTTGGTTGAATGATCCAATTTTTGTTGAAAATTCAAGTTTCTGGGTTGAAAATTTAACATTTTTCTACAAAATTCAACATTTTTCTACAAAATTCGTCTTTTTGGCTTGAAAATTCATCTATTTGGTTGAAACATCAACTGTTTTATTGAAAATTCGTAATGTTGGAATGAAAATTCATCTTTTTAAATAAAAAATTCATCTTTCCAGGTTGAAAATGAACTTTTTTGTTGAAACTTAAAATTTTGGGGTTTGAAAATTCAACTCTTTTAAAAGATTCCTCTTTTTGGCCTGAAAATTGAACAAATTCGAACTCAATGAAGTTTCATATTTGTTGTTCAGAAATCATTTCTATGGTTTGAAATTTAACTATTCTTTTTTTGGTTGAAAACTTATCTTTTTTAGTTGGAAATTCATGTGTTTTGTGGTAAAATTATCTTTTTGGGTAGGAAATTTGTTTGATAATTCCACTATTTGGTTAAAAATTCATTTTTGTTCTTTTAAGATTCATCGTTTCAGTTAAAAATTCATTTCTTTGCTGGAAAATAAAACTATTTTATTGAAACTTTCTTTATTTATTACTTTTTTTATTTCTACATTCATTGTAAAATATTATTATATTCGGGTTGAAAACTTGGCTCTTTTTTAGAAAATTCTACTTTTTGGCTTAAAAGTTCAAAATTATTGCTGAGACCTTTTTCTTGATTGAGCTGAAGGTTCAACTCTATTGTAGGAAATTTATATTATTTGGTTTAAAAAGAAATTTCATCTTGTATGGCTGAAAATGCAACTGTTTGATTGAAAATTAATCTATTTTCGTTAAGGACTAAACTATTTTGTTGAAAATTTGTCTTTTTTGTTAGAAATTTAATCTTCTGGATTAAATATCATATATATTTTTTATTACATATATATTATATATATTATAAATTCACCTTTCTTGTTGAAACTGAACTATTTTGTTAAAAATACATATTATGTGGTCGAAAATGAAGTTTTTTAACCGAAAATTGATCTATTCTATCTTAAATTGAAAATCTATCTTTTTTAGTTGAAAATTTGACTTACTGCTTGAAAAATCATATACTCAGATGAAAATTCGTATTTTTTATGAAAAAATAATCTCATTAGATGAAACTGTATCTTTGTTGTTGAAAATTCATCTTTTTTGTTGAAAATTCATTTCTTTGGTTAAAAATTGTTTTTTTTTTCTAGTTGAAAATTCATGTAATTTGTTAAAAAATGGTCTTTTTGGATAGAAAATTTATCTATTTGGTTGATAATTCCACTATTTGGTTAAACATTCATTTTTGTTGTTACAGATTCATCATTCTAGTTGAAAATTTGAGTCTTTTCTTAAAACTTTCTTTATTCTTTGCAAAAAACGAATTCTTATTTTTGGGTTGAAACTTAACTGTTTTTTAGAAAATTCGTTTTTTTTTGGCTTCAAAGATCAACATTATTGATGAGACTTTTTTTCTGCATCATTTTAGTTAAAAATTCATTTCTTTGGTTGAAATTGTACTATTTTGTTGGAAATTTAACTATTTTGTTGAAAATTCGTGTTTATTTTTATAAGCAATGGTTATTTTTGTCTTTTTGACGGAAAAATATTTTCTGGTTGCAAATTCAACTCTTCTGTTCAAAATTCCTATTTTTGGGTCAAAAGTTAATCTGTTTTATTTGAAATTTAAACTTATCTTTTGATTGAATTCAACTGTGCTTGATTGAGAATTATAATATTTTTGTGGAAATATCAACTATTACACTTTTTGTTGAGAATTCTTTTTTTTTTTTTTGGTTGAAGACTTATCTCTTTGGTTGAAAATTGAGATATTTTCTTGAAAATTCCTTTTTCTCCTTTTACTAAGTCCCTTAACTCCACCCCCCAAATCGTCTTACGTAATTTTTGGATGACCTCTTACAAAAATCTGTATAACTGTTGAAACTAAAAGTATTTGAAATAAACTTAGAAACTAAAATTTTTTGCATTAATATTATTGATATCCTAGGTGTAATGTTGTTTTCAACCTGGAAGAAACATTTATACTGGTCTATGAAAAGTCATAGAAAAGTCAGGGAAAAGTCAAGAAGTCAGAGAATTTCGAAATTAGAATTTTGCAGCGTTTCATATTAATTCAATATGTTATCTACATCAGTTCTGTTTAAAAAAAATTATTCCCCTATTTTCGTGACAAAACAGACTATTTCCCCAGTTTTAAGAGCATCTTAGGCTGTAACAGCAATTATATACACTCAACTCCCGAGATAAGCACCCTCAGTTTACACTATTCCTAGAACTTGAGGCATCGGAATTTGGTGATGCGGGGACCGCGGGACCGAAAGAGAGGCTATGCTCAGTCAAGGGTGACAAACCGCCTGAGGGCCGCACTCTCAGCGCATTAGTTGCATCAGGTTGCGTCATGCGTCCAAATCCAAAAGGAATGATTCATACAGCCCTGACTGTTTACTGTTTAATTTGGATTCCCCCGAAATATGCTGAAGACCACTCCAAGGCATGCCCGACACCGAGCTTATCTCGGGAGTTAAGTGTACTTAAGAAAATAAAATCTCAGAGCAAAGGGTAGGCGTCTTTAATATATTCCACTTATACCTCTTGAATGCAATTTTTTTTATCAGAAATAAATGGACTAGAAAAGCCTGCAACTACTACTTCAGTAACCAATTTGAAAATATTAAATGCATCCTATCAGGAAAGAATTTTCTTTAAACTTTCTGGAACGTGTCTACTAAAACGTGACGATTGTCTTGAGATCGTGTTCGGAATACTGCATGAACATCCTGGAATCCTTCGGAATCAAATACAAAGCACTCGGTCATCCGTGATATTCCAGTTATCCAATACGAGGAGCCATTTCGACCAAGCCAGTTGAATTACAGAAGAGTCTGCGCAAAATTTTTGTCGTGAATCGACTCTGAATGAAGGAATAACATTCACTGTGAAATTCCTAGGTGACCAAATTTGCCAGAAAAAGAACGTCTAAATAAAAAAATGTCGTGTGGGTGTAACATCCGAAATGAGTTCATCTGGAAAGAAACTTTCGGTGCGTCCAGGATTGTCCCAAAAATTAATGAGATTATGTCACGAGCTGAAAATATAAAGATTTTTAAAATTCATTTCACTCAAGTGGAAAGTTTGTATACTTCGAAAATTTCATTAGAGGAAAACCGTTAACTCAGCTCTATTAATACAAACAATTAATTTGAAAATTAAATTCGGTCCGAACAGGGCCTAAAATGTTGCGTAGTCCAACTAACTTTGATAGTATTTTAAATAAACTTCAATGTTTATTTAAACTATTATTCTATAGTTTATAAAATATCAAAATTCCTATTTATTTATCACAGGCTTCGTGGTCTTTTCCCTTTTCTTCTCTTTCCCCTTTCCTCGTTTTTCGACTTAAATGCGAACTGAATTAATGGAACCCAAGAAGAAAATTTAACTATTTTGTTGAAAATTCGCCTTTTTCGGCGGAATTCAACAATAATTTATGATTTAAAATTTAAGACTTTTTTTTATTGAAATATCAACTACCAATTATACATTCCGTTGAGAATTAATCTTTTTTTTGTTTGGAAATTCAACTAATTGGTTAAAACTTGAACTACTTTGTTAAAAAATTCAGTTTTTTGGTTGTAAATTCAACTATTACATTTTTAGTAAAAAATTGATCTTTTTAGTTGAGAATTCAACATTTTGGTTAAAAATTCATGTATTTTGTTGAAAATTCGTCTATTTTATTGAATTTAACAATAATTGATGATTTAAAATTTAAATCTTTTTTGATTCAAATATCAACTACCAATTATATAAATTCCGTTGAGAATTATTTTTTTGTTTGGAAATTCAACTAATTGGTTAAAACTTGAACTACTTTGTTAAAAAATTCAGTTTTTGGTTGAAAATTCAACTACTTTATTGAAAATTCGTTTTCTATATTTCTTTCTTAATTTAAAAATATTTCATAATTTAGTTTGGAATTCAACTATTGCATTTTTAGCAGAAGATTTATCTTTTTTAGTTGAGAATTCAAAATTTTGGTTAAAAATTCAGGTATTTTGTTGAAAATTCGTCTATTTTTGATGAATTCAACTGTTTTTTATTTCAAATTAAAATATTTTTTGATTTAAATATTAAACAATTAATTTTTCATACAGAATTAATATTTTTTTATTGAAAATCCAACTACTTTGTTGAATGAATTTGTTAAACATTCATCTTTCTGGTCAAAGATACATCAGTTTAGGTAAAAATTCATCGCTTTCGTTGAATATTAAATTATTTTGTTCATAATTAGTTTTTTATGAGTTAAAATTTTTTTTCTATTTGTTTTTTGATTTTTAAATAATTAATGATTTAGTTTAAAATTAAAGTACGCCTTTCTTAGTAAAAGATTGATCTTTTTCAGTTGAAAATTCAACTTTTTGGTTAAATATTTGTGTATTTTGTTGAAAATTCGTCTTTCTTGGTTGAATTCAACTTTTTTTATTTTAAACTAAAATCTTTTTTGCTTTAAATATCAACCACTACATTTTTCCTTGAGAAATCATATTTTTTAATTGAAAATCAATCTAAATTTTTAAAAGTGGAATTAATTTTAAAAAAATTCATTTTTCTGGTTAGAGATTTAGCATTTTAGGTAAAAGTCTTCTCTTTGGTTGAACATTGAACTATTTTATTCAACATTTTTTTTATGGGTTAAAAATATGTTTTGTTGAAAACTCGTTTTTTTGTATTTGTTTTCCAAGTTTCAAATATTTGATAATTTAGTTTAAAATTTAACTATTGTATTTTTAGTAAACATTCAACTATTTTGTAGAAAATTAGTTTTTTAATTAAAAAATATTTAATAATTTAGTTTGAAATTTAACTATTCAATTTTTAGTAGAATATTGATCTTTTTTAGTTGCAAATTTAACTATTTGGTTAAAAATTCATGTATTTTGTTGTAAATACGTATTTTTTTGCTTGAATTTAACTCTTTCTTATTTCAAATAAAAATACTTTTTGGTTAAAATATTAACCTTTACATTTTTTGCGCAAAATTCATATTTCCTGATTGAAAATCCAATTACTTGCTTGAAAGTGGAACTACTTTGTTAAATATTAATTTTTTGGTTTAAGATCCATCATTCTCGGCAAAAATCCATTCCTCTGGATGGATATTTAACCATTTTGTCCAAAAATCAATTTTTTCATTGGTTGAAAATTATTTTTCTTTATCTGAAAATTCAACTATTCCATTTTGTTTGACTATTTATGATTTTTAGTAGAACATTCAACTATTTGTTTAAAAATTCATGTATTTTGTTGTATATTCGTCTTTTTTGGCAGAAAATTAATCATCTTGGATGAAAATTCTCCTGTTTGGTTGAAAATTATTCTGTTTTGGTGGAGGGTTCGACTATTTTGCTAAGAATTCTCCTTTTTCGGTGGAATTCAACTGTTTTTGATTTGAAATTAAATATCTTTTTGCGTTCAAAATGTATCTTTTGTAGTTAAAAATTCAACTATTCTGTTTAAAATTAATGTATTCTGTTGAAAATTCTTTTTTCGTGAAAAATTGTTTTTTGTTAAGAATATTTTCTTCTATTTTCGTGAAAAATCTCCTCATGGCGAAGAGTTTTCTAAATATTTACTCAAAATGTCTTACCCTCTGCAAATATATTTCTATTTAAAATGAGCAAATTTACATAACTTACAACGAAGGAATCTCTCTTCGCAGATCGAAATTTATGCAGCGATATTTGTCTCCTCGGAAAGTTCCATGCTGCGAAACTTTTCAGACTTATTTCACACCTTTCAAACTTTTTGCTGGCGTAAAGCTTTTGCGATTCAAGAGGATTTTTTTGACCTCATTCAATTGTTAATTAAATTTTGAACAATCACACAAAAATGATAGTAGCTGTCAGGGTATGTAGGATGGTTTCTCGAAGGATTGATCAAGTTCCTTACTTTTTTCTGGCATCAAAGCTCTTCGCCTGGGGCGATTGCTAGAGAGATTAATCAGCGACCTGGGTCACAGCAGCGTTGCGGATCGAACGTGTTATTTAAATAAACAACACGGAAATTGTAGATAATTCAACAAACATATACCCCCCCCCCCTTCCGTAAAATCTCCTTCCTGACTTTTTTCATATGAACTGCATGATAGAATCGAATGAGTCACGCTACCCCGAAAGGGATATGGCTTAATGGTATAATATAAATAATAATAACTTTTCGGCAGGTTTAGATGAAGGGAATATTGTTTATGCATCTGAATAGAGTCTAACGTTTCAGAAAGACGCCAACTCGTCTGCAACTTATAGAGAAAATATCTTTTTACCATCTCGGGTGAACTGAGCGCATCTTTTACGATAAGTGAAAAAGGGAAAAGCTTCCCTGGGATCCAATACCAATTTATGACCCCGAGGTAATCTTATTGCGATGTGCAAGCACATATCCATCTTCCATTTCGCAACACCCATTCAGGGGGAATATTTTTCATTCTATGAAGGTAGATATGGTTGTCAGGCCACATCATATCTTTCCAGGATTCTCATACAGAAAAAAAATGTGTGTGACAGTGGGGCCACACGGCAAAAGTGAAGCTTGACGTCCGCTTGGCGCCATATAGTGTACACTAATGCAATGAGGATGCGTATGCGTGCATAGGAGCTTGCATACAGAAAAAAAATGTGTGTGACAGTGGGGCCACACGGCAAAAGTGAAACTTTACGTCCGCTTGGCGCCATTTAGAGTACACTGATGCATTGAGGACGCGTATGCGTGCAAAGGAACTTGCATAGTGGTGGAGTAGTGGGGATATCTCATAGTAAGAGAGGGCAGAGAGCGAGCATATACATGCTTTTCTTATGTCCGCATGGCAGTAGTGGGGATATCGAAGTAGAGTCTTAAGAGTAATTGCGAATCCCCGCACAAAAGGGAGACGCGAGTACAGAAAGAAGGTATAGAAAGTATACTTGTAAGAGAGAGACAGAGACTTCCGTTCGGACGTTCGGTCGTTTTTTTCAATTTGCTCCCGCTCCAAAAGAAGTTTCACTTCAAAAAACGTGAGCTCGATCTGACTGCAAACGAATTAACGAATTCCTCTCTTTCCCCATTTTCTCGTTTTTTCACTTAAATGCTAATTAAACTAATAGATCCCAATAAGAAAATCCAACTATTATTTGTTAAAAGTTAACATTTTTCTTTCAAAAGTCCACTATTACAGTTTTGGATCGGATTTCATCCCGTTTGGTTAAAAACTCTGTACTCTTTGGTTGAAAATTTAATTATTTTGTTGAAATAGTAACTTTCTTACTAAAAAAGACTCTTTTTTAGTTAAAAACTAAAATATTTTGTTGAAAGTTAAATTGAAGATTCATCTCTTTGGTTGAAAATTAATTTTTTTTCGATGAAAAGTATACGATTATATTTTTGGATCTGAACTCATCACCTTTGGTTACAAATTCTATACTATTTCGTTGAAAATTTAATTATTTTGTTGAAAATACAACTCTTTTGTTGAAAAGTCATGTCGACAATTAACTTCTTTGTTGAAAATTCATATTTTTGGTTCAAAATTTAACTATTTTGGTAGAAAATTCAACTTTTTGGTTGAAAATTCATGTATTTTGTGGGAAATTCGTCTTAAATTAATTTGTTTAATTAAAAATTCAGAATTTTCGGTGACAATTCATCTCTTTGGTTGAATATTTAACTATTTTGTTCAAAACTCGGTTTATTTTATTCGTTAAAAATAATTTTGTTTTAAACTGAAAATTTAACTATTCCATTTTGGTTGATAATTTATCATTTTTAGTTAAAAATACAACTATTTAGTTGGAAATTCAAGTATTTCATTCTAAATTCGTCTTTTTTCGGCACTAAATTAATTTTTTTAACCGAAAAAATAACTATTCCATTTGTTGTTGAAAATTGATATTTTTAAGTTAAAAATTCAACTAAATAGTTGAAAATGAACGTTTTTCTTGAAAATTCATATTTTTGGATTAAAATGTAACTATTTTAGTAAATAATTCAAATATTTATTTAAAAATTAAGTTACTCGGTAAAAAATAACTCTTTTGTTGAAAAGTCATATTTCTCGGTTGTAATGATGAAAACACAATACAATAAGAAATTTTATTTTGTCTCCAGTTTGATACGCAAAAAATAACGAATGCTATTATTTTGTTTAAAAGCACCGTAATTTCTATAAGCTTCACATCAATTTCAATCTACGTTGAAGATAATCTGGGCAATCATTTACGGCAATTTTCTAAACGAGTAGTATCGATTGCCAATATTCTTGCGGGAGTGATTGAATAAGTTTAAATAGTAAATTTTTTTCTCATATAAATGTACAATATAAAAGTATTAACACTATAATAATAATATTTTTAAATACAATAAAACAACCATTTTCACCAGTTTTTTTTAGAAAAATCCATAAATTTCATTGTTATAATGTTCTTTTAGAAATAAATTCTTCTCAAAACACTAGAAAACAAACACGTGCACTAGGCGCGCGATTATCTTTTTGTTTTACGAAATTTTTAAATTAAAATGTAAAGTTATCATTAGTAGAGAAATTTTTATATTTCATAGTATCTATTATTATCTAAAGTAATAAAAAAGCAATGACAATATTGTTGATAATTGATGAAAACTGATATCTTAACTCTCAATTAATATTTATATACTATTTTTTTACGATATATAAACAATCAAACTGTTGCCGTTTTGTTAAAAAATACAAGTTTTCGAAGAAAAACGCTAATATTTCTGATATGAAATATTTCCGGTGAAAAATACTAAACTTCCCTTTTATTTTTCAAATATTCTTTAAAATCTAATTTATGTAATATATAATGAATGATTAATTTCTGGACTGAAATGTTTATTCATTAAATTTTCATTGTAAATTATGTTAATATAATATTTTTAAACAATTTGAAAAAAATCGATATTCGCTTTTTTCTTGAATTATTAACACTTGAATTTTCAACTGCTGCAAATACAGCTGTTGATAATTGAATTTTCAACATTAATTTAAGTTTAATTAATTTAATTAGTTAGTTTCATTTTCATCCGTTTAAATTTCAGGAAAAAAGGAATTTTTATTAAACATCAGAAGTAAAAATAATATATTTACATGATTTTGCATGAGAATTAAATGAATTGAATCATTTTAATCCATAAAAACCAGTTTTGAAAAAAGTCAATTCTTCTGAAAATGGGTTGCCATTGGCAAATAATGTTTTGGCAAATTAATAGTCATCCAATGGATTATCAGTACAAAATTTGTAAGATTTGAAAACTGTTCCAAAATTGTGAATCGTCTTTGAAATTTCATGATTTTTGTTTAAAATTAACGACTTCTGGTGAAAAAAGTTGACATAAGCTTATCAATTCTTTTAGAGTTGTAAATCTTCTTTGAAATTTATATCGATTTTTTCGGTGAAATCGGCTACCTTAACCTACAGTTCTACAAAAAATGTTAATCTTTTTTTAATTCCTCTGATTTTTTACTATAAATACCGATTTCCTATGTTTAAAGCCAACTTGACTCAAAATTATTAAAAAGTTTTGAAGCTTCTTTAAAATCTAACTTTTGACGTTAAAGGTACTAATTTTCGACAAAAAATACTAACATAATCCAAAATTGTTTAAATCTTCAGAATTTGGTTCAAATTATTATGATTTTTTTTTAAATACCAATTGTCAATGATTTTGGAATATAAATTTTAATTTCCGAAATGATCAAGCTTCAAGTTTTATTATTTAACAAAAATTATTGAATTGAAATCTAATGATTAAATTATCCAAAATTGCAAATCTTGTTCCAACTATAATTATTTTGATATATAATTCTAATGACTCAATAATCCAAAATTGCAAATCATGTTAGAACTATAATGAGTTTCATTTTGACATATCAATTTTTAGTGCAAAACGCTAACGTAACCTAAAATTGTAAAAAATCATAAACCTCTAAATTATAATGATTTTTGTTATATTTAATTTTTCAAGTCTAATAATTTTTAATAAAAATAACCATTTCCGGTGTAAAACGCTAATATAACCTAAATTTGTTCAAAACTGGGAAACTTGATGATGAAGTTTGCTTTAAAACGCTAATTTCTGATAGAAAAAAAAAAACTAGCAAAACCTAAAAATGTTTGGAAATTTGAAGTCTTCTTCGAAACATTATGATTTTATATGAAAATTCTCGTAATATATTATTCAGTAATTAATTAGATAATTTGAAAGTTTTAATTTAATCGCACAAGAGTATCAAAAAACAAAAATATTTCTTAATTGTATATAGTAGATTTAATTTTTAAAATTTCATATTGAAGATATAAAACTACTTCAAGTAATGAAAAGCTAATCAGATTTTTAACAACAATAATTGCGAGATTTTCTAGGCATATCGTTACACCACTTTTTTTTTAGATAGGTACCTTCCAAAGTACAACAATCAATAATTTTCCTGCAAATTTTAAGTTGGACAGGCAGTGAAAATTATTTTTACGACTAAAGGAGTGCCAGAAGCATACAGAGTACACACCTTCTGCGGACATCGATTTTGAGGGCGCGAGAGCCATACCCAGAGAAGCACGACTCTACTTTGTTTCGATGCAATTTGCGTGGGCAATACGAAATTCAGTTACCATAAATTAATTCCAGCAGCGCAGCAACCACGGTTACGTACACATATATAGTGTAGAAAGCTGGAAAAACAGACGCTTTGATGTTTATATAACTTTTGTTAGGCTCAAAAGAAAAGTACATGTAAAAGCTTTACCTTTTTAATTAACTTATTATTTATGCTTCGATGGCAAACGCTTTCAACGAAAGGGGAAGATATTAAAAATTATGATCGTTTAATTGAAGGCCCGGATGGAATAAGGGCACATAAAATTTTCTCTGGCGAAAACGAAGCCCCCGGAGGCTTTCTAAAAATGTTCAAGTATTATTTTTTAAACGTTGTATTTGGATATTGAATTTTCCTTTCTGATATAATTCTCGGGGATTGCACTTTAGGGTGCTCTTCGACTAATAGAGTCACCAGTATTTAAAAATGTTTAGTAAAATTTTATTAATTTTTTTCTGACGCCGGGCGTAAATTACACTTTTATGTCTTGCAGCGTCTCGTTTATAGGGGGACTTTTTATTTATTTTTTATTTAATAACAAAATTAATATTTTTTTAGAAGAGTACCAGTTTTACAAAAATA
Organism: Andricus grossulariae; assembly: GCA_011634705.1. Lineage (NCBI taxonomy): Eukaryota > Metazoa > Arthropoda > Insecta > Hymenoptera > Cynipidae > Andricus > Andricus grossulariae. The sequence goes on from JAABKJ010000755.1 coordinate 5,965,646, forward strand.
TTTGGATTCAACCCGGAATACTTAGAATCAATGAAGCAAATATTCGAAAAAATTGTCTGATAGCATAGCAATTGTTTAAAAATGCATTGAATTTTTTATAAAGAAATTTAGTGAATTAAAATGTAATGAAGTCTAAATAATTAATATCTAGACCTTTAGGGTTGCTATTGATCGATAACAATTCATAATTGTTTAAATAAACCTAAGTAACAAATGCATTTTCCGGCAATTTCTAATGGTAAAAACTTAGCTTTTTCAACGTAACCAACTGTTAATACCTCATTTTAAAACTTTTTTTTAACCTGGATAAAGATTCACTATTGTTATTGTCATTAATAATTTCATAGACAAATTTTTGTCCACTCATACAGTTGAAAACAACAAATAATAATAACAATAGTGGATCGTTCTCGAATTTTCTCAAAAAAAGTTGGCTACGTTGAACAAAACAAGTTTTTACCTTCAGAAATAGCCAAAAAAAATGTCCTAAAAGTTGACTAGGATGATAAAAATTTGTTTAAACAATTGTTGTTAACAATAAAAACTATTGATTGTCAAGTGAGCGCCCTATAGCTCTAGAAATTATTTGTGTACACTTCATTACATAGAAACTACCAAGTGTTTACCTCTAAAAATATTCAGGCAGTGCATTTGTTAACTAAATTTGTTTAAGCAATCATTAATTATTAGTGGATGACTTAATATGAGAAATAAGTTACATTTTCGTATAATTTTTGGCTAATTCAGTAGAAAAACTTGATTTACTTTATCATAAATACCTGCTGTCGATAATTGCTTATAACATTTTATAAAATAACAAATTATTTATTATCTTTCATAAATTCAAATAAAAAACAGTTTTTGTTTTTATATTGTTCAAATGTAGTGCTAATCAACTGACGAATCACTGCCAATCTCCATGAATTCATTTTCATTCACTTATTTGTTTATAACACATTCAAAAAAAATTAAAGCAATTGCTAAGCTATCGGAAAATTTTGCTGGGTAGTTCCTTCATTGATTTTAGGTATTTCGGATTGAATTCAAGTATTTCTCAAAACCAATACTCGTCTAAAAAGAGTTTTTACTTACGAGGCAATATTGCTTAAATTTCTCTTAGGGAATAGAAATTTTAAAAAAGCAAGTTTATAAAATACTCATGAATTTGATTAAATTCTTAATTAATTTGTAAACAATTAAGCTATACAATTTAATATTTCTGCGCATAAAGCAACTAGAATATTAATAGTTTTGCATACCATTTTCCTTCTGCATAATTTAATTTAAAAAAATGACTTTACATCTGAAATATCTAATTAATTATATTTTCTATTAATATTTTAATTAAAAGAATTCCATAAAATGAGCAGTAATAATTCATTATTGGAACAGAAAAATGATTCAACTTTTAACTAATTTTTCGTACATTTCGCAACTATATCTTTCCGATTTTTTTTCGGGGGAATTCTTTGCCTGCTCAAAATTCCTTCGACAAAAAAAATTGCTAAAAGACATAAAAGCCAAATTGGCAGCCAGTGTCAGAAAAAAATTAATTAAATTTTTGTAAACACACATTTTTAAATTTTGATTGCTCTATCAGCCAGAGGACACCCTGAAATGTAATCTCTTGAAAAGAATTAAAATGAATTTTTAACAAAATACAGTTTTTTATTTTAATTTGAAAACTAAAAAAGTTACAAATATTTTCTGAGTTTTAAAAGATGCGCAATAAAATTTAACACCCAATCACAGATTTTACAAAATCTTTTTTAAATTTAGATACCTATTATGAAAAAACACACAGACGCTTAAAAAAGCATATATTTAGTATCAATCGTTTGTTATGTAGTTTAATTTATTATTATGCAGTTACCATGAAATCGATTTTATCGCAGTGACCCACTCATAAAGTACGTCGACTGCTTGGAAGGTTAATAACTAAATTATGAGGTGTTAACGTGCTCTATATTATAATTAAAAAGTCATTTTAACATTTTCTATGCAATGAAAACAGAAATTTTCTTTCTAAAACATTGCAAAAAACTTATCATTTAAGATTTATAAGGTTACAAGTAGTATAATTTTAAATTGTTATTGCAAGCATTTTTTTTAATTAAATTTTTTTCAATGACACATGAAACTAAAATTAAAGATATTCCCCAGAATAAATATAATTAGTTATAACTTAGTAGCTTATTATAATCAAGTAACAAATGTTCAAAATATTTTTTTTCCCTCACAGATCAGGTATTATTATAATCTATACATCACATCAAATTTCAATACAATTTTTAATATTTATTTTGCAGCTTCATTTTTAGCTTACCCGTACTTCAATAAAACACTATAATCCTTTGATCGAATGCAAATATAATACAAATCAATCTACTTTTTCCATTCTGAGAGAAGAAAAAAATTTTCAATATTGGAAAAAAATCAATATTGGTTTTCGACTCGGACTCTCCTTCAGCAGCAATTTTATTACTGCGTTTCTTAAAGATAGAATTCAGTACTAATTTGTTTTCACAAATTGTGAACATGATAGAAAACACCTTTCAAATCTTAGAATGAAGGGAATCTAGCACAAATAGGTTATTTTATTTAAAAAACTCATTGCCCAATTTAAACTTAATGTTTGAAAACTTTTTATATTGAGGACTTATTTTTTTGTAATACAAACATTTTATTTATGTATATTCCTATGGATATTTCAATTAAATATAGAAGAAAACCCATTTCAGTGATCTTTTTTCCGCATATTATTTTATTGTTTTCTCATTTTGCTTCCTCATAAAGAAAGCTTTGTAATGGTGACATTTTCCAACAAATTTTAATTCATTTAATTAAAGCTTCCTTAATTTAATAATGTCTGATACAATGTTCTAAGGAATTGTCCGGATGTGTGTGTGTGTGTGTGTGTAGATTTCACACTTTCTTGTGAACACGATAACTTGAAAACGGTTGCAGGTAAATTAATGAAATTTGGAGGGCTTATTTCCACCACAAATATCTTGAAACTGACAAAAGGATTTCTAAAAATATTTATTGAATTTTTTTAGGTCTTAATAATATTTAAAAACTCGGGTTTTTATAGCCAAATTTTTTTCATTAACATAATTCAAAGATCATGCAAGAATATAAAAGATTCATTGGTTCGAGACGAATCGATTGACCTTAAAATCAATACATTAGATTAAAGAGTAGGGAAGTTATGGCAATTTATATATTTTGAAAATCGGTTTTTTTATAGTAAAACTTTTTTTATTAACATAATTCAAAGTTGATACAAGAACATGAAAGATTCCTTGGTTCAAGAGCAATCGATTGACCTATAATATAAATACATTTTATTGAAGAGTAAGGAATTTATGGTCATTTATATTATATTAAAAATCTATTCTTATAGTAAAAATGGTCTCATCCTCATAATTTAAAGTTGATGTGAGAATAGAACAGATGTGTTGATTCAAGACGAATTGATTGACTTACAATAGTGACACATTTTATTGAACAGTAAGGAAGCTATGGTAATGCATAATATTTGAATAACGGTTTTTTGTAGTGACATTTTTTTCATTAACATAATTCGAAAATTGATTTTTAATTATTGTTAAGAATTCGTCTTTCTTCGTTGAATTTCACTGTTTTTTATTTGAAATTTTAAACAAGTTTTATTTAAAAATTCAACCTCTTGGTTAAAAGTTAATTTTTTTAATTGAAAACTTAACTCTTCACTTAAATTAGCTTAGCATAAAACTGGCAAAAAATAGGGTGCGATAGAATTTCCGTCTTCCCTCTTCCAGCTCGAAAAATTACCATTTTAAATACAACATTTTCATTGTCTGATTTGTCATTGTATTTAAACTTTTTTTTTTGTATTTTTTGTAAATTTCTATTCTTAAATTGATCAAAATGAGAACTTTAGTTTGCTTATTATTAAAAAAATAAAAAATGCTTCCTCATGGAGGAAGCAAATAATTTGCTAACGGGAAGCAACGTGCTCGTGAAATGAGCACTATATAAATATAAATACAAATCAAGTGGAAACACTCGAGATCGAATTCACATCTAGTTTAATATATTTAAATGCCAGTTTAGTAATGCCTGAATATTAAAATGGTTATAATTTCGTATTAAAAAAATGGTCTTGATTAAAACAAATAAATGTATTTGATTCTGTATACAAAAGTTGAAAAAAAATCGATGAATCGAAAAAAGATTTTGGAAAAAGCAGATTCTCAGCTTGATTGGATCGTGAAAAAAAATGGCACAAAATAGTATATTGTGCACCAAGGCACCAAAGTAGTCATTTTACAGCCGAGAATGAGTTTTTGCAAACACGTGAGACCGTAAAAAGAATTCGCTGCCTCGTTACACACGATATTTTATGTAAAAAGAGTATGCTTTCTGATTTTTCTTATGAAATTATGTCTTAGGTTAAAGGTTAGTTTAAAGGGACAAGTACCGCGCAGAACAGTGCGCATGCGTCAAATAACGAACGCGCATTTCCCGCTGACAATGAAGTGCTCTTTATCGTCCTAGGACGATAAAGTACCCCACCACCAACAATGACCTACTTTGCTGCTCCAAGCTACGTCTAGAAAGCGAGGAAAAACAAAAATAATAACTTAAAAAAAATATCAAAGATGAATTTTGACCCACTTCTTATTCGAACTAAACCATAACCTTATATAGAGACATGAGCCAGGTCAAAACAATTTGTTTAAGCCAATAAAAGGCATTTCCGAAATTTAGATCTTAGGCCTTTATGCCCCGGGACCCTTGAAATATGCATAAAGAGATAGTAAATTGGATTAAAGTGCTGCTATCTCGTTTTTCGGATTATCATTGTATACCCTCATTCACTCGATTGAAACAAAGCGTCCGACACGTTGGAAAGAGGGCGACGAATGACAAAGCTGGTAATCCGATTGGTGTGCTCGTCAGTTTTACTTGATAACTCGACAAGACGTATGATGTAGTATATGTAATTGAATGAGGGTCGATGTAGTGAGACAGGACGTGTGGTACGAAGGGCAAAAGTCGTAAACCAATCAGCATCCAGCAATACACTGGCCGAATCGACCTCGCACACCGTCGCATTTATAAGCTCCAACTCGAACACAATTGCTTCGGGTTTAATCCCGAAAATCTCTCCATGTGCAGGAATTGGATTAAAAACAAATTCATTGAAGATATATCATATCATTCATGGTCGTAGAAAAAAGCTGGAAAATTGCTCTTGGCCGCGCACATTTTAGCAATCCTATCCAAAAAAAGTGGTGTAACGATAAGTCTCGAAAATATTGCAATCATTGTTGTTGAAAACCTGAGACCCCATTTCAAATCAGGCAAACTTTCAAAAAAAAAATTGGTTTCATGGTGCCGGAATGATTCGGTATTTGTGAAGCTCTTCGCCTGGGGTGATTGCTAGAGACATTGATCAGCGACCTGTGTCAGAGCGGTGTTGCGGAACCTAGATTGATCAAAAATATATACCTCTTCTTTTATACCTCATCCTACACTTCCCTCTCTCACTTTTCTCATATGAATTCCTTGATCCCCGGCAGTATAATAATAATAATAATAATTTTTTAAACAATAATTCTACGGTGAATATAGAGGAACTCGTATTTTGCAGTTTGATCAAAAATGTTTTTTAGATTTGTTACAATCACTCAAAGATTACCCGCAGATTCTCAAAAATTGACAGAGTTTTTTCAAAATTCACTTCTAATTGTTTTTTCTTGAAATAGCTGGCAATATGTACTACATATCTCGAGAATTTCGTTTTTGGTAAACTGCTTTATATTAAATAAATTAATCAAGGAAAAATCGAATTTTTTAGTTTTTCTCGAAAACGTTCTTCAGTTTTGTTAGCGCTTTCTTACCGGAAATTGACATTTGTAAACAAAAATCTTCAGATTTTAGGGCTCAACATTTTTTAATTTAAAATTTTGCAACAACTTCAGGTTATGTTGGTGTATTTCACCTAAAATTGGTATTTCATACTAAAATCATTAGGTTTAAATTCAATTACATTTTTAAAATAAAAAAGTGTATATTACTTGAAGAATTTCGGATTGTATTAGCGATTTTCGTCGAAAATTGACATTTTTATTAAAAAATCATTGGATTTCAAAGAAGATTCAAAATTTGTTAACAATTTTAGTTAACGTTGGCGTTTTACATCAAAAATCGGTATTTTTTATTAAAACATCATTAGATTTCAAAAAAGTTACAAACTTGTCGTACAATTAATTTTAGGTTAAGCCAGCGGTTTGTGATATCGATTTCAATGAAGATTTATAATTTCTGAACAATTTAATGTTTGATTAACGTTTCTTTTTACAGGAAATAGGCTATTTTGAACAAAAATCATTGGATTTCGAAGAATATTACAATTATGAATAATTTTCTACTATGTTGTGTTAGTGTGTTTCATTGGAAATTTGTGGCATTTTTAACAAAAAGTTATTATATTTCAAAAAATCTTTATAAATTTTCAACAATATTATTTAAGAACAATCATTAAATGCCAAGGAAGATTTACAATTTGAAACAATAGTTTTTTACGTTATGATAGTATTTTTCCTCGGAAATTGAAATTTTGATTAGAAAATTATTAGGTTTCAAAGTAAATTAGTAATTCTTCAACAATTTTAAGTTGCGTTGGCATTTTACATCGAAAATTGGTACTTTAAACAAAAGCCATTAAATCTTCAACTGTGGTAAATTCAATTTAACTGTTGAAAGTTAGACCGTTGGAAAATGAAGCAAATTGAAAATTCAAGAAAAAAGAGAATGTCGGAATAAAAAAAAGGATTAAAAATGTTATATTTATATTATTTTTCATGAGTTTTTAATAAATAAACATTTCAATCCACAACATTTTTTGTTGAAAAAAGTAGATTTTTTTAAAAATAGGTTGTCAATGCCAAATAATGTTTTGGTAAATTAAAATTCATCCAATAGACTCTTAGCATCTACAACTGTAATTGGGTGATTTTGAATTCTCTTTCGTTAATGCTCCTTTGGCTTTAACGAACACATTCTCATCAATTACCTCGTGCTTCGCACTCGATTTTGTCCAAAATGTGAACTTCTCTACATTATGTCCAACACTTTTATATAAAATGTATATTTCATTTATTTATGTACCTTATGTATTGCTTATTCAGATATTGCAATATGAAGTACAGATTTTATTTATCATCATGACTATAATATTTGTTTCTTATTTTTCATTAAATTTTATTCTCCACTACCCTAAAAAATGTATAATTTCAATAAATTTATATTATTACAATTCATAATATGCATTGGTATTGAAACATACGTATTTTCATTGTCTTGTTTTTATAAGTAATAAAGGGCGCATTCTATAATAAAATTATTATTAAACATTTTTTTGCAACTTGTGTCAATTTTTCATCAAATTAATTTCTTTATTTTCAATTTTATTTTTTACGATTTACACACAAAAATAAGCATCCTAGCGCAAAGTGGTTTGAAGCAAATTTGTAGATATAATTTAGGCGAAAAATTTATTTGAATAAAATGATATCGTAGCTTGTGTCATTTTTCCAACAAATTAATTTTTTTATTTTCAATATATTTTTATAACAAGAGTTTAAAACAAAACTTGTAGATCTTTTTTGGTTGAACAACTTTTGTCATTTCATTTCTTTCGTCTCTTGTGTCGTTTTTCCAAAAATTTTATTTTTTATTTTTTATTTTAAATCTTATTTTTTTACGATTAAAAAAAAACTACGCTTCCTATCAAAAAATTATTGATGAAAAATTTGTAGCTCTTTTTGGATGAACAACTTTTGTTTATTAATTTTTTTTCATAGCTTGTGTCGTTTGTCCAAAAATGTAATGTATTTTTTCTTAATTTCGTTTTTACGAATAAGACAAAAACTACGTGTTCCATCAAAAAGTGTTTTATAAAAAATTTGTATATCCTTTATTGGTGCACAATTTTTTTTCTTAATCTTTTTTCGTATCTTTCACAGTTTGACCGCAAAATAAAAATTTTGATATTTAATTATTTTTTGTGCGAACAAAATTTAAATTTTCGATTTTTCAGAAAAATTCGAAAAGTTGTTATGATAATCTTATGATAATGTTATGATAATAATTATAAAGGGCTTTCAAAAATCAACGTTTTTCTTTTTCTGACTTTTTTTCGTATCGTGCGCTGTTTGGCTTTGAATGTTAATTTTCATTTGTTTTTTTTTATTTTGAAAATGCTATAACTCTGACAATTTTCTTTTCATCAAAAAAAGTCATGAGGATAAATTGTTCGAATTTCCGAGTACTACGAATATCCGCACAAAGAGTTCCTAAATCTTGAACAAAATGATCTAAAAAATTTTGAAAATGCTCTAACTTTTCGAAATTTCGTCCAAAATAGCTAGCTGACGAACTTGTTCTGCCTTTTCACACCCTCATAAAGTGTTCCAAAGGGCAATCCAATCGAATAATTCCTTCAAATGTTATCGCGTTTACAGACTACAATGACAATTACAACGACGACAACGACGACTACGACAGACAGAAACCGACGTAAAGACTATTTTTTCTGACTCAGAGGGTCTCAAAACGTCGAATTTGATGCAATCCGCGAAAGTAATTTTTCACATAAAACCAATACCTTCTCATTATCATGAGAGTGTAAAAAGACACTCTCTAAATATGAATCAAATATAGCAAATAGGTCAATCAAAATGGCTCGAATCAAGAATCCGAGTTCGACTGCAAATAGTGTTAGAAAACCTTTCGTCAATTTTGAGATATTAGTGGTATAATATCCTCATACAAATCCACACACACATACACGAACATCCGGACAATTGTTCAGAACATTGTATTAGACATTTTTTAATTGATTAAACAAATTTGAATTTTTTTCGAAATTGCTACCACTACAAAGCTTCCTCTATGAGAGAAAAACATTACAAAAAGACTTTGTTCTGGTTTTCTCTATTTAAAAAAGGACAAGATTAGTCATCTCCTAATCCACAGGCTCACAAAACCCCTAAATAAATCAATATTTTAAATATAATAATCGTTAGATATAAGCGTGAAGTTTAATTTTGATGTAACCTAAAATGTGCTCTCGCAATTCACAATCGACAATTGGTTCATAAACGAAATATTGAAAGCACCATTTCTCAAGCCGAGTCCTAGAGAAATAGGGCTTTGACAAAAATTTTCTCCCATTATCCGATGTTTTATTCAAATAAATACTAAATCCAGTTATTTCAAATGATTTACTTATTTACAAAAACGCTTGATTCTTACCAATCATTTTAGTAATATTAAGGTATACAGAATATATCAACAAGTAACTGAATTTTTGTTTTAAAAGTTTTGATTCAACCAACGTAATATATTAAGAAAATGGTGACTTTCTTTTCATTGAATGAATTTCTCCTATAAAAATATAGAGCTTTTTAAGAGTTTGTAGCTTAGCGTATACCTACATTATTATAATATTGATTATATTTTATAACATTGATTTTAATTAATTATTTATCATCAAAAATATCTGGCAATTCTTTAAAAAACTAGGCAAAATTTATTAAATAAACTATGCACAATACAAATTTGTAGAACCACAAGATATTGTGTTGTATTGAATCATTAAGTTCCTAGGCTAAGTAGCCTTCTAAGGAAGAGAAACTACAGAAGTTATTCAATTATACTCGTACAATCACTGGTCGATTTAAGTTAAAGAATAATATTGTAGATTTAGAACTAAATACCTCAGATTAATGCAAGTTAATATGTTGGTTTAGAATAATAAGATTCAAGTACAAGTTCGTAAACAATCTAAAATAAAATAATGGGAAAAATTAGACAAAAGCTAGAAGCAAAAAGAAAAGAAATGTATTTTGTACGTAAGTAACGTTTGGTATCAATGCGGCTAAATGAACTAAATTGATAGGACCTACCCAATAGGTGATTTCGAGGCTAGGGTTATCGATATTAAACAAATATTCGTAAGAAGATTATTTAAAGTAAAAGTAAGACGGCGAATTCCTGATCGATATAAGAAGAGGAGAGTGGCTATCAGTAGGTCAGGTAATTTTCAAAGTATTGTTATGCCTGAATTTTACGTAAATCATGACGTTAAATAACGTGAATTTAAAGACTACACACTTCAATACATGATAGAAATGTGATGCATTAGCTATTTGTGATACTAGTGCGCAAAATAGGCGATTTCTGACGAGTGTGAAACCTACAGCATGAGCCGGAGGCTAGAAGTATATGTAAGAGATTAGACGAGTGCGAAGATCTGAAGGCAAATGCTGCAATCACACAAGTAGCAATCATCTGTGCGCACATGTATCACGTGCTGTTTTTTGCAACAACCATAAAAAAAATACTTTACACTTTTTTACACTTTTTCACCAAATTTCCAATTCAGTATGGTCGTTTTTAGCCAAATTTGTGTATAATTATTTTTAAAGATTTTTTCAGACTATTTTTATTTTGTCGGTGTCCAAAGTTACGTATGTCTAGAGTGTGCATGCTCTTCCATGGCGTCGATTTGCAAAGTACACTTGTTTCAAAGCGCGCATGTGCCATTATTATTCTCGCACAGTCTGTTGCACTGAAGCACTTTGCACATGACTTTGAGGTATGAAGTTCCTCACTTTTTAGGTGGGTGTTGCAAAGAAGATTTTGTACAGTATACAAATTTAGCGTTTCTGTGAGAAAATAAATTGTTTTTATTTCTGAAGTCAGTGGGTCGATCATTAGATTTCATTGTGCACAGTATAAACGAAGTGATTTTTTATGGAGTCACAAAAAAAAGTGTTCAGAATAGTCGATTTACGTGAAAATGTTATAAAATAACGAATTTAGTACGCGCAGTTTACGTTCCATTAGCGATGAAAAATCAAAATGTAGGCTTTTCAAGTGTTTTAACCTGTAGGAAATTATACGCGGTTTCTAAAATGGATCTCAATTTTACTTAGCAATTATAATAATAACCTTTTATCATTGTTATTAAATAGACATTATTTGGAAATTGCTCGACCCACTGTTTCCTGACCAGTGTTGACCGAATTATTTTTTATAAGCAAATCGTTTATAATATTCATTTCTGTATGCAATTTTATACAATCTGTGTCATCGATTTTTCTAGTTGAGGCCCTTAGCAATATTGATCAGAAGCATATATATTTTTAAAACCGACTATTTCTGTGAAAATACTTAGTAAAATCAATGTATATTTTTTGAGCATAATCTTAAAAACAGTTTTTTCGATTTTTCTCATTTCCTAATGGATTTAGATGGCTCAAGCTTTTGGGCGTAGTGTATACGCATATATTATATTTATCCTTAAAGTTTAAAAAAGTTGCTCCACTTTTTATTTAAATAATTGAAAATACCCACTGTCTACAGCGTTCCTGTGATGGTCCGTCTCCCCTACCTGGTTCTAGAGTCGCGCTCCCCTCACAATGAAGGATCTCTGCAGCTTACAGGATATATGTCGTGGAACTTTCAGGATCGTTAATCGCTCGGTTTTTCGTTCACGAAGTTTTGGCCCCGTTGCCAGCCATTTTATGCAAATAAAATTTTTATACTGCAAATTTTTATACTGCAAATAAAAAAATATGAAAATCAGCGCAAAATTCAAGTGGGCTTCCAACGTCAAAATGATGAAAGATTAATGTATGGCAACGTTGTAAACATTATAATCTATTTTTCATGCGTGACAATTGTAGAGGAAACCTACTTCATACTCATCTTTCGTTTATACTCGGCGGTAGGCTAGAGCAATGAAAGGTTGATAAGCCAGGTACTTAATGACATAATTTAAAAAAAAACTACTTTTTTCCAGTTTTTCGAAAAACTTTTTATATCCTAACTAGCAAAAAATAAAAAGGTGCATTATGAACGAAAAATTTAATCGAAAAATTGTTTGAACTTTTTTATGGTCAAAGTAAAAAAATCTGTATTTTATTGTTTAATCATATACTTTCTTCTTTAATGTTATAAAATTTCTTTAAAATTCGTCTTAGGGTTTTAGAAATATCGATAACTTAACAAAATGTGATGCCAAAATTCAAGATGGCGTAACTCCCGTAATTACAAAAAAAAATTTAATCCTTTGGGCACGAAATGTGTCTTATATAACACTATAAATTTGCCAGGTTTCATTCAAATTGAAAGACCACCTGCAGATCCTAATATTTCTGACGTATACTGGTCCATGTACAGTAGCCACAGCGTTATTTTAAGAAAATACGTTCGCGCGTTTATTTTTACTTGGCAGCTATTCATCACCGAGAATCTTGATATAATTACAATCAACTTTAAAAACTGTCATTTGGAAGAATTGAAAGAGGTCGCAGGATTTCAACATTTCAGAGTAAGTAAAATATACAATTGCAAGACATATTTAGGGAGAATCCAAAAGTATTCAAAATATGAAACTTTCAGATACTTCGAAATTCTTGTTGGCTGTTTAAACATTTGTGGAATGGCCATAATATGTAATTGTGTCGTGTGAGTAAACACTCTTTTAAGATAAATTTGTTATATTTTAAAGATTTCAGTTTACAATTTTTCAGTTAAAAATTGTTCAATATTGAACTCCTCAAAGTTAACATTGCTCTACTATTAAAGGTTTCAGTTTGAAACTGTAAAATTTTTATTATTTCGAAACACTTCTACTTTCAGTTGGGTACCCGTGTACGTTCGTTGCATCACATCATAATTTGTTTCAAACGAACCTAGAGCCCACAATTCATGATCAATTTTCAATTTTTTTTCTCAAATGAACACTTAATTAAATTCAAAAAACGATGATGAGAATCGATCTTTGAAGTTTTTGCCTATTGCGCTTCTGTGTTAACAAATAAGGTAAAAATGATGGTATACATTTTTTTATCTTTTCGCGAACAATCGAAGTACACTCAGAATCAATCAAAATCAGTGTAGTGGCATCTCATAGACAAAATAAATTAATCGAAAGTGTAAATTAATTGCGCGGGCACATTCTCATCGCGCAAGTCTCTTCCCGCGCGTATGTTAGAGCGCACCCAGGGCGCACTCTCGTTCTTTGTACTTCCCCATATTTATGCACAGACTTTTTACAATTAGAGGTCAAACCATTGACAACTGTAACTTGGGGATTGTGAATTCGCTTTTGTTAAAGCTCCTTCGGCTTTAACGAACACATTCTCATCACGTATCTCGTGCTTCGAACTCAATTAAAATTTTGTCCAAAACGCGAACTTTTCTACATAATGTTCAACTCGTCAATTATATTAAAGGTATATTATAATAATGTATGTACCTCGGTCCGGGACTGCTTATTCAAATATTGCAAAATAAAGTACACATTTTACTTTTCATGATTACTTTAATATTTGTTCCTTATTTGGCATAATTCTTTATTCGCAGTTACCCTGAAAATATATAATTACAATGATTGTATATTATTACAATTTATAATATGCAACATGCATTGATGTTGAAACATACGTATTTTCATTGTCTTATTTTCATTATTATACCATTAAGATATTTCCGTTTCGGGGTAAGCGTGACTAACTCAATGAGAGTGTTCCGCAACAATGCCTCGACCCAGGTTGCTGATCAATCTCTCTAGCGATCACCCCAAGTGAAGAGCCTCACAAAGTCATCATGGAAAGCTCCCCACACGGGCCCATTAGTATCCACGGTCTTTTGTTTCAGGCATCATTCACTCCACTGACACTCTTTTCATAAACTATTTGTCTCTATGGCTTCTTATGTCTCATCGAATTAGGGTCTCTTTTACACATTCTAACCATTTTTTCCGCGGTTTTCCTCTGGGTACACTGCCATTTACTTTACCTTGATACACTTGTTTCGTTAGTCATTCATCTTTCATTCTCTCAATATGTCCGAACCATCTCAAAGAATTTCTTGCACATAATTATGTCAACTAGTGTTTCTTCTACACTACATTATGTGTGGATTATCTCATTACTCACGTTGTCCATCAGTGTTTTGCCGCATATCATGCTCAGGAATGTCATGTTAATCGCGTTAATTTTGCTCTCATAATTTTCTTGATAGGTCCAGATCTCGCTACCGTACAGCACAGTCGGTATAAATATAGAATTATTTACTGCCCTTATAACGTTAACCGCGTGTTGTGTCACTCGTCCAAACTTTCTCTTCAAAAAACTTTCTAAAAATGTAACTAAATAATTTTTTATACTCCAGGATGGATAGCTGCGAGTTTGTTTTTATACTGCAATATCCTACTTGATGGATTTCTAATTCAATTAACCGATTAAACGAACTTACCTGTAGGTGAAGTTCAATCGGAATTATATGAGTCGTCTCGTTCGAATAGATCATTATGTAGTACCACTTCTCCTGTTCGATCTGATCACAGATTTTAAAGCTTTTTGAATTTAAAAAATTGGCAGCATGGCGCCTTTCTTCTTCCGGTGGATTTCTTAAAGTTTTGGGAACGTTACAAAGTAAACGGGTTTCATCGGGCTAGTTATTTGCCGAATCTACTAAAAGCTGTAGTTGAATTCTCATCGCTACACCTTTAATTCTTTATTTTTCAGCATCACAAAAAATTATGCTTTCATTATTCTATAAAGAAAATGGTCTTATCTTATCGTTTTTTGAATAAATGATCATTTTTATCTTATTATCTTGTCTAGTTCATGAAAAAAATTTTTTTTTTAATTTTTTTAACAAATAAAAAATAAAATCATCTCCAAAGGATACAGAAACAATCTGCGTTAGCAGATTTTAGATCCAATTTAGGCCAACTTTTCCTTGCTTGAGGACAACCATGACTGATTCACATTTCAGGCCTCACTCAAGAAAGTGTCAATAGTAGCATACCTTTTGAAAAATTGTACGAAAATAGTGTCAATCCATTTTTAAATATCACATCAAAGGGTTAACTATTTTTGTAATTTATACAACTCCTGGAAAACACGACAATCTCTACAAATCCCTTGAAATCTCTTGAAATATTATAAGAATGATCACTATAAGTCAGTCATTTTCCACTTTTCCTTTGAATAATACATTTTTCCTAAAATTATCTTAGTAAAGTACTTACATCAAAGCAAAATTTAGTAAAGTTTGCAACTAAATTAAATTCAAATTCAATTTAAAAATTGCTAAATAACGCTGACAAAGCTTTTCAACTATTTGGGATTCACAGATCACTTATAGAGTTGAAAAAAATAAAAAGCAATCACTTTAAAGTCTGTCCCACAAATTTTTTTATCTGGTCACGCTGCATTACTATTTTAGGATAAATTCCTAAAACTCGAAAATAGTCATTCAAAGAATGCCTAATTTGAGGTAAAATTTTTTATTTTATGCATATATTTTTAAAAGATTTTTCTATTTTATTTTGTTTTACCATAGTAGCATGTCCTGTTACGCAAGTTTACTCCCTTAGATTACCCTTCGTGGACAAAAAATATTTTAGCTAGTTTGGACATTTTTTTACTTTCGAAAATCTCATTACCTAAGATGGTCAACTTTTTGGCAATCATCCATTATTTCTTTTGAAATCCTATATGGATTCCCTAAATCTGGTCAAAACCCTAGTAATTCCACAAAAATCAAGTAAAATCCTATAAAATATCTTGAAATCTGTAATATCTTCCAGAATTCCTTAAAAAATAATCAAATATTTGAAATCCTCAGAAATGCCGTAAGATCTCATAAAATCTGATGAAGCCCTTTGAAATTCCTTGAAATATTCTACATTTTGTGCGATTTCTTGAAATCTTTTAAAATACCCTAAAGCCTTTGAAATCTTTAAAATCCGTTAACTCAAATCTATTAAAAACCCTTCAATTACGTTGAAATCCTCTGAAGTCCCTGGCAAAATCTCCAATTTTTTTTTAAATCCCTTGAAGTCTATAGAAATTTCTTATATTATGGAACCTTTTGATTTCTTTTAAATTCTACGAGTCTCTCAAATAATACAAATTTCTTTGAAATCTTTAAACTCTCTAAAATTGTTGAAATCTTCAAAATAAAATAAAATTAATCTTCTGAAATCTTATAAAATTCTTTAAAATCTCATGAAATTCATCGGAATCTTATAAAATACACTATATTATTTACAAATACTTTTAAAAAATGTTAACCCCTTAAATCTGTTGACATCGAGTACAACATCATAAAATCTTTAATATCTCTTCAAATTCTTTTAAAAATATTTTAATCTTTTGAAATCCTTTGATTCATCTAAAATCTATTGAAAAAATGTAAATGTTTAAAGTCATTGGAAATACTCTAAAATCGTGTAGGTCAGGTGAAATTCCTACAAATTCCTTGAAACACCTTGAAATCCCATGAATTATCTTACAATTTGTAATATCTCTTAAAATTTCTGAAATCTCTTGAAATCTTTTAAAATTTCGATTTTTAAGATGGCGGATGTTATTGCCCATCAGCGAAAAAGTTGGAAAATATATTTAATGGCAAAGTTAAAAAATAGTTGCATTAGCTAGAAATTTGAGAAAATAGTAGCATTAATCTAATTTTCTTCAAAATAGTAGCAAAATAGTTGCATCGTTCAAAGAAGTCTCAAAAAGTGTCAATAGTTTCGTGTGTCCGAGGCCTGACATTTGGTTTCTTCGCCATAAATAAAAAATCTGTCGGGAGAGATCCACAAATTTTTTTATTTAGCCCAAAAACACAAAATTGAATAGAGAAATTTTTTAATCTACATAAACCACGTATTCTATAAGTAAAATAATAATATAATCATGAAAATATACGCAAAATACATTTCCAAGATCAATTTGAAAAGTGAGGCAGTAGGCTGTTAGTGGCTGATTCAATTCAATTTTTCCAATTCAAAAATCTCTTTATTGTTTATAAATTATTATACATTCAAACCATGGTACATATAACATTTTTTAGGACTCCTATCTTATAACAGCGATACACATATTCCTAATTTTTCGATAAACATTTTTATTGTGTTTGCGTTACTGTTTTTCTTCCTCTATTTCGTAGCGTTAATTATAATTTTTGTGCTCGAGAAAAAACCTGTTTAATGTTAATGGCTGTTGGCCGAAGGTTTATTTTAACTGGAAAGGGAGACCTGGAATGGAGGCACAAACGGAGAGGGGTTTAAAGTTCGGCCACATCCTTCCCCTATTTCCAAGTTAAACCCTTTTCCAGTTCGTTCTTTTCACTTAAGATAAGAAAGTTTTTATAAACATTTATAATTTTTTTTTTATTATTAAAACAAAATTGGTTAACATACTTGATTAATTTTGTCAACTTGTTTTCGAAATGAGTGGGAAAAATGGTAAAAGTAATTATAAGTGTATGTTGTTCAACTAGATGTGAAAAAAGAAGTGTAATGAGATATCGAAGGAGAAAGATAGAAATTCAAACTTGAAACATAAATCAACTATCAACTTAATAAGTGTCAGTAAAGTCCACCGAAAATCACTTTCCCATCTCTTTCTGCGGGGTCTTTTACATTTTTAAATCAAATAATGTAAAAAATAAAATAAAAATTGTTATACCATTCGGTAGAAAAACAGAAGACTTGAAAAAGAATGATTATTAGATCTATTTTTGGGTTTGATTATAGATGGAAATTTTTTATTGAGAAAATATCTTGAAACACAAAGTTTGTTGTTAATGTGGTGGGCTGACGGTGCTTTAGCGGAAAAGGATGCAAAGGGTCCCAGGGACGCGGTACGACAACAATAGCGCGATACCGTTGCCGCACCATTACCCTGATACGAAGTATAGTCCCTAGCGAGGGATGTTAACATCTCACTTTGTCAAGTTTGTATATCAATCAGCCGAAGCCGACGACGGTAATGCACACTGACTGTAGCCGATCGATAGAGGTCGTCGAAGTGAAGCAAAATGCAAGAGCAAGATAGCAAGATAGAAAATCAAAGCAAGATAGAATATGTGATAACGAATTTTTAATCCAACAAATTCTTTGCATCAAAGAGTTTCCTTAAGTTTTGAAATTTTAGTTTTGAAGTACAACTTTGAAAGAAGCTTGGGATATAAATCAAGCAGGCCACCATCTGCGCCACGCAGTTTTATGTGAAATCTCACTGGTTCATTTCAAGTTCCAAAAATGAGAAAATCTGTAGTCGAACCATTCCTGTAGGGCCGTCCATTGACGATTGTAGCCCCCCCCCCCACTTAAAAAAAGTAACGTAGCCAAAAATTCTCTCAAGAGAGAGGAAATGGGATGATTTTTCAAGAAGAAAAGGGCAACAGATTCATTCAAATAAAATTAATTGAATAGCATATTTAATTCAATATAAAACGCTTTAAATTCCTAAGATTTCGAGCCGAAATATATATTGCATTTTCAACAAAATAGTTGAATCTTAAACTTAAACTTAAAAATACGCATTTTTTCGAAAACAGTTCAATTTTCAAACAAGAAAGAAGATGACTTTTCTACCATAAAAGACGAATTTTTAAGAAAACAGTTAAATTTTCGACTAAAAAAGATGACATTATATAAATAGTTGAATTTTCAACCTAAAAAGATGCATTTTCAACCAAATGGTCGAATTGCCAAACAAAAAATATTAAAATTCAACCAAAAACAGTTTAATTTTCAAGCCAGAAGGACGATATTTTTAGAAGACAGTAATTGAATTTTCAACCCAAAAGTTAAATTTTCAACAAAAGGCTCATTTTAAACCAAGAAAGATGACTTTTCTACCATAAGCAGATAAATTTTCAACAAAAGACATGAATCTTTTACCAAAAAGTCGGACTTTCAACTCATAAAGGATACATTTCTAACTAAAAATGGAATAGTTCGATTTTCAGATAAATAAATTAATTTTGAACTAAAAAAAAACGAATTTTCAACAAAAAAATGATACGGTTTCAACCAAAGAGGTAAATGTTCAGAAAAATTAATTTTTAACAAATGAGTTCAAATTTCAACCAACTAGTTTTATTTTCAACTCAAAAAGATGAATTTTTAACCAAACATATGAATTTTCCAACAAGAAGAGTAATGTTCTACCAAAAGAGACGAATTTTCGACCAAATACATCAATTTTCAATAAAACTGTTGAATTTTGAAGTTGAAAAGACGAATTATCTACAAAAAATTGAGTTTTTAACCCGAAAATATGATTTTTAAACAAAAAAGTTAATTTACTATCAAATCGTTAAATTTTCATTAAAATAGTTTCCTTTTTACCAAATAGCTACATTTTCAAAATATGAATTAAAAAAAATGCATTTTTTAAAAAGTATTTCATCTTTAAACTAAAAAGTTAATTTTTCAACCAAAAAAGACGAATTTTCAACAAAATATATGAATTTTAAACCAAATAGTTGAATTTTTAACTAGAAAAGATCAATTTTCAACTAAAAATACCAATTTTCAACCATAAATAGAATATTTACATTTTTAGTCAAAAAGAAAATCAATTCTATAAAAAGTGAATTTTCGAGAAAATATTCAAGTATTTTCAACCAAAGAGATAAACTTTCAACTAAAATGATGAATCTTCAAAGAAAAAAAAATAATTTCCAACAAAAGATTTTAAAATTCAACCCAAAAAATGATTTGTTAACAAAGAAGATTAATTTTCAAAAAATGGAATACTTAAATTTTCAGCAAAGAGTCATAATCTGCAACCATTTTCAACAAAATAATTACAATCTCAACCAAATAGTACAATTTTTAATCAAGAGAGATAAATTCCAGACCATTAATATAATAATAATAATAATAATAATAAATATAATAGTAGACTTTTAAACTAAAAAAGCTGGATTTTCATATTGGGTTTATTGGTCGTAGATTTTGGCGCAACATCCTGCGCCCTAACAATTGGTAAAGTAGTTAATGAACAGCCCCCATGCTCTGAATCCAGAAAATGTGAAGGAAGGTGTAGAGGAGCATAAAAGCCGCGGTGCCAATCTGCAGAGCATTTCTCTTTGTTCGTGCTATCAAGAGCTCAAGAGGATAAGCTCATGGACTAGTTGAAATCTAAACTATCATTCGCCAACACCTAATCCAGTATCCTATTGAAGTCCAATGTTCTCGGATTCTCGGATCAAGAAGATCTTCCCCAGTAAGGAGTTGGTGAGTGGAAGCGGGTCTGAGCTCGGGGCTGGCAGCCAGCGAGCGAACAAGCGAGCGAGGAGCGATCAGTACACAACGTGTAAGTTATGAGGAGCACGGTTATAATGCTCATCCGGTTATATGGTATCGACCATCAAGATCATCCTCGGCAGTTGATTCTCAGCCCTCGCAGACTCCCCAGTCTCTTCTTTCCCCATCCCATCTTCGTCGCTCTCAGCTCTCACCCTGCTTGCTCCTTTCACCACGGCTCGCGTCACAAAAAGGCCCGGAAAGGGGATACTGAGCAAAGCAAGATCAGGACAAGAGCAAGACAAGAGCAAGACAAAAGCAAGAAATGAGAAAGACAAGGAAGGCAGCAGCTTCGAAGCAGGAGGCCTGGAGCCGCGAGATCAAGACGACGAGCACCAGGTGCATCGAGAGCAGAGCATGAGGGGTCCATGGACCAGGAGGATGGTCCATGGTCGATCCGCTGCTGATACAACCCGCGAGACTCTTCCCTCTTTGATCGTTTTGTCTTTCCCTCTCTACTGGACTCCTCATCTCCTGAATATCTCCTTTCTTTTCCAGATTCATGTCGTTGTCTCGCTCCAGCACTCGTGTTGGGTCCCAGTTACCACGGGATGAGAACCCGAGATGCCCTCCTGCAGATACAAATGGGTACCTATGCCACGACGCAACCTGTTATTATACATTCCCCTATACAAACAACGTGTTAATCGGACCCACCCCTCTCTCGCCCTACCTCTCGAACCGTGGAAACCGATTTGCGGGATGGACTCGCGCAGGTAGAAAGAGAGAGAGAGAGAGAGAGAGACAGAGAGCAACAGGGAATGAAGCACAAGAGATAAGCCATGTGTTAAGGTCTTTCGTCCGAAAAAGCTTATTGCATTTACCGGATTGGAGAAACGTCTGCCCTTTTGGATTTTTTACTTTCTAATACAAAGGGTGGAAATTGGCTTTGTTTCAGGAAATAAAAAAAATACAATGCGGGGGTATACTTCCGAAAAAGGTCACCCACGAATATTGACTTGATGCTTGGACTGATATGATGGTTTCTTTTGCGTCCCAGTTTAAAGACCCAGAAGGACTTTTGGCACATGTTAATCGAAATTAAGTTATTAACCATTGTTACTGTTTCGAGTTTTTTTTAATTTAGATCTCTCGAAAAATATTGATTTGAGATCAAAAGGCTGTGCATCCTCATCCTTTCCCCACTCATGCCGAAATCCTTTTCCAGAGGCCAAAAAAACTAGCGTCTTAGTGTTGAGCAAGTGTTGTGATTAAAGAACTTCTAGGACGCGTGGTTTTTCTTGGGGTCCCTGGAAAAGGGGTTCGACGTGAGTGGGGGGAGGGCGAGTGCCCCACACCCCTCTCGTCTTTCAGAATATGCGTCAACTCATTCTCTCCCCTTCAGGGTCCTCTTGTTAAAATTAATTTATATTTTACCAAATTTAATATATTTTTTTAAGGAAGATTTGTCATTTTTCTGGAAAAAAAATTATTTTTAGGAAAAAAGTGTAGAGACAAAAATTAGAACTTCGTTGCGATTTACGACTTTTAAATAAAAAATTTTTATCTGACATTAATATTTTTCGATATTTTTGAAAAAAAATCAAAAATGTTAACTTCATTTTTATTAATCTGCGCCAAAAATCCTTTTAGGACTTTTACCCTAGGAGTTACATCTTCAACAAAAGAGTTCATTTTCAACCCAGAAAGATGACTTTTCGACCATGAATGATGAATGTTCTACCAAAAGAAAAAATTTTGATAAAATAGTTGAATCCTCGAACATATAGAAGAATTTTCAATTAAGAAAGATGGATTTTAAACCAAACAGTTGAATTTTCAACTGAAAAAAAAATTTTTAACCAAAAATGGAAGTCAAAATTTTGAGTTAAAAAAATTGATTAAAAAAACGAATGTTCAATCTGTTGAATTAAACAAAACAAAAAAGACGGATTTTTAACAAAATAGTTGAATTTACAACCAAAAATATGAATTTGTAACAAAAACTTTAATTTTCAAACAAATAGTTTAATTTTAATTATAGCAATTTTTTAAAAAGTAGTTAAACTTCAAACCAAGTAGTTGATTTTTCAACCAAAAAACACAAATTTTCAATAGAATGGTTGAATCCTCGTCCAAAAAAGATTGATTTTCATCAGAACATTTTAATTTTCAACCAAGAAGGATTAAAGATTAAATTTCTACAAAGAAAGACGAATTTTCAACAAAATATACTAATTTTCAGTGGAATTGTTGAATTTTAAACTAGGAAACATCTAGTTTTAAATAGAAGTATCACATTCGAAAAAAAATACAGCGAAGCTTTCAATAAGACCGCTCCGAATAAGACCGCTTCACCTCATGCTTGCTCAAACTCGCCGAGGCGCTTCTCCCACTCACACTTATATATTATCTAAATATAATATCGAAAAATATTATAAAATATGAAAATATCACAATAAAAATTCGATATATTTGGATAATATAAAAAAACTCTCCTAAAACCCATGAAAATTGCGATTTCTATGGCGGCACTATTGGGTGCGGCTGACTGGAATTTCGAAGTCAGCGTGAGAGTGGGGGAAGCACCTCGGCGTGCTCGAGCAAGGATGAGTGGAAGCGGTCTTATTCGGAGCGGTCTTATTGAAAGCTTCGACTGTAGTTACATTTTCAGTTAAAAAAATTAAATCTTAATATAAAAAAAAAACGATTTTCCAACAAAACCAAGAAGATTAATTTTTTAAAAATGGAATAGGTTAATTTTCAACGAAGGAGATAAATCTTCAACAACAAAAATATTTTTCAACAAAATAATTAAATTTGTAACCAAGCAGTAGAATTTTTATCCAAACTAAATGTTATCTAAGTTCGTGACGTTACTTCCAGTGACCCCCTTCCCCTGTTACAAACCGTAGATTTTGGCGCGACCCCCTCCGCCCTCAAATTGGTAACGTAGTTTATAGACGACCCTTAAGGTAATAAACATGATTAAATTGGTAAAATTTCCTGTTAGTGATTCTTTGGCAAGAAGTGCGGATCAGCTACAAGATTCGCAAAAGATATCATCTTCACGATGGAGAGGGCCCAGCGCGCTCGGTTTATGATTTGTTTACTCGGATAATGCCCCCTATACCCCGCCCATCGTGGCTCGAAGGATCGAACTTTGACCCTCGACTAATTGTTGTTGGCTCTAGATTCTTGATAGAGTTTCGCGCCGTATTCCCTTTATAAAAAAGGTAGGTCGTATGTATACATGCAGACGTGTGACGACCCACAATCTGGGAGACCAATATCCTTGTGTCATGAAAACCTGTTAATCACCCTACCCTCTCCTCCGACTTTTAGTATTCGCGAAACCTTCGACCTTCATTATTATTTTTCATCCTTCAATTTTTTTCAAAATACGAAGTTGATAAATTACAGGTTTGATATTATCTCCCCAAGCTCTTTCATATTCGTTTAGTCAACTCCCTATCGGATCAGGATCAGCAATTTAGAATCTCAAATGAATTCATTTCAGATTCTATATGACTATATATATTTTGTATTTTAAAAAAATGGTACAAAATAATTTTTATAAAAATGCTCGCAGAACAGGGCAAATAGGCTGATTTTTAGCGAAAATAGGGAAATACATTTTTTTAAAGAAAACGAATGTTTGGGTACCATATCGGGTTCAATATGAAACTTTTCGGATTTCAAGTCAAAATATATTGCATTTTCAACAAAATAGTAGATTTTTAAACAAAAATGATTTATTTTATACCAAAAGAGATGAATTTTTAACAACGAAATTAATTTGAAACCAAAAAGTTCCATTTACAACCAAATAGTTGAACTTTCAAGCAATAGAGACAAATTTTCAACAAAATAATTGAATTTTGAACCAAATAGTTAAATTTTAAACCTACTAGGGTGAATTTTTAACTATATTGTCGAATTTTCAAACGAAAAAGATTAAATTTCTACCAAAAACAGTTCCATTTTTAACCAAATAGTCGAGTCCTCAAGCCAAGAAGATAAATTTTTTAGAAGGCAGTTGAATATTTAACCAAGAAAGATGAATTTTTACCCAAGAACTATTCTAATAGAAAAAGATTAATTCTCTATCCGAAAAGGCGAATTTTCAATAAAAAATGTATATTTTCGACCAAAACAGATTAATTTAAAAAAAAGGTGCAATTTTCATCAAAATAAATAAATTTTCAAGTAGTATAATCTCCCAAGGGAAAAATCTACTTTTGCCTCGTGTTGCATATAGTATTTTATTCCACTCTCGACTGAAAGGCCACTTTTTGGTCCTGAAAAGAGGGATCGAAACAACTTCGCATTTTTAAGAGATTTTTTGGAAATTAAACAAATTTTTCGAAATTTCGAAAAATTTGTTGAAAAAAATTTATTTTGTCCCGCTAATTTTACTATTGCCCCGCAAAACTAGTTTTCGGGAAAAATATGCTACTTTCGCCCCGCTTATCAGGGGCAAAAGGTGGATTTTTCGGTCGGGTGTGGAATAAATGAATTATCAACCAAACAGATTCATTTACAGCCAAATTCTAAACGAAAAATGTAATAGTTGAATTTTCAACTAAGAACGATCAATTTTCAGCCAAAAATAGAATAGTTCGATTTTCAGTTAAAACAATTAATTTTCGAAAACAAAATTTTTTAACAAAATATTTGAATCCTGAACGAAAAGAAGATTAACTTTTAACCAGATGCATTTTTAACCAAAAAACATCATATTTCTCAACAACAAAAAATCAATTTTAAATCCATAAAGCCTAATTTTTAACAAAAGAGTTGAATTTTCAACCCTGACATATGGTTTTTTAACAAGAAATTTATGTTTTAACCAAATAGTTGAATATTCAACAAAAAACGAACAATTTTTAACCAAAAATGGAATAATTAAATTTTCAGTTGAAAAAATTAAATTTAAGCAAAAAAAAAAACAATATTATAACAAAATAATTAAATCTTCAACTAATAAAATAAATTTTTGACAAGATAGTGTTAGCACGTGTTACATGTTTTGTTCAAACAGGAATAGCTCCTAAACTACTATAGGGCATATTCTACGAGGCAATGTTAATCACAAGGGCAGTGTTACACCTTGATTCCGGGCTGTGTTAAAATTTTGTGTTAAAATAGTAAATAATGAATAATAAACTATATATTAAATAAATATATAATTAGTTTATTATTTTTAATACAATAAGAAAAACAATTTGTTAAAAATTCTCTTGGGAAGCACATCAGTCTTAAAATAAAACAGTTTAAAAGGCTCTTTCGCTTAACACAATCGGATGACTTTTCGTATCTAACCATTCCAGTATTGTTGAGCTTGGATGCCATTTTTCAAGAGCAGGTTCTATCAATTCAGTTCGTATTTAAGTGGAAAAAGGGGAAGTTTCTTGAAAACAGGAAGAAAAGGAATTTAAAAGCAAGGGGAACAGAGGGTAATAGGGGAAAGAATGTAAAGTCTGTATATATCATGTGATATCAAATTTAGAATGTTCAAGACTCTCACCAAACAGGAAGTTTATGAAGTAACGCTCAGGAATTGGACACTTACCTGAAACAAAAAAATATAAAAACCGTTAGAAATTGGAGATACAAAATTGTATATTTATCTAAAAAAAAATCAGAAGACAGAGAAGCTTATTCAAAACATTTTGTTTCGCTATCTTCCTACACAGTAATAATTGGCCCTTCTAAAATTTTGCTGCTCATGCTTTCCTACTTTTAAGAAATATCATTTTTGTGCAATTCCTTTTCAGTTTGGCCAGGTTTGGGGTTGTAGTAACTTGTTTGGAACCTGAAAATCGATATCTTTTCGACTGTCAAACTTATCTCTCTCGCGCTCAACTTCCCCTCCCCTAACAACGCCTTCCTCTTGGCCGTTTCCGACATTAAAAATATCTACCAGTATAATAGGTATTCGGCTATCGGGACTTGGGCACTTGAAGGAACTTCCATTAAATATAGCTATCTACAACTAGCATGCCGGCTTTCGCAGATCGACCAGGCTCCTGAAGCCTGGTCGATCAGCTCTGTCGTAACGTAGACACCGAGTTGTCAGGAGATAATGGATCTTATCATAAGCAAATGTTCGATCCCGTGCTATCGGAACTTCCCAACGCACGATAACTTACAGCAGTATCCCGTTGGTTTTTCAAACTGTGAAAAAAATTAAGGCAACGATTAATTTTTCGACCAGTCATAAGTATTTTTTCAAGATATATAAGAGGTCTGTCTTGAAAACATCCGAGCTTGTGGTGTAAACCGTAAAGTCACTTACGTATCTTTTTACCTTGGACGGCAGACCAGGAGTAAGAGTTAATTCTGGTCAATGGCGATGGTATCCCTTCAAAGTACTCCCCTTTGGAAGCCACAACCTTCTTCCAGCGATTCTACCTCTATCAGAAGCGCTCCTTAAAGTCACCTTTCAGAAAAGTTAACAGCTTTTTCGTCGCATTCTGTTTTATTTCCTCCATATCTTGAAATCGTCTTCATTTTAGAGGATACTTCAATTTGGGAAACAACCAGAAATCACAGGGAGCCAGGTCAGGACTGTATCGGGGTTGCAAAAGTTTTGTAAAGCCGTGATTCACCAGAAATTGCTGAATAGGCTGCGATGAATAGGCAGGTGCGTTGTCTTGGTAATACTTTCAAAACGTATTCAAGGTGGACAACACTTTCCTGGTCGAAGAAAACAGTGAGCATTGCCTTGATTTAGCCGTTGCGGGCCTGCCAGAGTGAGGGTCACTTTCCACTGAAGCACGACCTCTTCTAAATTGCCTAAACCACTCTTTAGTTTGAATATTTCACATAGACTCTTCACCATAGACTTTCCGAATCGTAATGATGGTTTCCGAACAAAAATGGCCAAGTTTTTGGCAAAATTAAATGCACACTCTTTCTTTAGTGCGTTCCGTCATCCTGAAATGCGACGCGTACATGAACGTTTACGCAACTGCGTACTCTAGTCGACTATCTCGTATCTCATATCCACTTAGTGTAATTAGACATTTCATGAAATGTCTAACAGTTCATGAGCTGCAGGCGGATTGTATCATAATTGACAGTTACAATTTCTAGAATTTTTAGCCATTTCATTAACTAAGCAAGCCCCTTTAGACAGTGTTACAGATCAAATTTTCACTATCTGTCTAACTATTCTAGCCATTTCATGAAACACATAACTTGCCATCTCGCATATAGTGTAATAACGTTCAAGGAATATAGTTTTAGGTAATCGTCACTTAAGCCTAGGTGTTGATTGGTTTAAAGTATTAACCATGTTTAAAATCAAGGTAGCAAGCGTAATAACGTTCAATGAATATAATTTGAAAAATCGCGCCTTACAATTAGTTTATTCATATTATAAAAGCAGTTCACTATGCGTGGACGAAGATTTAAACAAAATATTTTACAACACATTTCAGTGTAAATAATGCTTTGCACTCAGAGTTCTATCAAATACAAATTTTCGGACCTTTCATTTTAACAAAAAAAAAAACAATATTCTTGGACTTTTTTTGGTTTTTTAAATGATAGAACGATTTTTTACACAAAAAATATTTGACTTTTGTACCATAAAAGATTAATTTTCTGTTCAAATTTGACGAATGTTTAGCAAAACAGTTGAATTTTCGACTAAAAATGATGACTTTTTAACCTCCAAAGATGAATTTTTGATAAAAAAGGCGAACTTTCAGCCAAGAAGATTAATTTTCCATTAAAAAAGAAGAATTTTCATAGAAATAGTTGAATTTTCAATCAAAGATATGAATCTTTGAACTAAAATGATGAATCTGCAACCGAAAAAATAAATTTTTAACAAAATATTTGAGCTTTGAACCAAAAAAGAAATTTTTTAAACCACAACGACGAATCTTCTACAAAACAGTTAAATTTTGAAGCGGGAAATAGTAATTTTCTACAAAAACAAACGATTTTTCAACAAAATAGTTTATTTTAAGCCTAAGAGATGAATTTCCAATCAAAATGATAAATCTTCAACCGAAAAAGACGAATTTTCAACAAAAGAGTTGAATCCACAACCAAGACAGATTAAATTTCTACCAAATAGTTGCGATTTGACCCAAAGAAATAGGAAATTTCAACCAAGAAAATTAGTTTTCTACCGAAAAAGACGAATTTTTTATATAAAAAAGATCAATTTTAAACCAAGAATGGAAAAGTTACATTTTTAATTTAAAAAATTATTTTGAAACCAAAAAAAAGAATTTCTAACAAAATAGTTACATTTTCAACCAAAGAAATGAACTTTCAACTAAAATGATAAATGTACTATAACAAAAAAGATTGTTTAATAAAGCGGTTTAACCTAGAACCAAGTAATTGAATTTTTAACAAAAAATATTAATTCTCAACGAATAATGTAATAGTAGGTATTTAAACCAAAAAATATTTTAATTCCAAATAAAAAGACAGTTGAATTTTACAAAAAATAGAATTTTGAAACCAAAATGATGAATTAAAAAAAAAATGAATTTTTAACACCAAAATATGCATTTTCAACACAAAGTTAATTTTCTACTTTTCCTGAATTATCCCTGACTTATCCCTGAATTCCGTGTCTACCCTCACCTATGACCATGCTGAAAAGTTGATTTATTAAAAACAAATGTAGGCAATAACAATTTTTTTGTGTTAAATCTAGAGCATTCTTATGTATGAGGTAACATTTATTTGAAAAAATACAACATTTTTTTTGTGTCAAATTTTTTCGCACTTTTTGAAATATGTTATGATGAGAAGAAACTTTGAAAGAAGTTAATGTTTCATATTGTCAAGGAAATTTATTTTTCGCAAAATCCCTATATGTTTGCTTCCTAAAATTGTATAACACGTTATTCGTTTGATGAAACGGCTAAAGATTCTAAACAGATTGTGTAACTGACAATCATTACACAATCCGTCAGCAGTTCATGAACTGTCTTGTCATTTCATGAAATGTTTAATTAAATTAAGTGGCTACGACATATATATATATATAGAAAAATTCTGACGATAAAACTGTAGTCTTATCCTCGATTGTATCGTACACTCTAATTCTAAATGAATTCAATGTCATTTCCGGGATCGATAAAGCAAATTTCGGCCTTCTTATGACCAACTCATTCATATTTTTCTACCCAAATATCACTTTCTCTCACTGGAATCTTTCGAACATATCACAAGTACCAAGCCACTATCAAGATCATGATCGATGTTTGCTCTTGCCAGAAAACATCTTTCGATCTCTCCGATAATCTCTCTCACTCAAAATCAAGACACTGATATAATCGAGAATCAAGTTAAGTACCATCGAATGTCACTACATAGTCCACAATCAATGAACCGACCAACGATTGTTCTTACAAGACAATTCCGTCTCGAGTCTAGACATACACTTTTGATAAGTTCTCGCTATCGCATTGATCTTTGCCGATAAGAATCAAAATATTATGTACGTTTTTGATTCTCTTATCGTGCAAAATAAATAGAGAGAAGTGGTTAGTTACGAGGCTAGTTACGAGGCTAGTTAGGAATGGAAATTCTGAGAGCTTATTTCGGAATGATCAGGATCGTTCAGCCTGATCGACTCGCTGGAAGGCCCAAGGATGAAGGAAGGATCGCGGGTGGGATCGTGGTTCCACGAAAGGTAAAAGCGAAATAAAACTTGGGAGAGGGGGAGGGTTAACCAACAAGCAAATTAACACGTGGGAGGGTCCGATCGGCGAATGAGATAATTGTGCAACGAGGCCCCGCAGCTCTCTCATGAGCTCACGAGCCACGAGTCGATCAGTAGAGGCGGGTTGCGAGCGATGAATCGATCGATTCCCCGATCGATTTCTCGAGTCTACAGCTTGTCTTCTTTCTTTCTTTCTTTTTCGACTCCTTTCTTCTTTGTGGATGTAAGATTTAAGAATTATAAGAGAATTACATACAGTCGAACCTGGATTTACCGCCGGTTTTGGGACTGACCTTGACGTTAAATCCAGAGTCTCGGAATCCTTTTGTCTCTTTCTTGTTTTATCTCTCTGTTTTGTCACGCCTGCGTGCTCACCGCACATCCCCCCGCAAACGCCTCTCACGTAACCCCACGGCGCGGCGTTAATTCTCGGGAGTGCAAAATCCAGGGGAGCTAAATCCAGGTTTCACTGTATTTATTTTACATCCAATAGTTCAATTTTCTCCACCTTATTAAGATATAGTCCAATCGTCTAAATTTTGGACCAAAATTAAAGCAAGGTTCAGGATCTAAATGCAGTTTCGAAAATGAGTTTATCCTATCCATTAATACACTTTTATTAATTCCTTATTATTCGACATAATGATCAAAAGAAACTTACAAATCTTTATTGAAAGGAAATTTGGTAAATTATTCAATTTCTTTTTTAACTTTGGGCTCAATATTCATAGTCAGGGTGCCCGCAAAACTTCATTTTAAAAACTCCCTGATTTTTTCCTGACCAATTTTTCATTTTCCTTGACCATTAATATTCAAAAATCAGAATTTTATTATTGCAACATGTTTAACATAGAATCTTTTATGGACGGAATAAGACAATTTCCAATTAAAATGTAAAAATTTCAAATTTATTTATTTATTTCAACCAAAAAAGATGAGTTTACTACATAAACAATATATTTTTAACCAAACAGCCGAATTTTCGAACAAAAAAACAGTTGAATTTTCGACCAAAAAATATGAATTTTATCAAAATACTTGAATTTTTAAACAAACTAATTAAATTTTCAACAAAATAGTTGAATTTTTAACTAAATAATGGAATTTTCTACCTGAAAAGATAAATTTTCAATCGAATATTCTAACAAAAAAATGACACTTCTAACAAAAACAGTTGAATTTTCAACCCGAAAAGTTAAATTTGTAACAAAAAAATGAATTCCCCACAAAAAATATAAAAAGTGATATTTCAACCAAATAAAACGAATTTTTAGCAAAATAGTTAAATTTTCAACTAAATGAGCTAAATTTTTAACAAAATAATTAAATTTTCAACAAAATAGTTCAATTTTCAATCAAACAGTTGAATTTTCAACCTACGATATGAATTCTCAATTAAAAAGATAAATTTTTAACCAAGAAGATTAATTTTCTACCGAAGAAGACGATTTTGCAAAAAAATAGTTAAATTTTCTACAAAAAAGATATATTTTCAACCAAACCTGGAAAAGTTAAATTTTCAGTAAAAAAAATAATTAATTGTCAATGAAAAAAAGGAAGAATTTACAACAAAATAGTCGAATTTTCAACCACAGAGATGAATTTCCAACTGAAATTATGAATATGCAACGAAAATCCTTCATTTTTAGCAACCAAAAATAAGAATTTTCTACAAAACAGTTGATTTTTAAAACCGGAAATATTATTTAAAAAAGCCAAATTTTCAACTAAAAATTTAATTTTTGAATACAAAATTAAAAGGTTACATTTTCAGTTTAAAAAATTTGATTAAAGAAAATGTCAGTAAAATTTTTAAATTTTAAACCACAGAGATGAAGATTCAACAAAAAAAAATATCAGTTTTCAACAAATTAATTGAACTTTCAACCAAGGAGATGAATTTTGACCTAAAATGCTGAATCTTTAACTGGAATAATTAAATTTTCAACTAAAAACATTAATTTGAAGAAAAAAACGAATTTTCAACCAGAAATACATTTTTAAGTAAAATGATGAATCTTCAAAAAGACAAATATTTTTTAACAAAGTTGTTCAAGCTTTAACCAAGTAATTGAACTTTTATTCGAAAAATATGAATTCTCAACGAATAATGTAATATGTAGTACATTATTCAAACAGAAAAGATTTTAATTTTAAATAAAAAGCAGTCGAATTCAACCAACAAATACGAATCTTCAAACAAAACAGTTGAATCCTCAACCAAAGAAGATTAATTTTCAAACAAACTGTTGCAAACATCATGCCTCTTATAGAAATTCCCTGACTTTTGCAACATTTTTTGTTTAAATCCCTGACTTTCCCTGACCAATAAAATTCCCTGACATTTCCCTGATTTCCAGGTTTTCTTTGACCTACGGCCTTTGTACCAAAATTATACGGGCTATCCAGAAAAATGGATAATCAGCTGGACCAATTTAGGGTTTGTAATTTGAACCATATAAATATTGTGCTGAAAATTCGGGAAATGGTTCAATATATATAAAGTCTATCCGGCACATTTGAGTTTTTATTTTGTTTAATTAGTGAAATTTTATTTTTTTAATTTGGAATGTGACTGAGGAAGAGGGTTTTCGTGCCCTGGATAAACTCGAGTCAATTAAGTATTTTCTGCGAGTTTTATTTTCTTGTTTTTTCTGATAATATTTTTTCCTAACAATATTTTTGAGACTAATAATAGAATATGTGTTGATTTTAAAAACAAAGGAAGCAAAGAGAATTTTGATGAAACTACTAATAAATTTAAAAAATCTGCCTTAAATTTAGTTATAAAAGATTTCCATGCATAGATAACTTATATGCATATTTTAAACCATCTGCCAAACATTCAGCACAATATTGACATTTGTTGACATTTGTTCCATTAGTCAAAAAAGTATGACGCGTTCCAAATTTCTACCAAATCGATTAATATTTATCGTGGGTATTTATTTGTCCGCAATGTCATTTTTCTTAAATATCATTTTTCCCTACAAAATTATCAGAGTGATACTGAACTGGCCATGAAGCACATACAAATATCAAGATTGTTTAGCAGTTTTGTATGATTCATTTATACATTTCCTTTACATTTGATTAACGTGACAAAAACGTGAAAAAATACATAATTTTCCAAAAAACCTAATGTAATTTAAGAAATAAATTTTTAATAATGGCGGTATTAACTGTACAACAAATAAAAAAATCGTAAAGCGTGTACCTGTTAGGTCGAGTATCAAGAGAAGCACGATAAGTTTTATGAAGAACCCCGACCATATTGGATTTTTTTCAAAATATTGAATGTTTAATATCAACACTTGCGTATAAATATATTTAGAGAAAATACAATTGCTGGTGGTCATCCCTAATGTGTACACAATGTTGAAAGTTTTTATAATTTCTATCACCCTAACTGACCATCTAAAGGGTCAGGCACATATTTGAGCGTTAACTATATAGGACAGTCATTTAGGTAGTTTAAAAACCTACTATCTTTTGATAGCCAAACAAGTTGGTTAGCTTGAATATTATACTAGAGGGAAAACTTGATATCTCAGGGCAAAAACCACTTGCTTATCACAAAGGGTCAAGTGGTTATCTTGATAATGAGTCTGGCGCTCTTCGGATAGTCAAACAGATTACAAAATGAGAGTCTCGACGACTATGAAGAAAAAACTATAGAAGGAACGTGAAACTTTCTAGATGGTCAGACTGATTATGTAAATTTTGAATATCTAAGCTTCTCCGTCTAGAATTTATATTTTTGTTGAAAACACGAGATTTATCTTTTATGAATGCTAAGAACTCTGGCTTTCAGCAGGTAGACTGGAGGTGCGACCCTAATCACGTACCCTTGCTAAATTTTGATCAATTAGGCTTCAAGTATACAATTCAACGAGATTCTGGTGGTTCAGATTCCACTTTAAACTGTGGGTCTCCTCATAAGAGTACAGGAAACCCTGCAAAGTAAGAAACTCGCAGCAAGGCAATTGTTCTAGTCACCATTGCTTTTCTTAAAATTACGTCTTGCTTTAATTGTGGTTGCTTTATGCTCGCTTGATAAAACAATTAGCTATGGTTTACTTGGTCACTCTGGCAAATTCGGCTTAGGAAGTAACAGGACTTGAAATTGTATCAGTGTTTCCAATTCGTCGGCTTTTTTATTTGAAGGATGAGCAGAAAAGGGAATTTTAAGACGAGTCTGGCGAAGACGAATGGCGACAGCAACGATAGGGAGGAAGTGACGTCATGCGAAAGTAACGAGCGAATTCGCGATAACGCGTAATCGTGCGATCTGACTTCATTAACGCCTCGAACGTCGACGCCGTTCCCAGTTGCGAGTGTAGTCGAATCAAGCGAGTTTACATGAAAACCGAATTTGTATACAAAACCGGAAGTGCGATTCAGACGCATTAACTTATTATGTTATACTGTACTCACTTGATCCGGAAATGGATGGAAGGCTAGTTCGTCGTTGTCGCCACAAGAGGACGCTCATTCTGCTATTATCCTTTGTTCATCAATTGCACTTTTCTTAACATTCTTTAATTAATAAGAATATCCTGGCAGATCTGTAGTAATTTGATATCCAATTCGAGTCGGTGGCTTATTAATAGAATGAAACGAGTTTAATTGGATTAATTGTAATTTTAGGATAAAGTCTAAAAAGACAGTAAAGCGAGCAGTAAAGTTTGTAGAAGAAAGAATAAACTGGACAAAGGAAAAGCAGCTGAGAAAAAAGTACATAGAAAAAGAAACAATTAGAGCAAAACGAAAATTGAATAGAGCAGACCAGAAAAGGATAAGATCAACACTTAAGTTTTCTTTCTCACTCGCCTTTTATTTTTTATCTCTTCATTTAATTTTTAACATCTATCTGAAATAATCTATGGAAAAAGACGAGAAAGCTTCTTTCTAAATAATAATATAAATTCATCATTACTTCCAAAACTCTAATCTCAAACTAAAAACAAAACTCGTGCCACAAACTCAACAATATATTCCAATATACACTTCTCACTGAAATGATCAGTTAAAACTGAAACATTTTTACAACTTTTTTGTCTAATTTAAAGACAAATCTTCCAACTACCTACATTTTTATTTTCCAGCCAATTTTTACAACACTGTGCTCACTTTTCACACAGAAATCAAAATTCACTCTGAACATATTGTTAACTAGTTTACTCAAATCCACGAGCACATGAGGACCGAGCGGCTTTTGTCACGTATAAACGCGCGCGATAATCGAAATCGCACAAAGCATGCCTTTATCGAACGTTTGCTGCGCTGGCCCAGGAATGATAAGTGAGATACACTATCGGTATCTCTCAGAATCGTACGCGCATCGGTGACACGTTTATACTACCAATCGATGCATCGATTGGCTGACTGGTTAGTTTCACAACCGGTCATCTCAAATTTCGATGGACACGAGGTCGACTCAAATTCTAGTCGAAGAAAGCCTTCTGCTCTCGAAGAGGGTATTAGTATCACTGGGTACCTCTGCGACAAGGAGAGAGCCGCACGGCAATGCAATACCTGTTATCACTATCTGGCTTTCCTCTTTTCTCTCCCCTACTCTCTTCTCATATGTTTCTTTCTCTCCTGTGGTCGCATTCACCTGATAAGACAAACCAAGCATTTTCTATATCTTAACATTACTTATTCTTTTCATTTAAATCAGTGAAATTTCACTTATTTGATTCAGTGACCCATTTCTCACCGATTCCAATTAAGAGAGTAAGGGTGAAAATAGGTATGTAATCAATGTATAAGACTGATTTCAAAAGAAATTTTCATCCTTTTGCAGTAACAGATTTCAGGGGTCACAGAGCAGAAGGATCTTAACAAACGGGAAATAGGGTATTTTTTCAGATTGTTGGACACCCATTTACAGCTATGTAAAAAAAGTCCGACAGAAAAATAAAATTAGTTAAATAAACAATTTTTATATGTGTAAAATCGATCTTATAGTCAAGAATATTTTCTCTTTTTAAAAATACCATAATTAATAATTAAATTGTGATACTTGTAACTATAATTAGATATTTATTTCCCAGATTTGTTATTTCGTCCTTACTATAATTAA
The DNA here is from genome assembly GCA_011634705.1 of Andricus grossulariae. Classification (NCBI taxonomy): domain Eukaryota; kingdom Metazoa; phylum Arthropoda; class Insecta; order Hymenoptera; family Cynipidae; genus Andricus; species Andricus grossulariae. Next base: position 6,001,562 of record JAABKJ010000755.1, read on the forward strand.
AATTTCGAAAGTTAATTTGAAACTACACTCTCCAGTGCTCTTAAATTCGAATACAAAATAATTCAAGTGTGAGCACCTACAATATTTTACATTTAAAAAATATTTAATTTGTAGATCATATTCAATGGAAAAATATAATCAATTTTGAACGATTAACTTTGAATTGTTCAAGATAGAACATTTAACATTGCAGTTGATCAACTTGAAATATTCCATTTTTTCATTATTGAACTTTGTTCATTTCAATTAAAAAGAGTTCACCTTCTATCTTTTTTCTATCTTTCATCTTGAAGTTTTTTTTATGAGAGTTTATTTTTACTAGATTACAATTTTCAGCACTTGAAACTTATTAAACTTACATAGTTGTAATTGTATCAGGATATTTCTTTTTTATTTTATGGTTTATTTTTTGCGAACAATTTGTTAAAGTATTTTAATATTGTGATCTAAAAAGAGAGGAAAGAAGGAGATTTTTCACGAAAATGCATAGGGGAATATTATATAATACATTTTTTCAAATAAAATTATAGTGAGTACAATACTAAGTTTAATTTTAATCCTTCTAAATTCCTAATATTTCCAGTAAAAATATTGCACTCTCAACAAAATAGATGAATTTTTGACCAAATAGTCAAATTTTCAAAGAAAAAGATGAATTTTTAGCCTAGAGGATTAACTTTCTACCAAAAGATACGAATTTTCAACAAAGTAGATAAATTTTAAAATAAAAAATAGAATAGTTCAATTGTCGGCTGAAAAATTTAATTTGAAAAGAAAAAAGAAATTTAACTAAACAGATGCATTTTCAACTAAAATGATGAATCTTCAAGCAAAGAATTAATTTCAACAAAGCAGTTTACCTTTTAACCAAGAAGTTGAATTTCCAAGCAAAAAAGTTTTTCCAGTTAAGACAGAAAACAAATTTTAACAAAATTTTTGGATTTTCAAGCTAGTTTTTAAGCCAAAAAGAGGATTTTTCTACAAAACAGTTGAATTTTCAAGCAGAAGATATGACTTTTCAACAAAAAGGTTTTGATTTCAAACTAAACAATTTTAAGTGCGGACTACACAAAGTGTATCGGAAAAGCCACATTTTAGAACCTGAATATCGCATATTTAAAGAGAAAAGGGGAAAGGGGGAAAAGAGGAAAAAGGAAAAATGCAGGGGAATAGGTGAAAGACCTCTGAGATTTCCCTTAGCGTTTAATAATTCAGAGATTAGAAAAATTTGTGTCGCTAAATAAATCTAATAGAACACAAAAAATACCCAGGGTATCAAAACGTTGGTAACAATTGACAACTGTAATATATAACAATTGTAACCTACCCAATGCGCAACGGTTAGATTCAATTTTATAGCTCAATTTGATACATGAGATCATTTTTATATAAATATTTAAATGCTTTCTATGAAAATGCTTTAAAAATATTAATCTTGATCTTTGAAATTGCATCTGTCATATATTCATAATTAGATAATGGCATTCTCTTTTTTCTCGTTCAACAAGAATCAATGCCAGCTAGAAAATCCTTGGAAGAACACTTACATGAATAAACGTTTCAATAGTAATCAGTATTCTTTTTAATTCCTTTTTGTATTTTCGTTTCGTAAACTAAAATGAACTTATCTCGTAAAAAGTCGTAACTGGTTGTAACATATTGCATAACCAACTTCATTTCGTGTCTGATGAGCCCTAGTAAGGATATTTTTTACTTTTTCAAGAGCATATAACATATGAGAAGTTTATAAAAAAAGTTAAGCATTTCTCGAACTTCGTACCTCGACTTAATTTGTGGCATGACCCAGGAAAGTTGCAGCAACATTGTGTAATACAGACTACGCAATCTTTGAAATCTTATCTTTAATTTAAGCTAATAAAATTTACAAAATCTTTACGTATTCCCGAGAAATGACTAAACATTCGACGCAGACACGCTTGGACATTTATAGTCATTTCTCGGGAACCTCTCAAGAGTTTTCTTGCTTAAATTAAAGATAAGATTTTAAAGATTACCTACTGTTAATTTTACATTTTTGTTACAACTTTCCTTGGTCATAGCACCAATTGAATTTTGTTTTAAACTTCTCACATGATGTATCCTCTTCAAACAGTCAGAAATATCTCTACTAGAGGTCATTCGTCAGCAGTGATTTTTAATAGTACTCGCATCAGTCGCACCGACAATTTCCGACGGTAGTGTATATAGGAAAAGCTAACTGATCATTGCAAACAACATTTTATTCACCTGTGCAGGTGCTTCCTCTCTAGAATGCTGAATACTCAAAGACCCCTATCGTTGAACGTAGAAGTGCAGGCTTGAACTTCGTAGATAGCAAGACTGATAAGAATGGCGATAAGGATAAGGATAAGGATGACAATATACGCAAACGATGTTATAACCGTCCAGTGACTAATGCGATCGTAAAACACATAAGCAAGCTTATCTATTAACGATTTGGTCTTACGTGCGTTATCCATACGCGAGGAGGAAGGAAGGTTCGCGGTTCCCGACAGTTACCTATAAATTATGACCACTCGCTAACAATGTTCCGCAGTACTTATACTCGATGCAGCCTCTGCTGCACTTGAATCTTCTATTTTCATTTACTTCTGATTGATTTACGACTATGAACAAAATCAAGGAGGACTAAATTCAGACTTCAAGGCTTTCAATTGCAAGTCGTTTAATTTTCACATTTTCAAAAAAGATTGTAAATACCCATGACAAAAAAAAATCTACCATGAAAGAAGAAATTTATGAGATATCCTAACCAAATTAGGCGGATATATAGAACTCACCAAAGTGGAAATGTTCTGTAAGTTTGGAAGATGGTTATTAAAAATTGAAGAAATGCGCTACAATCGAATTTAAAAAAACTTAACAAAAAGGCGTCTGCATTTTATTTGTACAATTATCAAACATTTACAAACACATCTTATTTTACGATTTTACATATTAATCAAGACAAAATAAACTTGAAAGTGCAGCTTTACGCACTTTTACCAAATGAACTCAAACCTTTTCTTTAGAAAGATGACATATTCTAAAAGTAGTTTTAAGGAATTTAAAATACAATTGTTTATAATAAAAAATTTTCATTTTGCAGACATCTTTTAACGATATCTAACATGTAGACGCACCTGTAGGTAAAACCAATAAAAAATTTGGTTCACTTAAGAAACACAGAGTTACGTGTCCACGTATATAAAAAATGCCCTATTTTCAAAATATGCAAACACAAACCTACCATGGACTAAATTATACTGATTTTTACCAGATTCTTGGAAAAAATGGTTGATAATAATTATTCTGTAAAGATTAGAATGATATTACTTGAAAACTGAACAAATCCGGAGACCCCAAGATCAAACAAACAAACAAATTCTTAAGAAAAATTCGACTGTAGATCACAATATTTTTGCAAAGTTGTCAGAAAAAAATTATTACTGATTGTGGATTTTTCACTATTACTTTAAAAAATTAATGAAATCTCAATAAAAACACTGAGTATGAAAAAAACTCCGCTAATTACGTGTATGCATTTTATTATTTTATTTAATTATGTTAAACTTAATCACAGGTTGTGAAATAAAAAAATAAAGCCTAGTACGAATAGTAGAATAATTATCGATAGAAGTGTTTTTCAATAAATGTAATTAGTTAAAAAACATTATACGGGTCTGTAATATAATAATTTATTATTATTATGTTGCTGAACATGTAGCAAGTAGAATACATGTTGAATTTATTTTTCTTATCAAACATAAAAACGATGCCATAAACTAATTCATTGATTAGTTCACTTTATTAAAAAACTTTTTCCATTTAGAACTGTCTCCTATTCGTACTAAATATTATAAAATCCTGTGAAATTACATTAAATCTGATGTTATTTCCTGAAATCATAGATAATCTATTAAAATATTTTGAAATCTTTCCGAATCCTTTGAAACTTATTCAATGTCTTGAAAATTCCTTAGAATTAAAAAAGGTATCCTAAAATATTTATAATCTTTTAGAATCCCCTTAAATGATTGAAATTTATTAAAAATTCTTTGAAACCTTTTAAAGTACCCAAAAATATTTCAAATCCTTCGAAATTTTTTAAATTGTTTGAAACTTTTTAAAGCTCTTGGAAATTCCGTGGAATCTTTAAAAATACCCTAAAAGATTTTAAAAGAATTTCAGAAAATTCAGCAATAGGTATAGACCTGAATTCAATAGTGGCTAAAGTGATCTTTACGTTTCAAAAAGTGACTATAGTGACTTTATCTTAAAAAAGTAACTAAATCTTTTAAAAAGTGACTAAAAGAGACTGTGCGGTAGTACTGATTATTCTTCACAGTTACTTAAGTGTTTTTAGAGGGTGTCAAGCGCTTCTTAGGAAAAAAAATACAAGGTCTTTTCCAGGTTTCACAGGTCTTTATGAAACCTTTGGGAATATTTTTAAATCTTTGTGAAGTCTTTGAAATGCTTGAAATTTTGGAAATCTTTTGAAATATTTGTGACAGATATAACCTATCTAGCCAAGAGGGCGTCATTTGACGTAAACAGCGGACTCACCATTCAATTGAGACCTGGATCAATTATTAATTTACGCAGCTGCTGCTAGTCACTGCAGTCCTGATGTACCTTTTTAGAATTCATTTACGAGGCAGATGATCGCAGTATTTTGTAATTACAGTCGAATCTGGATTTAGCGCCGGTTTTAGGGCTGACCTTGACGTTAAATCCAGACTCGGAACTATTTGCTCTCTCTCCTGTTTCATCTCTCTCCCGTTTCTCTCTCTGTTTTGTCACGCCTGAGTGCACACCGCAAAATCTCCCCGCAAACGCCTCTCACGTAACCCCACGGCGCGGCGTCAATTCTCGGACGGGCACAATCCAGGGGAGCTAAATCCGGGTTTCACTGTATTTTATTTGCAAAGATAATTCGCTCTTGAACCGAGCTTCTAGGTCGCTACCTTTACTCGCGATTTCAACACTTTTTTAGTTTCATCTTCTCGTGCAAATTTCGAATTCTATTTATGCTTGAGATCATTCAATATCGAAAAAATAAGTTTAATACCTCGTTATAATTCAACACAACCTTTTGCAGAGCATTGCCGCCCATGATCACAAACACCATCATGCTTTGTCCGCACTGTAAAAACTATGGTTCCATTTTAATTGAGCATCATTTTTTGAGCGTCTTGTTATAATACCAAATCGTCTTGGTTTGAAACCTTCGTACGTACTATTTTACTTTGTTAACTTCAGATTGAAAAGTGGTTCGTAGTAGCGAACTAAAATAATGCACAGGGAGTATTCTATCAATTGCTTGCAACTTCATGCTTAAAAGAAACATAAAACATTTGAAACAGAAAAAATTTGATTCTCACTTCGGTCCTGTTTTGATCCAAAACAGTTGTGCTGAAACCTCGTTTAGTGGCATCAAAATAAAGTGGCATTAGAATAGAGACACCCGAGACTATATTTTTGGAGGACTGTTTCAATACCGAAAACTAGCCTTGAAATTATACTTTTTTTTACAGTGCGCTGCGAACGCGATCAAGAAGCGAGGAGTGCGCAGTTGCTAACTACGCACTTCTTTCTGTCACGATAACTTATTTTGTTTTTACCATTTAGGGATTTTAGGAAACTATTGGTAATTTTCAGATACCGTTTCTGAATGTTAATAAAAATGTTGTAAATTTACTATAAAAATTCCTGATTTCGTTATCAGCAACCTAATTTCGCGAATTTCATTTAATTTAGTATCCTAAATGTGTCGGAATTTTTCGAATATTTCTAACAATGCATCGGACTGAAAGATTAAAATAATTCCTGATTTTTCCCTGATTTCCAGGGTTTCCCTGATCTGAGGTCAATCAGAGATCATACAGTATCGTGGAAAAGTGGTCCGAATTTCGAATTTAAATGAGAGGAACGTGAAACTAAAAGTGGACTTTAGAATTAAGTGAGATATCTTGGCATAAGGTCGGGGACTGTGGATTGTGCTACGACTTGGATAAGCAAGAACTCCAGTACGTACATTATATCGCCGTCGCCTTATCAGCCCGCAACTCGGACTATCGCTTTCGTTCCAGATCGACTCCGACGATACCGTACTACCTATCGTAGTTACATAGGTAACTTCGTAGAACGGCATGCAAGGTATAATGTGTTTATAAATGCAATTCGATGTTTGGAGAAACGACTTCAGTTCCATTGCAACCACTTTGCTTTATTTCGATTAAAAATTTCGATAAACAAAAGACAAATATTTTTGAGCAAGTTCTGCTGATTAGAGCCATTTAAATCGACGAATCAGATCCTGATTTGCATCGAGGAGCTAAGAAGATCGAGTGACTTGCCATTATGAACAAGATAATTAATTATGTGATTTAAGACCGAGATTATGCAATACTTTTCTTCGTGGCTTTGGGCTTAACAGATTTCATGGAAGGGTTTTTTTTTCTAAGTTGGCTTTTTGTATTACTGAAATGGATTAATAATAATAATAATAAACTAAATAAGTTGGCAGAAAAGTTTTTTTTTTTAATTAACTTTAGAGAAACTTATAGACAAGAGTCATACTGTTTAACTATAAAAAAATTAATTTTCAGTTGAAAAAATAGTTTTTAAAGAAAAGAAAACGAATGTTCAATAAACAGTTATAAAGAGATGAACTTTCAAACAAAGAAATTGATTCTCAACGAAAAACTTACTCGTGGATATTTTTACCCAAAAATATTTTAATTTTTAATAAAAAACGGTTGAATTCAACCACAAAAGAACATTTTTTAACAATGTAATTGAATCTTCAACCAAAATTAATTAATTTACAAACCAAAAAGAGGATTTTCTACATAACAGCTGTTGGCAATTAATTTTCAACAAAAAAAAGAATTTTTAATAAAATAATTTTCAACTAAACAAGTGAATTTTAAACAAAATGCATAAAGTTTTAACCAAATTATTTAAATTTTAACAAAAAATGTGCATTTTAAAAAACAAATAGATTAGCTAAAATTGTAGTAAAAAGAATGAATTTTCAGTCAAATAAAAACGAATTTTCAACAAAATAGTTCAATTTTCAATCCAAAAAATTAATTTTCCATCAAAATGATAAATTATTAGCCAAGAAGATTAATTTTCTACCAAAAAGAGATGAATTTTGAACAAAATACCATGAATTTTAAACAAGATAGTTAAATTTTAACCCAAAGAAATTAATTTTAAAAGATTTAAAGATGGATTTTTAACAAAGAATGGAATGAATGAATTTTTAGTTCAACAAAATAATTCTGAATTAAAAAAAAAAAATATCAAGAAAAAAGTTAAATTCTCGAACAAAGAAATTAATTTTCAACTTGAAAGATAAATTTCTAACTAAGAAGATTAATTTTCTACCAAAAAGAGATGAATTTTCAACAAAATGAATAAATTTTCAACATGATAGTTAAATTTTTCACTGAAGAAATAAATTCTGAATTGAAATTATGAATTTTCAATTAAAAAATATGAATTTTTAACAAAATACATGAATTTTCATCAAAATAGTTCAATTAAAAAAATTGATTTTAAACAAAGAACGCAATTGCTAAATTTTTAGTTAAACAAAATAATTCTAAATTAAAAAAAAAATCAAGAAATTAGTTCAATTTTCAAACAAAGAAATGAATTTTCTGCTTAAAAGATAAATTTTCAACCAAGAAGGTTAATTTTCCACCAGAAAAGATGAATTTTAAACAACATAGTACGTTTTTGAACAAAGCACGGAATATTCAATTACAATGATGGATTTTCAAACAAAAAAATTAATTTTGAACCAAATAGTTGAATTTTCTACGAAAAAGATGAATTTTCAACTAGGAAGAATAATTTTTGACCATAAAAAACGATCTTTCAACAAAATAGTTAAATTTTCAACCGAAGAAGTGAATTTTTGACTAAAGAGATTAATTTTTCACTAGGAAGATTAATATTCTATCACAAAAGACGAATTTGCAGCAAGAAAAGAATTTTCAATATAATAGTTAAAATTTCAACCAAAGCAAAAGGGTTTTAACTAAAATCATGAATCATCATACAAAAAAATTAATTTTTAATAAAGTAGTTCCACGTTCAGCTAAGTAGTTGAATTTTCAACCAAAAAAGGCGAATTCTCCACGAAAAAGGTAACAGTTGATATTTCAACTAACAATAGTTTAATTCAACCAAAAACGACGAATTTTTGACAAAATAGTTGAATTCCCAACGAAAACAGATTAATTTTCAACTAAACAGTTGTATTTTTTGCCAAAAAAAGATCTTAAATTTTCATACTAAAAAGACGAATTTTCAACAAAACAGTTGAATTTTCAACCGAAAAGAATACATTTTTTAACAAAATGGCATAATTTTCAACAAAATAATAACAGTCTTAACCACACAATGAATTCTCAACCAACAAAATCGTATATTGTAAAATGATTTGATGAGTAAAAAATCAATCCTTTTCTGCGACTGACGATGTTTAAAAATTTTTAATTCTAATTTTTTTTTTGTCCTACGGTCCACATAAAAATTAAATAAAAAATGAGCCAAAACATCTTTCCAATTCAGGATTTATTAATTAAAAAACTCCTTTCTCCATCCTTTACGTACGTTTCGGTACAATTGCCTACCTTTTTCAAAAGGTTTTTAAAACCTGAGATAAGATTAATTTCGAAGAGTAAAACAAACATCGAAAAGGAACATCATTGTCCATTTTTGTTCGTCCTTCCTAACCATTATAAAGATTTCTTTTCTGTATTTTTAAGATGTAGTTTTTAAAGTGAGTGAAGTCTCTTTAATTTTTTTGAGACTTCTATAACAATTTTTAATGTTTTCTAAATTTTTGACTAAAATTTTGACTTGAATTCTCCAAAATTGACATTGGTTTCTATGTTCCTTTTCGACGTTTCTTTTACTCTTTGAAATTAATCTTAATTCAGGTTTTAAAAACCTTTTAAAAAAGGTACGCAATATTGTACCGAAAGGTACGTAAAGGATGGAGAAAGGAGTTTTTTAATTAATAAATTCTGAGTTGGAAAGATGTTTTGGCTCACTTTTTATTTAATTTTTATGTGGACCGTAAGACATAAAAAATGTACAATATAAAATTCTTAAAATTATATGTTTGTGAGACTTAATTGTTATAAACATATTTTCTTTTATAAATCTAATTTCATGGGGGGTAGAGGGTTGAAAATTTCAGTAAATCGCCTTACGTTATTTGTGGATGACCCCTAAACTTCAACTTCACTTTATTGAAAAGTTCCTGACACTTTCATGTTTTCCCTGACATTCCATGACAAGTTTTAGATTCCCTGACTTTCCAGATCTTCAACATTCGATTTTCCAGCTAATTCTTGCTAATAAGAGGAGAGAATGCAGATCAGGCCATGAAAGGCAAGAAAGGGATTTTGGGTAATCGATATGACGTCATCAATGGATCTTTAGCTGAGAGCGGTGACCGTTCGCCTCTTAAAGAATCAAGAAAGAGCTCCCTGGCGCCGCGTTATCTTATTCGTTAAAATCCTCGCAGGGGGACGCAAGAGAGCGTTTCCAACAGAGGACTCACTGTCTTCCAGGTTGCTCTGTCCCTCTTCTTGGAGTACTCGGGGTCCCGGGGGAGGAAATCCAGGAACAGCTCTTCGAGTCTAGACGACGCGAGAGATAGCCCTTCTTCATTTCTCTCCTTCTTTCTTTCAAGCTGCTATCCTCTCTCAAAGCAGATAGGATACGAAAAGATAGCAAAGCTTTGCTTGGCATCTATCAACGTGAAATGGTTCCACATATGGAGGATCGACAGATAGACTTAGATAGACATTCGAACCACTTGAGGATAAAAGGAATACCATTGAAAGGACAGACGGTTTTCTTAAATGTAATGAAAAAAATTTCAGAATTTTTTTTACACTGGCAGTTCACCTTGAATAATCCAAGCCTTAATAAACTAATGGAATGACTATAGGGGTTACCCACTGATAAATTCAGGTGTACACCTGCTTCATAATTATTTGGAATTCTTTTGAAATCCCTTGAGTTTATATCAGTTTACCTCTTTTCTAGCTTTGGATAAATCATTTAAACTTATGATCAGTCGCTCAGTCAGTTTCTCCTTTCTGGTTCATTTTATCAAACAACATTACAGAGTCAAAAAATAGTATTTAAAATTCAACCCAAAACAAAAAAAAAGAGAATGTTCTAGATCTCATAGTTTAGGAGATATGGCCTTCAGAAGCGATTTTTGAGTGAAAATTTGGTGTGAAATTTCATAATTTTTTAAATATCTTATTTGCTGCATTATTTGCAGTACATTCTACATTCCAATATTTTTATAATAAGTACAAGCAGACTAACTTTCACGTAAAGCTAAAAAGCAATGTTCTGACTATAATATATCAAAATTCTAGCTTCTTGAAACACAAATCGCTTCCTAAATTGAAACTTTTCCTGAAATTTTTATGAACGCGTAGTTTTTTTAATTATCTCACTCCGTCGCACCCAATTTTCATAATGTCTATTAATTTCAATATGATTGACGACTGCCTTATAATCGGTATAGCCACTTGGATGCATCCTAATAATTTTAATTCTTCTGAAATTATTTTGAATTCTTTTAATTCTTTTGAGTTCTTTTGGATTTTCTGGCATTATTTGGAATTCTCTTGAATTATTTTAAATTCTTCTAAATTCCTTATAATTCTCCTGGATTCCATGGGATTTTCTGAATTGTTTTGAAGTCTCTTGAATTCTTTTGGATTATCTTAAATTATTTGGATGTCCTCTTAACTATGTTGAATGCGCTTGAATTCTTTTACATTTTCTTGAATTCTTTTTAAGTCGTTCGACTTCATCTGAAATATTTTGAAATCTCATAATTTCTTTTTTGATTATCTTGAATTATTTTGAAGTCTTTTTAATTATTTTGAATTCCCTATTAGTCTTCTAAGCTCTCTTGAATTCTTTTGAGTTTTCTTGAATTATTTTGACTTCTCTTGAATTGTTTTAGTTTTTTGAATTACTTTGATTACTTTTGAATTCTTTTGAATTCTCTTGAATTATTTGAAAATCTACTAAATTTTCTTCATTTTATTTGAATTCTCTTTTTTCTATTGAATTCTTTTGATTTCTTTTAAATTCTCCTAAATTCTCTTGGATTCTCTTGACTTACTTTGAAGTATTTTGAGTTCTTTTAAATTCTCTTTAATTCCTTTAAATTATTTTCAGTTCTTTTGGATTCTCTTAAATTATTTTAAAAAAATTGAAAGTTATTTTGAATTCTCTTGAATTATTTTTAATTGTTTTTATTTCTTTTGAACTGTCTTGAATTTTTTTTGATTTTTTGGATTCTTTTGAATTATTTTGAAGACTTTGGAATTCTCATAAAAACTTCTGCATTTTTTTGAGGTTGTTCGAATTTTTTGGAATTCTTTGAATACTTGATTTCTAGTGTACATCCAAATTTCTAGTGGATAACCCCCCGGACCAAAAGCTTGGATTTTCATTATCTGATCAAAAAGATATACCCATCCACAAATATTCCTTCAAATTTTTTTCAATGTCCGCTAAACAGGTTGCAGTACTCGTGGCCACTTAGTCATCGAGATCCTGGCAGTCGAGGTTTTTCCTCCCTCGTGACAAACCTTGGACCGGGTGAAAAAGAGTCGACCGCTTTTTATCGGTGTCGCGACGCTCGCTGCAATTATGATTATGTCAGGGAGAAGCGGCGCGGTCTGCCGGGCGATTAGGGTAGTTGTCAAAATTCTCCGGAGAACAAATGGGAAGTCGTACTATACCTAGAGGAGGGAGAGAAGGACAGAAACCATCGTAACCATCCTAACCGTGTCCTCGTGTAAGGGAGACGTCGCAGACAGTGTCAGTGGTTTGCAGCAGCGATGTCGCAGCCCCTGGACCAAGGGGTGGTTGTGGGGTTAGAGATTACACAAATGAGAAATGACCATCGGGCTATCAGACAACTTTGGTCAAGTTGACAGAGAGGGAGTGAACTAGAGAGAGAAAGAGGGAAGAATAGACCATTAGGTTTTGTAGCAAACGAGAAAATGTCAAGTGACTTTCATAGCCTTTATCTTTTTTCTATCATGCCTTTTCTTTCTAAGATGAAATGACTTTAAAAATCCAGGACATAGACAAGCAAATAAAAATTTTTTATTTAATAATGCTATCCACTAACTTATTATGAGGCTGTCAACAACTGAATTTACGAAAATAAATGCATAGACGATTAGAGAAGACTGAATCTCCAGACGGCTCAGAAACAGCCTTGAATTGACCAGCAATAAAAAATCTCGAAGTTGAAGAACAAAGAGAAAAACGATATGACAGATATGTTCAAGAGGCTTAGGAACCTTTTTTTCAAGATTTACCTCAGTATCGAAGACAGGGAGAGAGGAGGCTGGAGGACGCTGAATGACATCCGAAAGATAGACTTTGACAAATCACAGATCCTCCCTCCATTTCTGGCTGTCCTTCATCCCTAACTATCAGCATCCCCTTTGATATCTCTCGCTCTCGAGCTTACATTTTGCGGGTACAATTGCGTCTGTTCGTTGGAGTGGATTTAGTAAGCGATATTCGGTTTTGTGAGAATCCTCTCCACGATTCTCTCTTTTTCTTGAGTTCTTTATACGTATAGGAGGCACAGAGGCGCAACCGGCCTTGGCATTTGCGAATAAATGGATCCACTGTCCGTTCGACTGAGTAGATTCAGTAGAACTGTGGCTGCGGTTGAAGGGGACAGCAAGAGGCAAGGAACGTTTCCGCGTGATAAGATAAGACAGTATCAAGAAAGAACCACTCCACTCGTCTCACTCCTCTATGAAGGAGTAGCGTGGCGTCTGCGAGCAGCAATCATGTATCCATCATTACAACCTTACACGAGTAGCCAATGTTTGACCCGAAACACCGAATCGCCATTAAGCCATTAGCGACAAGAAACGGTTTATTCGCAAGAACTCGTTCCAGAAGGTTCACTTTTCGAAAATGAGGGAAACTTAAAAGGAAGATAAGCTAAATGCGCAAATTGATTGATACTGTAGATAATCATTATTTAGCATAAGACTCAGACTTTAATTCAGCATATATAAAAGATAACGTGCAGAAACTCGTAAAATCAAGAAATTAACATCTTAAGGATGTAAGCATACTGAGGATACAAGGATAGCGATATCCATGATGATACGAATACCAGACCTCACAGTCACTGATGAAGAAAAAAATGGGGGAAATCGGGAAGATTTGGAGGAGGGCTTTCAGAAAAAGATAAACTTATGATCAAAGAAACAGAATCAGACCAAACATGACTTATTAAAGCTAATCTTATCTTTGTATATTTAACTCTAAAACAAAGTTAGGGAACGTTTTAATACATTTAATCTTTTAAAATTTGAAGCCTGTTGACTAAAAGCGAGATTTCAATAAAATTTCATTTTTAATTCTTCCACATTTCGTTTGGGGTTTAAAAATTGATCTATTTGGTTCAAAATGTTTCTATTTTGTTGAAAATTCATCTTTTTTGGTAGAAAATTAATCTTATTGGTGGAAAATGCAATTATCTGGTTAAAAATTAATGTATTTTGTTGATAATTAATCTTCATGGACGGAAAGTCATCATTTTTGTATGAAAATTCAACATTTTTCTCGAAAGCTCGACCGTTTGGTACGAAATTTCAAGATTTTGGATGAAATTTCCTTTCTTTATTGACTTGCCACAATGTGACTTGCGGCAATTATTCCTAATATGTATCGATGAATAGTGTCTGTACAATTTACATAGAGTGTTTCTTCAGCCTGAAAGCAGCCTCCCTTAGTGCCTAAAAAGCGGCTCCAAACCCCATTTATGTTGATAGGTTTCTTCATCAGTTTTCTCGCCTGCTTTCCGCATGAACATCATATCTATCTACAATTTTGCACATAAACAATTAAAACCGTTAGGTTTTTTTGCACCAATGAATAGATCATGTCCGAATTACCCAAGAACGATATTTTTTCTAAAAACAATCATATATTGGAAGATGCAGATCAGTACAGATGCAAACACGTTTTCTTCAATATCACCGTTCGATTCAAAATGTAGATAGAGCCTATTTTCAAAAGTAGGGAAAAATAATTAAGGGGCTTTGTAAGCTATGGGATGCTACACTAAAATAAGAGTTTAGACACGTGCAAAATACACCTGATGTTTTCCAGAATTTGTGTAATTCTTATGTAGAAAACATGTTTTTTCTGATGCATTTGAGCAAGCTGGGCCAGGACACGTGGGTGGTAATGGAGACAATGTGCTTCCGTCCACTTCTTCCTTTTTATCAAGTGTCCTCGTTAGAAGGTAAGTTGGTAACTCCATTAGCACGTGCACGAGCCACTTCCGTTTCCTTATGGTGGCCCAAAGGGTGTAAGGTCTCAGAAGCACGTGGCAGGACGTCTTGGAAGTGCTGAAGAGTGTTCAAAGAGGAACAGGAAGTCGCTAACTACTGCAAGGAACAATGAAGACACCGATGGCGATGAGACACTTGATCCACGGATTCAGTATGAGTCACGAGACTCCTTTACCCTCCTGGATGTATTTCTAAGGTGGACCTTATTTTTCACTGTTAGAATTTCTTGCCTCTCACTTTTTCGATTTTAAGCAACCTCAGAAACAAAAGCAACTGCTAACATTAAAGGTTTTTATTTCTTGTATAAAGTTCATATACATACTCTCTGAAAAAATGTTCATAAGGAAATAGATTTTGATGTTGAAATACTATATCAAATGATCCGTCTGTGGAAGCCGGTTAATTAAGAGGACCCTCTTTTAAAACCAAAAAAATAATTTTGTTTGATACTTGATATTGATTAATTCTATTCACAGTACATTGTTTGAACATTTATGAAACCTAATGACGCATTGAATATGCAAAATAGGTTACAAAACGTAAAATAAGCGTCAAATAAAGACAATTACGACAAAAACACGTAACAGTTTGAAAGCTTAAAAAATGACCTATATGAAATAAAAACTACTTTCACTTTTAAATCAGTTTTAAATAATTTTTACTTTCTGTTTTTGTTAATTTACATGCACTGTTGAAAAAAGCTTCTTCCTTGACATGACCTACTCTTAAATATTTAAACAATTTTATTTCGTTTAAATATTTGATTTTCGCCATTTTTCGACAGTTGGAATATTTTTGGGCACTACTTTGTTCTCGAGGACCATCACATGTTTAAAAATTTTGAAATTATTAAAACCATTTACTCTTCTTAAAAACTTTTATATTTACTTTATGTTTTTTATCGGTGTAGGGAAAAAGGCATTCTGAAAAAACAAAGCATTACCGAAAAATATTTCAATTTGTCGACAAATCTGTCGAAAATTTGATGAAATAAAATGCTTCACCTGCAGCTTTTTGTAGGTAATGGTAAACTATATACTTGAACTATTAGGTATTATTTAAATAAATTATTTTAAATTTATCATTGATTTAAAAACTCATGCAGAAAACACATTTATTTCAAAACTTGCCTGAAAAAATCAAATGTTTAAGTAACTGAAAAATAGTTAACAAATTAAGGTAAACGTCCCAGTAATCGTGACGCCAATTGTTTTGCTTTTTATTGAATTTGAATGCATTTAATTTTCATTTGCTACCATATAATACTAAAAATAAATGTGTTTTATCGTTAGGTGTTATATTTAACATATTTTTTAACAATCTATTCAAATTATAGCCAAGTTTTACGATTATTGGGACAGTCAGGATTACTGAGTCATTTACCTTTCTGGGCATTTTTAAATTAACGATTAATGCTGATTTATGGCAAAAATGTCAAAAAGGGTTAGTAAATTTAAATATTACGTAAAATCCAAATTTGTCGCTCATAAGGTATTCTTTGGGTACCTATAAGAGTACCGTAAAATTAGTTAACTTTAAAAGTTATGATTGATTCTCATTCTTTGACGAACTCTGAACAAGATACTGAAATACGAAATTATTTGAAATATATCGCGTTGTTATTAACTGACTTATCTCGAATTTGGAGAAGATAATTTTTTTGTTATTCGAACAAAAGATGGGAGGGAGAGGGGAGAAAAAAATGCCACCATCTATTTAAGTAAGAACCACCCTAATGTAATACGAACTCTGTTTAACACGGATCGCACTTCCCTGTGGATAAATTGTTCACCAAAAAAGGATCGACAGCACGGAATAATCTTGTCTCCTTCAAAGAAACGCTACATTCCACATAATACAATGTAGTCCTTGTTTTCAATTTGATAGGGTTACAAATTTTGACACCTTTAAAATTAAGAGCATTCAGATTTTCTACTTCAATATCAAAAAATACATCTGAATTATAAATTATACCTGATATCTTCTTTTGTCATCCAGGCTCGGTAAAAAACCGGTACCCTCATCAGGCATATTCTATATAAAGAAACTTAAGAACTGTTAAATATTAGATCTGATAAAATACTAGTTTTGAACATAGGTAGAATTATTATAAAGGATTAGAAGTTTGCTTACCAGGATGAAAATCATCCTGGTAAGCAAATCCCGTTGGAGTTCATCATCCCGATGAGCAAACTTCTAAACCTTTATAATGATTACAAATATCTTAAAAACTATTATTTTATAAGATATAATATTTAATGGTTATTATGTTCTTTTATGTAAAATATGCCTGATGAGGGTACGTGCAACTAATCCACGCTCAAGGCGCTTTGTGAGTCAACTGTAATTTTTTTTCCTAATCCTCAACCATTTTTATTCATCATTCCCGGATGTAAAAAAGTTTAGATTACAATATCTCTCCTTAATTTATACTTGAGAGATAGTTTTACATGTGCTGTTCTTAGTATAACATAAAGTTTGATGTAGGTTAAGGGCGTCGAATAAAATTCAATTTCGGTGGATTATTTCGAGAAAGGATTAAACTGGCAGGCAGCTAGCTGGTAATTTAAATCCGAGATTCTATTAGAACGTCAGAAACTCTAAGAGACGAGATAAGTTCCTGGAAGAAATAATGATGAGAGTTCATCTCATTTTATCGAAGTAAAGTCAAATCACTCGTTTATAAGCGAGCTGTCGAACTCGTGACAACGGCTCAATGAAGAGTGTGATGGAAAAAAGGAGAGTTGGGGATGAAAGGGGTGAGAGAAAGTTGTGTTCGCACATTGACTCACAGCCGCCAATAAAAATTCAATAACGAATTCCCGCTGGTTATTGTCGAAAAGTCCGAGCGAGTCGCGGGGGACCTTTTAGCGGTTTTAAATCGTTCGTTCGAAAATATCCGATGGTATCGCGACAACGAAATGGTTGCTGACACCGCGAATTCTCTCTATTTCTGTTTTCCCTCACACCTCTCTTTTTCACACCATCAGTGACACTGCCTAGAGGATTCACGTGCACATAGGTGTTTATAAAATGTACATTCAGAGCCTAACGAATATTTTGTTTCGTATGGGAGAACGTATGGTTGAAACAGTATGGTAGTGTGAGGTGAAATGAAGTCAGCGCGAAAGTCGAAAGAAATAAAAGCGCTACGTCATATCTTCGTCATTTTTTATCTCACGCAGACGTGTTTCAGATTAGTGCGTGAAGAATTGGATTCTGCGAAAAACGGAGGAGTCCTTTTAAAAAGTTATGCGTGAACTTAATCATTTTCTGATTATTCCATGTAAGCGTTATTTCAATGTATGACTGTGTCTTTTGTCATTATTTAGGTAAAGAAAAGTAGCTATCAGTGAGTCGGATAATATTCAAAGTCGTAATTAGGCCTAAATTTTACGTACTTCACGTCGTTAAATGACGTAAATATAAAGGTTATACACTTGACTACTTAATGCAAATTTGATAAAAAGGATTTTGTACAGCTGATTACACAAATTGAACGATATTGTGGGACAATAAATTATTATAATTTCTGAAGTCGTCCGATCACAAAGGATCGATCACACATTCTCCTATTGGAAAAAATGCGCGATTTCTGGAATGGGTCCATTTAGAACCTTCTATGACCTATGGCTTATAAACAATAATGAACAATAATAAATACTATATCAATAATAAAAAGCAGTTTTTCCATAATAAATATAAAATACAAAACAATCTTCTTTGAGTAAGCACAGTGCTCATGACAATACCACAATTAGATGCACAGAAAAACTACATTCTCAATAAATATACTATTGAATCAATAAACCTCGTTCAGAAACAGATATTATATTGATTCAAATGTATTTACTGCAGAATATATAGCATCACTATTGAACGGAATAGGGATGCTGATATATAAAATCACTTTTTTAAACTGAAATGTTCAATAATACTAATGAATGCGCGTAAAAACAATCATGAATCCATCCATTTCTTTTCGTTACTGATTATTTTCTAGTTTTTATAAGACTTTATATTATAAAGCATAATAAAACAAATTTTGAGCGCAGCTTAAAAATTTTGCACATCCGACTTTGAAATATTTCAAAATAATGCAGGGAATTTCAGAATATTTAATTAAATTTGCATAACCATTAAGATAACCAGATTTTTTAGTGCTAATCATTGTAAAGTATTAAAAAAGTATTCTAAAAAATTGGACAACATTCTTCATGATTTTAAGTATTAAATTTGTACAATATTTTACAAATCTATGAAGGAAACCTTTGTAAAAGTACTTTCTTTGAAGTGATAAATTTTCCTTTTAGACACATTAAAGTGGCAAAGATGTGTCAAGGCTCCTGGGATCAGTTGTCACAAGTGCGACAAGTAATCATCTGTGACGTGCGCCGAAGAAAGGGGGCTTAATCTGAAAAGTGAAATTTTTCAGGGCGTTCAGTTGAAGTCGACCTGATAGGCGCGGCTTTTAGGAGAGAGGGAAGACTCACGAAATCTTTCCTCTCCACTTACCACTACATTCTCACGAGGAAAGAGATAGGTCGTAGACGCGTCTCGCGGACGGGTGTAGATGAGACGCGGAGATGTAGTGGTGAGTGGTGGGGGGTGTTTCATGGGATCTCGAGCAAAAGACTGATTTCTCGGGGACCTAACAACTCAATTATTAGCAATGATGACGCTCAAAAATTTTTTCCGATGGTTTCATAAAAAGAGCAACTCAAAAACTATCGAAAGGTGTAAAAACCGCGATTTCTATTTTTTTAGAGTAAGCCCTCTTTCTTCGGCGCACGTCACATATATACTTTCCAACTTTTCTTATGTGTATTGCAAAATTGAAGCGTATAGGTTTTTTTTTTCAAATCATTCAAATTTACCTTCCATTTTTGTTCTCATTATTTTCAACTAAACGAACAAGATAATCAGGGTAGGTTGTGATTCTTTATAATGGATAAAAACTAATATAAAAACACGAAATAACATCCTCTCTTTCACATCCTTTGAATCATTCATATTACTTCCGAAATACATAAATAATAAATAAAAATTTATCCCGTCCATCGCTGCTGCCCTGCTTTTGGTAGATACTCTTCATCTGGTTTGGGTCTGGTTTTCGCAATCGCTAATGAGATTCCGAATGTCAAAACTCGAAGTGGAGCCTTCCCAAACAGCGGCCCCCAAATAACGGATCGACCGATTAGATGGATCGATAAGTACCACGGCGAAGCAAGCAGAGCAGGTATCCTTCCTTCTTTCTCCCTCTTCCTCTCCTCACACACTATTTCAATCTATCTCTTCCTCTTTCTAGCTCTAGCAGATCGTTCCTCTAACTGAGCAGTGTGAGCAGGAGGGAAAAAGTGAGAGAAAGAGGGACAGAGTGACAGAGAGAAAGAAGGAGGTGAGGGAGGACGCGGGCAGAAAAGATAAAGAGAGGACTAAAGAGCGGAGATTAGCGCTAATGCACCATCGGGGAATGGGATGGGATGGGATGAGATGGGGGCGAGGTCCATCGTATCTCTCATATTTCAGACCCCCGTGACGTCGTCCGAGATACCGAATCATTCCCACCTAGAGAGACGTTATTTTTAGCTGCTCTTCTGCCTTTACCTCTCTCTTACTAACTCCTTTTCCACCGCGTAATCTCTCCAGCTTCTCTTCTCCCGAGATAACGTCGGTAGAAGTCGAAAGATCTTATCGCGATGTAAAGAGTAAAGACTAGAGAGAAGCTGGTTGCCTATCATTTCGAAAAACAAGATATAATTCTTAACTTCGAGGCACAAGAATCTATAGGAAACAATTACGCACTCTTCACACATTTCTTTACATTTCCTATGAGAAAAGATTAGTCACCTATCATGACAAAATATTGATACATTGCTGATTATACTTTCAATTAGTTCTCCGGGGCCGTACGTAATCTATGTTACCAACTTTGGGTTATTTTTCACTCAACCCTCCAAATCCCCTCGTTGACGACATTTGAAAAGGGCACTATATTGTTTTATTTTATTGAGTGATAACTTACGTTCGGTGTCTTCTATCGAATATCGTTCAACAACTGGTAGATGTTTCTTTACTTACCTGGAAGAAAAATACAAAAGAAAAATTAGATTATTTTGTAGATGCACTTTGAGTAATTTGACAATGTAAATAGATTTTTAGAAGATTTTTATATAATAATCAGATGCCTTTATATAGAAAATATTAGAACTGGTTTTACGATATCAGACTTCACAGCCCAGAACTCAATATGAAACGTTCTAAATTCCTAAGATTTCAATATAAGATTATATATATCATATATAATCCATTTGATATAATCAAGCTGAGATTGGACTATATAAATTATATATAATATAAGATTTTAATACATTGAATTTTCAACAAAATATGTAGTTTCATTTTCAACCGAAAAAAAAATTCTACTAAAAGGGATGAATTTTCAACCCGAAAAGCTAAAATTTCATTTTTTTTAAATTAATTTTTAACCAGACAGTTAAATTAACAACCAAATAGTTGAAATTTGAAGCAAAAGATACAAATTTTCTACCATATAGTGAAATTTTCAAGTCAAAAAGATTAATTTTTTAGAAGACAGTTTAATTTTCAACGAGAAACAAAAGGACGAATTTTAAACAAGATAGTTGGATTTTCAACCAAAAAGATGACTTTAACAAAATAGTTGAATTTTCGAAAAAATAATTAAATTATTAAACAAATAGTATAGTTTTCAAATTAAAAAGATCCTTTCAAGCAAACGGTGGAATTATCAAAGAAAAAACGTTAAAATTCAACCAAAAACAGTTAAATTATCAACTAAAAAGGTCATTTTTCAACCAAAATTTAAATAGGTTAATGTTCAGTTTGAGAAATTACTTTTCAACCAACAAAAAAGCAGTAATTTTAACAAGTTTGATTCAATTAAAAAAACACAAATTTTTACCAAATGGTTCAATTCTCAACCAAATAGAGGAGCTTTCAAAAAAGAAGATTAATTTTCTACCCGAAAAGATGAATCTTCAACACAGAATCTAATTTTTAATCCAGAAACATGAATTTTCAACCAAATAGTTGAATTTTCAATTAAAAAAGGTAATTTTTCAATCAAAAAAGGAATCGTTAAGGTTTCATTTTCAAAAATTAATTTTTAACCAAAAATAAAAACGAATTTTCAACCAGTGGAATTAAACCAAAAAAGACGAATTTTCAACTAAATATTCGGATTCTCAACCAAGAAGATCAATTTTCAACAAAAAAAGATTAATTTTCAATAAGAAAAGACGCCTTTTCAACAATATGCATTTACATTCCATTTTTAACCAAAAATGTAATAGTTAAATTTTCTGATAAAAAATGAAGTTTTAACAAACAAAAAAAAACTAATTTTCAACAAAGTACATGCATTTTCAACCAAATTGTTGAATTTTAAAAACAAAAGAACGAATGATCCACGTAAAAGTTTTACTGTCAACCTGAAAATATGTTTTTTCAACAAAAAAGTGTATTCCTTACCAAATAGGTGAGGGGAAAGAAGGAAAAAAAATTCTTTAAAAAAGGGGTAAAGAGGGAATGGAGAAAAGAGTTTTAAGTCTGAAATATGAAAATGATTTTGTAACTAACTGAAAATTAAACTATTCCATTTTTTTTTGTAGAAGATTTATCTTTTTTCGATAGAAATTTAATCTTCTTGGTTGAAAATTATCTGTTTGGTTGGAAATTTAACCATTTAGTTCAAAATTTATTAATTGATTATTTATTGTAAATTGAACTCTTTTTTTCTTAGTTAAAAATGTATTTCTTTGGTTAAACATTCGTTTTTTTGTGCTGAACCTTTATTTTTCTAACTGAAAATTTAAATATTCAATGTTTTATTGAAAATTTATCTGTTTCAGTTGAAAATTCATGTATTTTGTATTTTTTAGTTGAAAATTCACTTATTTTTAAATTCGTATTTTTTGGTTTAATTCAACTGTTACTGATTGAAAATTAAAATATTTTTTTAAGGAAATACAAACTATTACTTTTGATTGAGAATTTTTTTTTATTGAAGATGCGTAACTTTTATGGGTAGGGTAAGGAGGGGCAGCGCCGACCGGTTGGGCAAAGGCGACTTTGATTATAACATCGCTATTACTTAACAATTTTAATTCTACTTTTCATCAAATAAATCTATTTTATTAAAGGTATAGTGTTACTTACTACAAGCTTGAAAATTGACGTTGTAAAAGAAGAATTATGCAGAAAACAGTTTTGACAACGAAAGAATGCAAGATTCGCTGGCAGAAATATAAAGTTTTCAACATTAATGGCAATACTGACAGTATGGAAATTTGTTATTTTGACAGATAAAACAGTATCACATTATTTCATTATGATCATTGAACGTAATTCAAGTGCCAAAGCACAATCTAATCTGATCAATCTTTCGAAAGTTATCGTGCCTACACGATACTACAGACTACAGACGGACAGACAGACGGACAGACAGAAAGACAGACACCTTCGTTAAAACCGTTTCTTCTGACTCAGGGGGCTTCAAAACGTCGACATTTGATTGAATCCGCGAAAGACATTTTTCACATAAAACCAATACCTTCTCATTGAGATGAGAAAATGGATTTTACTGACGAAGATCGAGCAGCAGAAATAGCTGTCGCAAATCCCCACAATTTCGTGCTAAAGCCTGAAAAAGAGGGTGGCGGAAATAACGTCTTTGGATCAGAAATTGTATCAGCTTTAGAGAAACTAAAAAGAAATAGAGACCGGCGTGAATTTGAATGGAGAAGATTTTTCCATCAGCACAGACAAATTATTTCGTACGTGCAAAAAGCGAATTTGATAATGATGCGATAAATTCAGTTTGTGAATTGGGCATTTTTACATTCTCATCTCAATGAGAAGGTATTGGTTTGATGTGAAAAACGACTTTCGCGGATTCAATCAAACGTCGACGTTTTGAGGTCCCCTGAGTCAGAAAAAGCGGTTTTTACGAAGGTGTCTGTCTGTCTGTAGTCTGTGGTATCGTGCAGGCACGATAACTTTCGAAAGATTGATCAGATCAGATTGTGCTTTGGCACACTTTTTGAAGGCCTGAAAAGAATGAACAAGTTCGTGAACCAGCTATTTTGAATCAAAATTCATAAAGTGAGCACATTTAAAAAATTTTTCAGACTACTTTTTTGTTTAATTTGAAAATTGTATGTTCGGATGTTAGTAGTACTCCAAGAGACTAACAATTTGTTCAGATAAAATTTTTCGGAAGAATGAAAATTATCAGAGTTACAGCATTTTCAAAATCCCGAAAAACAAACAAAAATTAATATTTTAAGCCGAAAAACGCATGATATGAAAAAAAGTCTAGAATAGAAAAACGTTTATTTTTGAGAACCCTACAAGATTATCATAACAACTTTTTAAATTTTCCAACAAAATTGAAAATTAAAATTTTGATCGCACAAAAAATAATGAAAAATTAAAAAGTCCATTTTGCGGTCAAACTATGCAAAATACAAAAAAAGATGAGGATAAAAAAATCGTACAAACAAAAAAGGTCTACAAATTTATTATAAATCACTTTTTGATAGGACACGTAGTTTTTGTTGTATTCGTGAAAAATAACACTAAAAATAAAAAAAAAATCAATGTTTTCGAAGACGACATGAAAAATAACATTTGTACATTATTTTGTAAAATCTGAATAAGCAGTACCGGCTTTAAATACAGAAATAAATATGACATATATTTGATATAATAGTGTTGAACATAGTGTAGAAAAGTTCAGATTTTGGATAAAATCGAGTGCGAAGCACGAGATACGTGATGAGAATGTGTTCGTTAAAGCCAAAGGAGCTTTAACAAAAGAGAAGTCACAATCACCAAATTACAGTTGTCAATGATTTGATCTTTAATTTTAAAAGGTCTGGGCGCAAATGTGGGGAAAATACAAAGGCCGAGCGCGAAGCGCGAGAACCAACAGTCGCGCACTCTAACTTGCGAGCGATGAGAATGTGCCCGCGCAGCTGGCAGATTTTTTTAAAATTGAATTAAAGTTGAAAAATTTTCATTGTACCGCCGCTTAGGTACTAATTTCGCAAAATTATTTTAAATATCTGGATTAAATGACTTACTCATTTCTTCTAAAACCTATTTATCGCTTATTAATCAATTATTTCCTTTGGAATAAAAATTAGAGGTGGCCAGGAATAAGGACATTCGAAAATTCTCATTTTTATGCACTAAGTTTGAGATAAAAAAAAACTAATTTTCCTTGACTAAGTTGAAGTACATAATTAAACTTACCTTCATCCAAATTGATTAATATTTCCTGAAAAAAATCAGAAATGTCTTTTTTAAAGCTTTATATTCTAATAACTTATATTTTGAAGGCTCTTGTAAAATGAAACAGCTTTTCACAGCGAATTTTGTAGATTCGAAATTAAACAATTTTTTCAGTAACAAATGCTTTCAAGCTTGAGATATTTAAAATTTAACAAAAATTCAAATTTTAAATTAGCCAAATTTCATCAAGACAAAAACTTTTGTTAAAAAAAGCAGAATCAGTAAATAATAAGCAGCGGGGAATGCGTAGCATATGAAAAAGCATAACATAAGAGAACTGTCCACCTGAAATCCACGTTTCTTATATGCTCTTAATGTTATCACTTTTCTGCTACAAACAGTTCATAAATTCTATAGTTGCATACATATTAAAATTAAATTTCCTCCACCATCACTATTTAACTGTTGAAAAAATTCCGTATCTCTAAAATTTGGGGGTGACAAATTTTCAATTAAAAACTGTCTAAGTTATTCATATACAATCATTGCCTTTATTATTACATTCGCCGCGACTGGCAGCATCAGATGGACAGCTCTGGTGTGTGTAAATATTAAAGTCTGTAAAAATTAAGTCACTTTTGCCATCAAGAGTATAATTAAATATTATGTACAAATGAACATTACTCGTTAATTTATTACATCAAATATTTTGCATCCATTATCAGTATATATGTCAGTCTTGAATAGGTTTTACCAAAACTTTTTTCCTTTGTACAATCTGTACACTCTGAGGCTCAACGAGAATGTGCGCGAGAATGTAAAATTTGTGCTCGTGCGCATACACATGCGTCTGAAGAAAGGATATATACGCGAATTGAAAAAAAGCACACGACTGAAATACAGCATCTACACAAATTTACTAATCATAAATATTAAATCTACGATTCATTTTGAGCAAAAATGTCGACATGGTCGCACTAAGACTTGTAGCTTTTCATTCGATACTCGGTATCGAAGTTATTTCAAAAAGCTACCGAATTTTTTATTCTTACTATACATACATGCGAACTTCTATCCCCATATTTTACTCCCTCGTGCTCCGAAGCAAACAAAATAAAAGTTTCACCCGACATTTGATTACAAAAGCGTAGTACGATTATTAATGTAGTACGTGAAAAGAAAGACTGAGGTAGCAAGAAAAAAATGATCATCCTTTCCTCAAACGCTTCGTGCACGTTCCACTGCCACGCTCGTGTATTCGAAGCGACATTGAAATCATTTGAAAACTAGATTCTACCAGCTTATAAAATCCGATTTGATTTTCAGTTTCAATTCAGACTGCGTTCACATTACAGATAATTATAATAACGGAATGAGTCGTATTTTGCGACTAGTTCTTTCTGACAAAGTTCCGTCCACATTACCAATTCAGCAAAGTGACTACGATTCTATTTTTTAGCGCGAGTCATCGAAGTCGACAAGATGAAAAGAATGTACAATAGTGTCGATAATAATAATAAAAATAATTCCGAGAGTAGATCTCAATAACAATAATTGTATTCATATTAAAATAATATTAATAGTTGTAATAATACAAATTAAAAACATATTTACAATTAACCAACCCATTTGATTTTTTTAAGTGTTCGTAAGGTTCGCCTCGCCATTGTTTACGTACTACACATAGGTAAATTGGAATAATTCATTTTAAATAGATCCTTTTTACAAAATTACATTACAAACTGGTAGATTCAAATATCTGAGCCGGTTACTTAGCTACGTAATATACAGCTGCTGAAATCACGGCCAGTACAGACGCCACGTTGATAACAGGGAGATTAGCAGTAAGCAAGCGACCATCATATTCATTTCTTCAGTTTAATCTCAATTTTATTTTGCAATTTTTGAATCCCTTTAAAAACGATTCTGTACTTGCTTACTACTCATCTTCTCTCACTTGACCGATGCAATTCCTCTTAGATTAATACGATGGCGTCACTACGTTTACTTTAATATGAAATTGTTTACACTTATATAAATAATTATTGCCATTGAGAAACGAAAAGATCCGAATCGCCCGTCGCGAAAACAAGTGATGCCATCCGTCCGTTGACTCTCGCAAAAGTGAATTTCACCTCAGAGATGCGAAGCTTCCTTACTCCAAAAAAGTACGCGAATCGTTTCTTAAAATATAAATACAAGCGAGAATCAAGATTGAACAGTTCGCGTTCTTTTTGGAAAGAAGTAAAATATTTTGCGGTAAAAATATTTTTGTACCATTTGTACTCTTGTTGCGATCGGATATTAATATTAATAACACACAGTTTCACATTTACATTACTTTTAAAAACTCCTTAAAACTTATAACTCAACGTAAAATAATTTCCGAACGTGGTACGATTTTTACCAACATGATCCTAATACTCGTCCTACTATAAGAAAGAGTTACAATTTTAATTAAATAATGTCGAAAATAAATTAGTTTTTAAATTATTTTTCAATTAAATTATCTCAATAAAACTAAATGTGATGAAACTTGTATCATTCTACAAGGAACGAGTCTTAATGCGTTACAAATTGGCAGCAGTGACTTCGTCACATTTGCATTCACCATACTGATATGCTTAGCGTATAATTCAATGAACACCATTCTCTAAATTCTAATTGAAATATTGATATCGTTCGAAGGTTCGAAAGAAGGAGTCAATGTGACCCAGGGACAGACAGAACGTTCGAGTTCAAAAACTGAACAGAATAAAACCTCAAGTTTTCCCTTCGAAAACTGGAGGGAGGCTTCACATCTCTAGGCGTATTTGCAATTCAGAGGAGTCTCGCGCAAACGGTACAGAAGTGCTCTAAAGCGCTATTCGCTTCGATTACAGAGATATCCGCAGCTCGATGATTAGTTCGCTATTGAGTGTCCTTTGACTCTTAACATACTTTGTTGAAGGAGGGTCACGAGCCTAAGATGCTACGTACCGCTTGGTCTAGCATCGCATCCTTGGATTCGGAGGATTGCGGCGCAGGATTTGCACTGCTGGCGGGAACCGTGTTCGCAGGATTTTTCTTGAGGTTAAGGATACTGTCTATGGCCGATTGGACCTGGGCTGTGATGTCATCGTGCTCGTTGGGATTTCCGGATTCACCGGAGACATCGAGCGAGCTCGAACACTTGCTCTGAGAGCAAAGAGCGAGGTCATCGAGGCTCTTCTCGGTTCCCTCCTGAAGGTCGCGTTCCAGTTCGGTGTCACTACTCAGGCGCCTTTCCGAAACTGGTGCCCCACTTTCACCATGCCCGAAGGTGTCTTTCGACGTACTCACAGCACTTGAGGAGCCACTCGCGAAATTCGCAGCACTCGCACGATATTCACCGTTCGATCGCGTTCTTTCAACCTTAGGCCTCGTGCTGGCCGAACTCACTGTGTTGCTACCAACCGAACTATTGTTTTTGCACTTTAAGGACTCCGAGGTGGGTGGGTAGACCCCGAGCTCCTTCTGAATCTCAAGCCACTCGTCGTAGTCCCCACTCGTGCTGGATGGTTTTGCCATTGCCTTAGTCTCAGTCTGCACGTCGGGGAAGTCATCCTCCAGTTCGAGCTTTACTGAGGCGTTGCTCAAGCTCGGGATAAGAGACTCCATGTCGCTCAGATCTGACTCGACCTTCGGCACGAGCAACTTTTCTTCTTTCTTAAATTCCTCTGTAAAAGTAATCAAATTTTTAACTTTGTTCTTGGCAAGTTTCCTATTACTTTGGGGGTATGGATAATTTACGGAAACTAGTCGTGTCACTGGATTGATAACCCTGGAAGGATAAATTGCGACAAGTAATATTCTGATAAAAATTTACACCCAACTTTTATTTCAAGTAATAAAATCATTTCTTCCCGATACTGATAGGCAAAAAAAATCCATGTTTTAATTGAGTGGTCAATGTTCAATAATCAACATTGATTTACAACTCACCATTGTAAATTATTTAATCGGTGGATAGATCACTTTTGAAATATGATCTACAAGCCTTCGTGAAATCTTTGAAATCATTTAAATTTTTTGAAAAGAATTTTATAATTTAATTATTAGCCACATCCGCAATCATCTGATATAATTAACTTCAATAGTAGGGAAAGACAGGCCTCTGATTCACTTTAGATATCAATTTTTATCTCTATTTTTAAATAGTGTAAATAGTGTCACAAAATTTAAAAAATAGTGTCA
This sequence comes from Andricus grossulariae, assembly GCA_011634705.1. Classification (NCBI taxonomy): domain Eukaryota; kingdom Metazoa; phylum Arthropoda; class Insecta; order Hymenoptera; family Cynipidae; genus Andricus; species Andricus grossulariae. Next base: position 6,030,463 of record JAABKJ010000755.1, read on the forward strand.
AAATAGTGCCATAGTGTTTTCCAAGTATTAAAAAGGAACTTAAATGTTTATTTAAAATGTTATTCTTTTGTCTATAAATTATCATAATTTCTATTTATTTATCATAGGCTTCACAGTTTCCCCCATTTCCCACATTTTTTTAAGTAAATGCGAACTGAATTAATAGAACCCAACAAGAAAATCTAACTATTTTTGGTTGAAAGTTTATTCTTTACGGTTGAATTGAATTCTTCTGTTGAAAATTCAACAATTTTGTTAGTCATACATCTTGGTTAAAAATTCAATTGTTTTGTTGAAAATTCGTCTTTTTGGCTTGGGTATACAACAATTTGATTGAAATTTCTTTCTTTCTTGACTAACAATTAATTTTTTTATTAAAAATTCAACTATATTGTTAAAAATTCATCCTTCTGGTCTGAAAATTCATCTCTTTCTGTAGAAATATAACCTTTTTTTTTGTTAAAAATGCAACAGTCTGGTTAAAAATTAAGGTTTCGTTTAAAAATGAACCTTTTTGCTAAAAATTGACTTCTTCGGGTTTATGATTGAACTGTTTTGTAGAAAAGTCGTATTTTCGGGGGAAAATTGCACAATTTGGTACAAAATCGAACTATTTCGTTGAAACTTCGGCTAAAAATGCAACTGTTGGGTCTTTCTGGCATGAAAATGCTTTTAGATAAAAACTGATATTTTTCAGTTAAAAATTCAACTAATTAGATAAAATGGTAGAAACGAAAAAAATATAAAAAGATTAATCAAATAAAATTTAGACTAACATCACATCCATTCATCAAACTATTTAGTTGAAAATTTATGTAATTTGTTTAAAATGCGTATTTTTTGGTAGAAAATTAATCTTCTTTGTTGAAAATTCATCTCTTTCTGTAGAAATTTAATCTTTTTTTGGTAAAAAATGCAATTGTCTGGTTAAAAATTAATCTCTTTCGGTTGAACATTAACGTTTTTTGTTGAAAATTTCTGGTTTAAACTTTAACTATTTTGTCGAAAATTCCACAATTTGGTAGAAAATCTAACTATTTAGTTGAAAATTCGTCTTTGTTGGTTATTCAACTGTTTGTTTTAAATTATAATATCTTTTTATTGAAATGTCAACTATTAAATTTTTCGTAGAAAAATCATGTTTTAAGGTTGAAAATTCAAATTCTTGGTTGAAAGTTGAAATAGTGACATTAGCGGACAATAGTGAGAAAATAGTGTATTTAGTGTTATTGCTACAAAAAATGTCAAAATAGTGTGATGAGACCGAGACCTGGAAATGTATCAAGTTATGCTTCCTATTCCTTCAATAAATAATAATAAATCCTTGAAATATGTGTGAAATCCTTTTAAATATTTCTGTAATCTTTGAAATTTTTGCGAAATTTATTTGAAATCTTTGCAAAATCTTCTGAAATCTTTGAAATCATGAAATCTGGTGTACACTCAAAAGTCTAATAATGTCAACCCCTCTTATTTAATTGTTATTTTGGACTGCTACTCTACTCACCACTGACTTTTGCTTCTTGCTCACGTAACCTATTCAACATACTTTCTTCCTCAGCAACAAAAGACCGATCGATCATCATTAATTCCGACGTTCTCACCTCGCGCTACAATGAAAAATATGACATTTAGAGTTAACTACCAAGAACTATAGTCTTGCAAAAAGATAAAACGTGTAGTACTCTTTCATTCAGCACTTACCATGCTTTCCATAAGAAGGAGATAGGTATATTTATTCATCATGGAATTGAACTTGCTCAGTAAATGCTTGGCAGTTTCTTCGAAAATCTCGTCTGCCTTCGCTAGATCCTTTTGACTAAGAACTTGCTCATTGTAACAATGATATCGCACGAGTCGTTTACACGCGTCTCTTTTACATGTGAATGGAGTGTTCACATCGGGATTCGTTGCACCATTTTGATCCATTTTAAGCTGCTGCTCCATTCTGCAAGAGAAAAAATATTGTTTTGCTTTCAAAAATAAAGTCCTGTAGAAAACCTAATTCAAATTCTTCCAATTACAGTTAGTTTAGCTTAATTTGAAAACAAGAGTTAAAAATATTTCGGAATGCTTACAATTCACAACGATTGTTGTTAGGCCGACAAATAGGAGTAGACGAAGGTCTTTTAACGCCCTGCCTCGGACTGACAAGCGGATTCGAAGCGCTGCCAGTACTGGCCATCTGCTTGACAGGATTACTAGCAATATTTACAGCACTCGGAGCATTTTGAATAACCTTTGCGGCAATCCTCGGAGAAGTTACTTGACCTACAGGTGATGTGTTCGGCACCTGCACCGGGATGGGGGACGGTAACTCCTGTTTGATGGGACTTGGTACTTGAATGTTTGGCTTAACATCCAAAGGATCGGTTTGGCACTGTGTCGACTGCTGGCTCTGTGTTTGTGGTAGAAGCTGCTGAGTGCTACTCGGCAGCAAATTTGTCGAGCTGCTCGACGAGGGCAAACTCGGCTCTGTCGTGCTGGACGGACTCAACGTTTGATTACCGTGACTTTGGTAAGACTTGTGCGGCTTACCATGCACTTGATGTACGCTCAATGGCGGAATACTCGGCCCGATTTGTTGTGTTTGCATGAATTGCTAAAATGGTAAGAAGAATATCACAATTTAAGAATGAGAAATCTTCCAAAACAAATCTGGAAGGACTAGATTTTGAAAGGGCTTTGAAAAACTTACCATACAGTCACTCAGGTTATCACTAGGCATTCTCGTTACTTTTTGCAAGGAACCGAATTTGAAATTCACATTCTCAGAATTCGCAGTCGTAGATGTAGTAGAAGCAGCGGCTGGTGTTTGAGTCTGAGCCGTTGATGTTTGGTTCTTACAAGTATTTTGAGTCAGCGAACACGTAGGATGTGTGGATACGACATTGACACTCGTGGTTGCTTCAGATTCCTAATAAGATCATCAACCGATTTTTATATTTTCTTCTTATATTATACAGGGTGGCCACTTGAGACTCAGAAAACAGTCCCGTCCACTTCGCGGGTTTTAAAAAAATTTCCTGTTATTTAAGCTGCCAAATTTAAACCTTCAAAACTAAAGATCAGGGTTGTTTCCAAGGTCAGATATCACGTTTCCATTGCTTAGAACTTATAGTTTATAAAATTCCAATTTGAATAAGTCTTTTCGTGCTGCCAATTTTTGACATTTTTTTCTCTTTAATAACTTATCGGAAAAGAGATGTTTAGCTTAAAATTAACAATTCAAAAAATATTGTATCTAAAATAGCACAACAACCCTACTCTATATTTGAAACGCTTAAAATGGGAAAAAATTCAAACTCAAACGTTCAATGTTGTATCAAAACGAACTTTTCAAAATTAGATAATTTCCAAATTGTACAATACCAAGGTAGAAGCCATCAAAATTGAATCATTTTTACTTCGAGGTCTTCAAGCCGGAAAATAATTCAAATTAACATTTTCAGGTTGAATTCATAAAAAATTAAAACAATCAAAATGTTAACTTTTTACATGTAAGGGAATCAAAATTGAACAGATAAAAAAAAAGCACTGAACATTTTTCAACTATTACAACTTTCCATTTGAAATTGTACAACATTGAGCGTTTGATATTGTGTCTTATTTATAAATTGCCAAACTAAATGTAATGTATACAGTTTAAATATGTAACTACTGAGGCTTTAAATTGGAAATTAAACAATTTACATTATAAACCAGACAGTTTTTAAGGCTTCAATTAAAAAATGAACAATTTGAATCGCTTTTGATTTGCAATTGTCTCATTCTCGAAATAGCGACCTAATTTGAACAATTTCTACTTAAAATAATTATTTTATTTTAAATGGAAATACAATTTAATGATTTTGAAATTGTAGGATTGATTTCAAGGTTATTCAATTTCACGTGTTACAAGTTTAAACTTGGCCAACTTCTACAGCATCAAACTGTAATTATAACATTTACATTTGTTCACTTTCAACTGTTCCTAATTAAAAAATTGTCTGACATAATCATAATTAAAGTAACAAAAAGCCTGTGATTATAATTCTACAGCATTAGACGATTTAAATTAAAGAAAAAAACTTTGTATATTAAAAGTATAATTATTAGACACTTTCTGTTTCAAACGCTTTTTCAAACTTTTCATTATTCAGTATTGAAGACTTTACACCAAGATTCAAACTTAAAATAGCTCAAATATTAAAGATTTAAATTAAAAAATGACCAATTTTTAATGTTTGAATTTGGAATGATTGAATTTGCAAAGACTGCAACTTCCTAAATTTCAAATAATAATGTTTTCAATCGGAACTACATTTTTTTTTAAACCTGAAAGATTCAAATAACAATTGGGGAATTTCAAATACTATATATTTAAAATTGTCTAATTTATCAAGTTTCGGCCCAAAATTATCAAATTTTGAACGATAAAAATGAAACATTCTTTAATTATTAAGACTTTGATTTCTAAACTATACAATTCTCAGAAATTTATATTTAGAACAAAACAATTTTGTATATTTTATTTATATTTTGCATTTTCGCGACACTAGTGCACCTTTTTGATTTTCTAGGTATATTTTAATATAAAAGTATTGAATCTTAAATTTTTCCAAGAGTAAAAAAGTGACTGGCTTGCAGGCTTAAGATAATAAAATTTTACATTTTCAAATTATGAACGTTTCGAAATAAATAATTAAAAATTTAGAGACTTAAAATGTAGGCTTGTCAAATTGAAGCCTTGAAAATTAAATGATAAGATAAGATAAGATTTATTGTGTATTTGCTGCTACACATTGTTTTACACCTACACATGCTTGAAAATTAAACAATTTTACAATATTGAACTTCAACAATTTAAAATTAGAAGTGTTTCATAATGTAAAATTCCAATTGAAATCATAGATATTCTAAAGAATTTCAAAATCAACTTGTTTAATCTCACATTATTTGACATGATGTCAAGGGAAATTTAAAGCGATTGAATACCTTTTTCTACCAAGACTAAGAATTAACCAAATTTCTGGTTAGAAAATAAATTCACTGTCATTTCGCGCTTCTTCCCAGTCTAAAAAAATTTCAAGTTTTCCCGGGTTTTGGGTCCATGAGCCATCCTGTATATTGTACTTCTGGCTTTTATCTGAGAACTTTAATCGAATACTCACACTACAAATGGGATGCGGCGAACTGCTGATGATTTTCCCACTAGCCAGAATCTTAGCCTGATCTTGATAGAGTTTGGAGAGAAGATTTTGTTCAGGTTGAGTGTTAGCTTTTCGAGCCAAGATGGCTTGTATTTGCGCCTGGATGTTCTTAAGAGCTTGTTGTTTTTGTGCAGGCAATTGAATGGTCTGAAACCTTTGGACAGGGGGGTTGTTTAAAGTGGGTGTCGGAGGCACTTGACTTGTTGATGTCAGTGGACCGTTAACTGCAACTTGCACAGGTTCAGTCTTGATACTTTCGCTACTTGGAGGGGTAAGCCCAATGGGCTTGGTGGCATTTTCTAACTTTTGTTGTAACGAGGCTGCGGTCACTATTGTTGGTTTGGTAGCATTGATGGTCTTCGCCTGCTTGATAAAACAAATACGAAAATTTGGATCAATCGCCACATAAACTAATATTAATCAGAAATTTATCAAGAACTTGTATTTAACATATCAAGAAACGGACAATCTAAAAAAATTACTTCAAGCTTTTAAACACCATTATATTGATGACAGAAAAAGAGGTCTCAGTAGATGGAGTTTTGAAGGAAAATTAGTTCTATTTTTTATAAGCTAGTTTCAAGCAGGTTTTATCGCGGAAAGGCGAGTAAACTTCAAATGTTGTTATCTCTACTGATAGTTTAATTTAACTTAAACAATCAGCCCTTTTTAAACAACTCAAAAAATGAAGTATCATTTAACAAATGCAAAGTCATGAGCACTCTAAATTCTCTAGTTTTTTCCATGAGAAGATTAGTTCCTTTAAAAATAAGCAAAATTCGCTTTAAAAAATTACCTGCGCATTCACGGTACCATGCGTCAGTGTAACAACCTTCGCTCTCCTCACAACCTTCGCCTTTTTCGGAACTGGACTTGGAGTCTGTTGACTATTCCCCAGATTCCTAATCTGCTGTTGGTTCAAGTTATCAATAAACTGGCTTGGGAATCCTGAGTTCTGAATCTGAATGTGTTGTGGCATCTGTGATGGTGAAGCCTGCACCACAATATTTTGAATATTATTCTGAATGGTAGGCGCCCCGCCCGAACTGTTGACAATAATCTGACTCGTGGGAGTATTAATCTGTACACCCTGCAAGTTCTGATTACTCGAGTCGGGTTCGCCAATCACGATCTTCTGCGTTTGATTTTGATTCTGCGGCTGCTGCGTTGCGTTCAACTGACCCGAGAGGAACTGTTGCAGCAACTGCTGACTGATGACCTGCATCTGACCATTTGCATTCGCAATAAGAAGTTGATCGTTGGGATTCAGATTACTCAGGGCGCTCAGGATCTCAGGACTGATCTTGGGTCCGCTGTTTATGACGTTAGAATTAAGAGGATCGTGCTTCTGTTCAGTCTGATTACTTGGATTGTTAGATATCAAAATACTATGGTGCTGCATATGCTGATGTTGTTGCTGCTGTTGGTGTTGTTGTTGCTGATGTTGTTGTTGCTGTTGTTGTTGTTGCTGCTGCATATCAAACTGAACATTAGCAGCATTTGATTTCTTCCGTTGGTTCACATTTTGCGTATTCTGATGAACATTTTGATTTTGGTGTATATTCTGATTCTGATGCAGATTCTGGTTTTGATGTATATTCTGACTCTGAAGCACATTGTGATTCTGAAACACATTCCGACCTTGAAGTACAGTCTGACCTTGAAGAAAATTCTGACCTTGAAGTACATTCTGACCCTGAAGTACATTCTGACCCTGAAGTACATTCTGACCCTGAAGAACACTCTGACCCTGAATTACACTCTGACCCTGAATAACACTCTGACCCTGAATTACACTATGTCCCTGAATCACACTCTGACCTTGAATCACATTTTGTCCCTGAATCACATTCTGACCCTGAATTACATTCTGCCCCTGAATTACACTCTGACCCTGATGCACATCGAACTGCAAATTCTGATCCACATTTTGTATGCAGCTTAGATCCTGCTGCAGAACATTGATCGCCTGTTGTTGAATTCTCGCATTCTTCTGCATTACATTCACAGAATCTACCTGCATCTCTTCAGTAGCATTTTGCTGTATCTGCCCACTAGTACCAATGTTCTGCTCGAAAATATGCTGAACATTTTGCGTCTGAACAGTATGAGTCGCAATCTGCTGAGCAACATTTTGATGATGAGGCGAACTCTGAGGTAATTGTGTGTCTTCCTGAATGCTGATCTGCTGCACATTCTGACTGTTCTTGACAAGCCTCTGCATTGTCGTGCCACACTGAACTGTCTTTTGGGTCTGCAGATTCTGCTGCGAAAGCTTTGCGTTGTTCTGACGGGGTGATGTCGCTACACAGGTGTTTCTGACCCTCACCTGACTGCACTTAACATGCTGGACATTCTGGTTAATAACACTCTGATTGGCAGGTGACCTTGCAGTGTTTAATTTTGGAGAATTCTTTGTTTCGGTGAGTTGAACTGCGTTTCTGCAAAACTGCACGCCTGCGTTAGGACTTTTACTAACTTGAGAAATAGTTTGTGGATGGAGATTAGAGGTTTGTAAGCAATTCATTGAAGTGCTTGGGGTGCCTTGAGAACTCGCAGTTGAAGTTAGATGGAGATTATTCGGATTCGAGTTGACATGAACGAATTGTGGAGACGTAATATTTTGAGAAGTTGCAGGACTCCTGATACGACTCGTGGGTTGAATTCCACTGAGGGAAGGTGACTTGGTGCACTTTTGCCTGTTCGCAGTCGTATTTTGAGTCGCTTGGGCAGCTTGTGCCTGACCAAGTAGCTGCGAGATGATCTGCGAGTTCTGACCGCCGCCTTGCGTCAAGGAGCGAATCAAGGCTTGGGCGGTGGCTTGGTCGATTTCTGGCTGGTTTGGTTCCGGGGTATGGTGAAGTACGACTCTTCCATCTTCACCGACTGCTAGCCGCAGTTGTCCGGAAATGGTATTTTGTACGGGCATTTGTAACTGAGCAATCAGGTGACTGTTAAAACTATCCGAAGGTTGCGAGGGTTGCGACGCGTTCGATGCAGGTACGTGTATCACATTTTGAGAGGACGTGATCGGTGCAGCTGGACTCGGTTCTGTTTGCATGTGAGTGGCTGCGTCCGATTCGGTCGTGAGATCATTTTCAAATATGTCATCGTCGTCGTTGATGCCGGATATTTTTATGATGCTTGCCAAGTCTAGCTTCGTCGGTTCTTCATCCTTTTTCTTCGCTTTCTTTTTCTTCTTGGCTTTCTTCTTTGGAGGTGGGAGCAAACTCTGGTCGATCATTGTCTGCGCATTTTGAACGTTGCCTGTGTTACTCGCCGACGTCGCTTGACTTAACTGGGATTGGGGATTCTGCACCATGGCGTTCTGGATCACTATCGAGTTGTTGTTGCCCGAGTTTACTGAAATTAAAAGAAAGAATTTTCGAATATTCTGTAAGAAAGTTTATAAATTATTGATGAGGAAGATGATTTGAGATATTTACCTGGTGCAGGACTAGAAGGAGTGTGTCTTATCACTTGTTGACTCGGCGAAGGAAAACCGTTAGGCACGGCGAAGAAAGTTGGCGCAAGACCCTGTAACTGCATACCTTGTGCAGTGACAACCCTTACCAATTGTTGCTGTGTCAGCTGCAATGAATAGGGAGAATTTAAAAAAAATTCGTCCTCATTTTCAAAACTTGAATGTGCAAACTAAAACCGAGAAAAAATGTTTGAAATTTTAGTATTGGCTCTTCACATATTTAACCTACAATATGTACGGGATGATTCTTAATCTAGGACTAAGCTGTGTAGGGATGCTAGAACTCGACAAATTAGATCGAAAAGTCCTCTTCTGAAATGTAAAGTTCATAGTTTAGAAGCTATAATAATTATTTCTTTTTAAAGGTTTGATTTTCTATTTTTTGACGATCCCTATCATCCCTTCAAGGCTTAGTAACATGTTAAGAATCAGCCTGTATGTATATAAAAAAGAGAATAACTTACACTTGAGAATAATGACTAAATTAAAAATTCCAGTTTAAAACAATTTCGGACCCCAATTAAAACATTTGAAAAATAAAAGAGGAACTTTCGAAAACGGTAAATTTGCTAAAAAAGAATCTTTATATTATTTAATTCATTTAATATTAATAAGCAAATTTTCTCGCATAATCGATGCGACATTGACTTGTGACGCTGCAGCGAAATTTCGTAACACATAAGCAGACAACATGGACGACGGTGCATGAAGTTAAAGTTGAACCAAACCTGAGTGTATTTAATGATTGTTAAAAGAGACGCGACAATTATAGATCGTCAGGAGGGTGATAATTTACTAATTGGATGGATACAATGGAAAAATCATTGTTTGCCATTAGCTTCCCAGAGTGAAATTTGTAAAAATATGATTGTGTGCGAGTGGGTGAAACCATCACCTGTGCAGTATGCGTTTGTTGTTGAGCAGACGATGGTGCCCGTAGGATCAGCTGAACGCCACCCGGTTGCTGTTGAACGATTACTGGCCCGCTGGATGGCAGAACCTATATACCAAACCCAGTGAAAAAAAAACCATTATGATGCCCTCTCGACAAATTTCGAGCTTAATACCATTCAGCCATATCTTTACAATGTCATAAGTAGAACTTAAATATTAATATGACGAGTTATTGGAATAAGAGTTAGATTTAAAAAGTGCTTCCAAATTTGAAACAGGGTGGCCACTCAAGACTCAGAAAAAAAATTCTCAGTCATTTCTTGGTTGTTTTCGGGGTTTAAAACTTTGTTCTCAGTTATTTAAACTATCAAATGCAAATCTTCACAACTGAAAAATTTATAATTTAAAGTATTTGAAAAAGAATCTTCAAAATAAGAAATCTAACGTGGAACATTCTAAATTTCAAGTGCTTAAAATTGAAAAGAATTCACCATTGGAAAATTTCAAACTCAAAAGTTCAATATTGTACCAAAAATGGACAAATTTCAATATTATACAATTCCAAAGTAGAAGTTATCAAAATTGAACAACTTTTATTGGTAGGTTTTCAAACAGAAACAATTTTAGATCTGGGGATATTAAAATTCGACGATTGATAAAGCAGCACAGAAAATTGTTCCTTCAACTACTTAAACTTTCAATTTGAGATTGTACAACATTGAGCGATTAAAATTGCCTCTACCAAATTTTTAAACCAAAAATATCTCGAAAACTATTCACTTTTAAACAATTAAAGTTTTAAACCAAACAGTTTTTAATGCTTTAATTGAAAATTGTACAACTTGAAGCGAATGAATTTGAAAGTGTCTGATTTTAACTCAACATATTCGATTCTGAAATTTACTAGTATAATTATTTAAATATTAAAAGGCTTTCATTTTTAAATTGCACAATTTTCTACATGTTCTGTTTTGATCGCACTCTGTTTATTAGGGTTCTTTCCAATTTAAAATTAACTTTTAAAATTTTTTAATATTCTATTCAAAATTATTTAATTTCTCATGCTACTACTTTGAAATTGTCCAACTTATACAAACTATTTTAATCGTTCTGAAATAATAATAGTTAACATTAAAAAAATGCTTTTATTCCTAATTTTGCAAGTAAAATAGTTTGGATGTTTCAATATAAAATTTTTGAAGACTTTCAATTGAAAGTTCTTCTATTTCAAGCGCTATTTTATAATTAATCAATATTGAAGCCTTCAACCTTAAAATTACTAAAATATTAACGCTTCTAATTTGAAACAAATTTACAAAATCTTTAAGGGGTTAAATTTCAAAATCTTAAAAATGTAAGACTTTAAACGTAAAACTCGTCAATTATAAAGGTTTTCAAATCGAAACTGTCTGATGTTTAATATTAGAGTTTGAAATAATTGAATTTGCAAGGATTGTTGAACTAATAAGATCTTGATTTTTAAATTACATAATTTTAAGACATTTAAATTTAAAATCAAACAAAGTTGTATATTTTAATCTAAAACTATATAATTTTAAATTCATCAAAATTGTAAAGTCACTCGCTGGCAGGCTTTAAGTAAACATTAAAAATTGTACATTTTCAAATTATGAACGTTCCAAAATATATAAGTAAAAATTTAGACCTAAAAATTAAAACTATAAAATTCAAGGCATGAAAATTAAACGATTTTAAAATATTAAAATTGAACAAATTTAAAATTATAAGTTCTTCAAACTGTGTGAAGTTTTTCATGGTAAACGTAGAAATTTTAAAGAATTTTAAAATGAACTCGTTGACTCGTAACTGGACACGATTTTCTACTAAAACTGAGAATTAACCAAATTTCAGGTCAGAAAATAAACTAACTGTTATTTCTAGGAGTATTCCGGGTCTAAAAAATTCACGGTTTCCCGGTCCAGTGGCCACCCTCTTAAAGTAATAGAATTCTCAAGTTGATCCCTACTGTGCCAAAATTATGATAAAGTATCAGTAATTTTGATAAATATTCGATAAGGCTGATAAAGAGAAAGCAAGCACTTTTAAAATGTAAAGAAGCATATCGTATGAGAAAGCTCAATGATTTAGACGATTTGTTGTAAGCATGCATGACAGAATTATGACAATGAAAACAAAAAATAATGACCTGGTTCAGAAGGAGACCCTGTGCGGTGGGTATCATCGTAGCAGTTGGAGGATTTTGTTGTGGACCAGTTAGCACTAATTGTGGCTGCGATTGTTGTGTCACCTTTGATAAATGGCACAAATTATTTGCTAGACCACATGAACTTTGACAATCATCCGTTTATATATAGATACACATTTTTAAATGAAAGCAGAATATTGAAAAACAGAGAGCGGAACATGACAAAAAGGCTGAAAGCATTTCCGATTAACTTACTTGGCTGACTTGATTTGTGATGGTCGTTGTCACTCGTTGTTTTTGTTGCGATACACCAACTTGTTGATGTGGTGGTTTGGGTAGTATTTGTGGCGGTTGTTTGGCTGGTTTAGCAGGGGCTATTTGAATTTGCTGGTTACCAAATAGGTGGTGGGTTCTTGTCACAAGCTGAGTTGGTGCTGATTGGTATCCTTGTGGAGTCCCGTGGATGATCTGGAGAACTTGCATTCCTTGCTGAATTATTGGAGTGTTAGGCCTCACGACAGGTGGACCAGGACTGCTTCCAGGTGCAGGACTTCGATTACTCAACGACCTTCCACCCCCAAGATGATGAGGACTCTTGGAATTGGGATAAGGGCTAGGCGCGGGACTCTGTATTTGACTCACACTGATAGGACTCTGCATAGGACTCTGTAGCTGCATTCCGAAGGAATTATTAGGTGTCGAACTTGATACAGGACTCGGACTGTTTCTGTTACCCTGCATCGAATTTGAGGCAGGACTCCTCAGCAAGAGTCTATTAGGACTCGGGCTCGGTGTGGGTGGAGCAATATTAGAGGCCGGGCTCTTCATCGGTATCGAGAATGGACTTCCTGGCGAGCTGCTGTTTTGACTCTGTATATTCTGCATCTTGATGTTCGGCATTGAGGTTTGCTGGCCTGCACTTAAGGTGGTCGTTGAACTCAGAGGAGAACTCGAGATGTGCGAGAACTGCCTCTGAAACCCACCATGCGAGGCATTCGACTCGGACATGTGCGACGTTACAACGCTGGAGAGATTCGAGGTCATAATCCCGAACTGCGCGACGTTGATTGGATGAGACGCATGGCTCGTATTTGCTGTGGTGGCAAGGATAGGTCCGCCGCATGTACTAGTGAAGGTTTGGGAACACGAGGTGGGTCCTGTGGAGATCTGGGAGGTGGAGATGTTCGTACTTTGGTGCTGGGATATGGCTGAGCTTGGCACTGACGTGATGTTGGACCCAACGATGTGCGGAGCGATGCTCTGAATGGCTTGGAACGGAAACTGATTGGCAGTGCTGAAATTGGTGTTGGTGAGACCGGACGTGAGGGCATTCAGAGATCGATTTGCCCCTTGGTTCGCGTTTAAATTAGAATTAAGAGTATTTAAGCTAGACGCAGAATTCGTTCCGCTCAGATGTGCATTGAGAGTGGCAAGATTTTGATTTAGAGTTTGGCTCAAGCTCAAGTTGGAGTTCACACCTGAGACTCCGTGATTTAAACCCGACAATCCGGAATTGATACTCGTGGGGTTTAAGGCGCTGAGGCGATTCAAACCAGAGTTGATTCCATTTAGATCCTGGCCGAGGTTCGATATTCCATTGGTAATACTGTCCGGTGGTAAGTTAGTGTTAATATTCGAGTTTAAGGCGTTTAGAGGATTTATCGCCGTAAGGCCTGAATTTATGCTGGGGAGACTTAGATTGAGCAAAGGATTGGAAGTGGTGATAACGTTCGAAGTAAGCGACGTAAGGCTAGTGTTTAAGAGCGATAGTGGCAGTCCCATATTCAGGCCCACCCCAAAAGTGGGGGTGGCCGGGGGTAGGCCCATACCAGTCCCCGAGGAATTAATGGGACTCTGATTTAACTGGTTCAGTTGGTTTAAGTAAACTATATGACTTCCGCTTGCCGCTCCATTCGCCTGATCCTGATTCTGAAAAACAGAAAAGAAAATTGTTTGATGATCAATATATCGATGGGTGCAAATAACACTATTCCATCATTTGGTTCTGACATTAAGAAGACATACATTATTTTTTGATATATTGACCCGTTGATATTAGTTTAACCCCGAGCGGGACTATCAGTTTGAGACACTTTACATATTTGATTTTCCTCACTACATCATATTACCTTTTATCATGGCATTGAATTTAAATGTGGAACGGAAATAAGATAGTATATATCACTAAACGCAAAAGTTATTACATCACATATTGTTTACTTAAGAAAACTAAAACATGTATACAAAAATAATAATATAGGGGAAAGAAAAGTAGTACCGGACACTTAAGCTTTTTCGGTAATAATTTAGCTGATAGTGATCAAAATATAAATATAGAAGGTTAGTTATAATGTCAGGGCTTCTAGAAATAATTTGCAATTAGATGTATAAGAAACAAACTGGTTGTAAAAGAAAAAAGGTAATTGAAATGAGGCCTGAAATAGGTTAAGAAAAAATACGGTCGGGTAGCCCCGGACACCGAGATTTTTGTAGATTGGTTTTTAAATTTAGGCATTTCTGAAAGAAGCAAGTATAATTTTATTAAAAACATCACTTTAAAACTACAAGAATCCTTAAATAGAACACAAATACTCACTGAAAGTAAGAAAATCAGTACAGATGTAGGTTACTAGTCTTAATTCATGTAGGTTCTTAGTGTCTATTTATCATTTGACAATTTTTGACAGAAAACAAATGAAATCAAGCATGAAAAAATCTGTCCAGAGGTACCCGCCTCGAAGTGTCCGGGGCTACCCGACTGTGACATTTTTCAGTAAAACTGATATAAATAAGAAAACACGAGAAATAATTACACAAACATTGCGGGTTACATAGTTCAAAAGTGAATTTATGTATCCCAATAAAAATCAACCTAATATTGTTTTTAGTTATGCAAATATTTGATCATAAGGTTGGTTTATATTTCACAAAATGCACTTGTTTTCTAGAGACGAAATATATAGACTGGATTAATTTTCAAACTAATGAGAGATATGAGTCCATATTTTCAAAATTACACTTCAAGACAATTCTGAAACATAAAAATGATGATTTATCTCCGGTGAATTTTCTTCGACCGTTGTATCAGTAACGAAGTTATACTTTCAATAGAATGAATTATTTTCGTCATACGGTCCAAACATGCGTTTAGACCGTATGACCAAATTAATTCATTCTATTGGAAAAATAACTTCGTTATAAGAAAATATTATATAGCAAAAGCTTTTTTAAAAGCAAGGCATTTTCTTTCGGCCATTTTTATAATAATCACATCTTTCAATGTAATGAGGTAATGGCTAACAGTTTATCGGATAAAGAAATGGAAGGGAAAAATTTTGGAATACAGTAAACTTCCGTTTACTTTAAGGTCCTTGAAACGTACCCGACCAATTATTTTAAAGCTGGAGGGGGCGATGATTTGAAATCAATAATAATACAAATATATACACTCAACATTCCTAGAACTGCTGGACCACGCATTTTCTCAGCGCGTAGGGTGAGAGACGGTTGCGACTCTCGCCTCGGAAGGGCCGAGTGCGCAAGTAGTCAGTCGCGTATATTACGCAATATGATGGATTCCAAGTGAAAACGGTTCAGGCGGTCTCGGCTTATTGTGCAGTTGAAAAAGTCGGGGTCCGTTAGTCTGCATGAATGCATAAGTGTTTTCAAGTGTTTTTGTTGGCGTACGACAATTTGCCAACCAAAAATCAATATTATAGAATCAAAAAACGACGCAAATATTTCGGGGAATAGTGAGTTTTGAGGCATGAAGTCGATGGATGGAAATGTCAGCCGTCAGGTAGGTTAGTACACGTTACTGCAACTGCATACGACTTTCTGGAGAAAATCTCCGAAACGTAAAGGTACGTTATAAAGGTCTCGATAGTAACATTTTTCAAGTGTTTCGCGAATATCAATCAACTATACGAAATTCGAGGTAGAGTACCAATGACGTCGTGAAACAATACTAAATTTAAACCAACCAGGGCGCTCTTCGGGCATCTTTTTTTTTATTGGTCATCCACTGACGCGGAGGAGAGTGTACAGGGACCGTGCTGGGAGATGACAAATCTGCGCAATTTAAAATAAGTACGTGCAGGGGGTTTAAACTAAGTGAACTTTAAAATAAGCGGTCTTTAAAATAAACGGAAGTTTACTGTATTTCAATTTCTACTTTTCTAATAATAAAAAATTTACTCACGTTATTCGAGGGCTGTTGCAAGGTGAACGTCACCGCTTGAGCGGTCGAATTATGAGTTTGAAGTTGTTGTAATTGTTGAAGCTGAAAGACAATGAGTTGAATATCTCCTTGTTGTAGGGGAGTAAGAACTATGTCTGAAAAATATCTAATAGCAAATTTACCTGCTGTTGTGTGAGGACTGTTACCGGGTTGTTGCGACGTGTATTTGGGGATGTTGTAGAGGATACAGAGTCCCCGAGAAGAGGGCGTGACTGAGGCTGCTGCATGCCCACGCAGCACCTCGCGACTATGGGCAGCGTGCGGCTACCTTTTCTTTCCTTATTATATCTCTACTAGTTCAACTTGAAACCTGCAAAATATCATAAAATTCCTCGTTAAGTAAAAGACAAATAACATTCATAGAACTTTTAAAAATGTACTGGCAATTTTTTGTACCTTAAAACGAGAGGATCGAAGATTGGCGTAATTGACAAAGTGATATTTGCGCTGCGACGCCATTCAACGCGTTTTCGACCAACGTCGCCCGGTCCTGACATGCATGTAACTTCTGTCTTCACTCAAAATTGATTTTAGCAAACATGTCTGAAATTTTCTTGTTGGTTATAGAAGACGTTGCAAAAGCCGTCCGCAGCTTTTGAGAGATTTAAACCACGCTCGCATGTTAGAAGTATTACTCTGTCGAACGTCTTCCTCCATGAATTGCATTATCCGTTAAAAAACAAGTGGACAATCGATTTTAGGACATTTTCTAACTTTTTTCTGAAGTGCATTTGCTCAAAAACTTGTTCCATTTATGAATACTTGGAAACTAATCGACTTCCGTTGATTTTTTTAAACATCGGACGTGGATTACTAGAGTTATCTTGAGGATTATTTTAATTAGTACATCTAAAATCTTTGACTATGCCATCATATTATGCTTAGGTTGCTTCTTCCTGGATCGTCTTTTATCCCAAGTCCAGGAGCCAGAAGTAATTGGCTGGCATTGTTTAAAATTTTAAATCAGGAACTTAAATTGGAACATAACGTTTGATAATCGTAGCTGTCTTTACTTATAGTTTCTGATATTATTCAACACCACGCTTATTATGCGTTAAAATTCGTTGTCACTGGAAAATAATCACTTGCTTTCCGTCTGCAACAGAATAATAAGAATTATTAGCTATTGATTGGGTACCTTTATACACCTATTCATTAAACATAGACTGATGTTTAAGTTGTATTCATTGTTTATTACATCAGTTATATAAATTAATAAATCGATAGGAATTAAATAGTGATATTTTCTTAACTTTGCATCAAGATAATGCCGCACATCAGTATCATAGAGCAAATGCTTACACAATATGTTTTTATTTAATTCATCATTAACTCGTCAGTCTCGTTACTTATAAACATGCATATTTGTTTGTAAAAAGAAGCTAGTGGATTTATCAAATCTAATCATTTACAAGTTCAATTATCAACTTTTCGTTCTCATAATTTACAATTTACTGTATTCTTATCACTTTTGCTGCCAGTGATACCATGATTTCTTTAGAAGCATCTAATATTCATAAACGAAAATCTCTTTTATTCTCACAGATAAAAGATAAAATTAGGTCGCAAGAATTGTTATGAAATTGTCAGACATTCAACCGGATTATAATCGAAAAGATAACGAAACTCAAGAGTTTTCAGACAAATTCATAATTAATGCAATTTCAAAATAAATGCTAAAAATCAAGATATTTTAATTTATTCTTCATTCATTAATTTAAAATGTTCGATATGCATAAATTATAAATAAGATTCGTTGAAAAATTTCTTGGAAAATGCAATTAAATAATTCCATTTGTCGTTTTTTAATATCTGAAAAAAGAACGTTCGGCTTAATGTATCGTTGGTGAATCTCTCTACATAAATCTTACTAACTTAAAACTTGGTTCTTTTTGGAAACAATATTTTATCAAATCTATTCCCTAGTTCTGTCTGTTTGATAATCATAGCAATTAAAAGTTCTAATGCAAACAAATTTTTTTGATACAATTGATAAAATTCTAAAATAATGATTAAAGTCGAGCTTTCTATATAACATTGAATTTATAAACTTGAATGCAATCAATAACAAATTATTTAAAACTTATATATTAGTTAAAATCCCAAGCCTACTGAACAGTGTGAAAAATAATATACAAAAATGGTATTTAAACTTTCTTCAAACTGCAAACAAAAAAAGTCAAGCAATCAGAAAATGAATTCAGTATTTGTCAGAATCTCAGGATCCTTGCTCTCACTTATCTTATCTTAAAATTTCATTCCCAAATCTGAAAACTACACGCAGATCTCACGTTGTCAATGCAAACAATCTATATCAAAATACGTAATGATGCCCGAAAACGTATGGAACTACATACTAAAAAAAGACAAAACTTTGTGCCATACCAGATTCCCACACCAATTTTTTCAGAGTAAATAATTCTCTCTCAAAGAGTAAAAACATTGAAAATAAGGTCCAGCACTCTTTAATTTGAAATCATAATGCGTGGCACAATAGATTTCTGAACGAAACTCTGTTCTGCTCTCTTCTTCCAAAAACTCAAACAAAAGAATATCACGTTCTGTCAAAACTTGGAGCACATCTAGCATTTTCGCACTGTCCACTCAAGAGGTCCGAAAAATGAAAAATATGACTTCTTTTGTATGTAAGAAGCGCAAAATCTGAGAAAACTGAAAGCTATATGCACTGCGTTTACAAAGTGAGATCTCGCTCGGGATTTTCTCCGAGAAGAGAACGTAATGCAATTAAAAGTGAATTGGCAGAAAAAGTGAAGAACTTACCCGAGAAACCTCATCGACAGCTGGAAGGTGGAATTTTTTTGAGGTTATAACTACGCGCGCTCGAGCGCGCCCTTAAAGCGCGCACACACACAAATGCACACACGCAAATGCACACACAAACACACCAAGCAGCGGCACTGACAAGGCGTAAACAAAACAAATTTTTTGAGAATTCCGAAAAAGGGACTTCCGCGGGAATTTCTGGTCGACAGAATCCCGGAAATCGATAAAAAATCGTAGGAATTACCTCGTTTTGAAACCCGTGTTGTCCACACACAAAATACCTCCGCGAACCAAGTTTTCATTCCCCGAGACACTTACAGTTTTTCCGTTTTTCCTCGTGGCTCCCGACCATTGTCTTAATTAAATTATGCGTCACGATAGTCACGATGCATAATATAAATATTTCCGAATTCGTTTAGATTCGTTTAGATTAGTTTATTTAGGGTCTGTGTGAACGATAATCTAGTACGCGTTGATCGGTGGCAACGGCCATAATTAACTAGTGCTGCCATTAGTACGGCTCTAAAAGCCCCCATCAGATTTATTATTATTATTATTGTCACCTGAAAAGTGATTTTAGAGGTTCAAGGTTCTTGTGAATCAAGTTTTTGGCTCATTTTGAGTTGTTCGGCTCAAAATCGGAAATCTTTTTGTGTATTATAAGTGTTAAAATGTTTTATGAATCTGCGAATTGTACTATTTGATGCCAATATATTGGCGAAAAATCACTATAAAAATCCAGATTGCTTGTCGCATGAACATAAAGGTAGAGAAATAGGGTAGATTTTATCCAAATTTTTCTTCGGAGTTTTTATTTTTTCATTCAATTTTGAATTGGAAGGTGTAATTCCAAAGCGAATATTTAAACAATCATTATTGTGTCGAGTAGTTTTGTTTGTAAATTCTACAGGCTTTTTGGTTTTTAAAGTATATTATGAATACCTTTGAGTAAACAAACAAAAGATGAGGTGAATCGATGATTGATTGTTATAATTGCTTTGAACTATATTAGTGTTTTCTTTTTGCATTTTGATTTTAAGGAATTTCTCCGAAATATAGTCTGTTTGAACACAAAAAATTGGTCATAAAAATATTTAATTTTAATATGTAAATTAGAAAAATGATGGCTGTGCTAAACAAAGTTCAAATTTCGCGCGGAAATAAAAAGTAACTAGGTTGTCCTAGGGCTTTCCACTGTTCCGCATGCTGAAACCCACCCCTTTAGTTACATTTCAAAATTTGCAAGTCGGCTTGACTCCATGTGCTTGATGAACCATGACTTTAAAATTAATTTGAAATGATTGCAATTTGCAAAATGTTATTCCATTTAAATATAAAACCACATAAAAATAAACCACCGAGTGTAAACATGTGATTTTCAATTAATGATTAATTATAAAAGACATTAAACAAAGTATATTTTTTGCTAAAATCTTTGGTAACAAAATTGTTCAAAATAATTTTCGTTCACAGCCAGGAAGCACTTATTCCAACTAACAAATTGATTCAATTTTAAATTTTACTATTTTTAATTTTAATTCAAAAGTTTCCTCTTTGTATTTTGAACAATTTAAACCCTAATGCTTTTTCATAATATTATATTCGCGAAAATAACACTGGCGAAGGGCGGATCCAGACAGGGGCGATGCCCCCCCCCCCTCAGATTTAGAAAACCAAATTTTTAAATATGAATCCTAAACAAGGAAAGATTTTTCAGACAATAAAAAAACATATATTTAATTCAAAATGCAGAATTTTCAACCAACAAGATTAGTTTTCTACTGTACAAGACGAATTTTCAACAAATTGCATTCAACCAAATAAGTGAATTTTTAAAACGAAAAAATCAACATTAAAAAAATGAAATATAGTTAAAATTTCATTTAAAAATATCATTTTTAATACAAAAAATGAATCTTCCACAAACTGTTTAAATTTCCCACCAAACAGTTGAATTTTCAACTAAAAAATATGAAGTTTCAACAAAAAAATCAATTTTCTATCAAATGGTTAAATTTTAAATCAATAAACTTTCTTTTTAACCAAAAAAACAAAATTCTAAAAAATACATCATTTTTAACCAAATAGTTGAATTTTCAACCAATAAGATTAATTTTCTATAAAAAAAGACGAATTTTCAACCAAATAGTTGAATTTCTAAGCATACAAAATTCAATTTTCAACCATAAATGTAATAGTTAAATTTTTATTTAAAAAAGCTAAAGACGAAATTTTCTATATAAAGCAGTTAAATTTTCAACCCAAAAAAAAAGTTTCAACAAGAAACTTCATTTTCAACCAAATAGTTAAATTTTGAATTAAAAAAATAATTTTTCCCCAAAAAAAGGAAAGTTTCAACAAAGTAATTCGATTTTCAACCAGAGACAAATTTCCTGTTAAAATTATGAATCTTCAAACAAAAAAATGAATTCTTAAGAAACTAATTCAACTTTCAACCCAAAAAGTTTCAATAAACAATATAATAATTGATATTTTACAACAAGAAAATTTAATTTTAAATAAAACATCATTGAATGTAACCGAGAAAGACGAATTTTCAATAAATTGCATATATTTTTGACCAAATAGTTGAATTTCGAACCAAGAATAATTTTTTACCAAAAAATATGAATTTTCAAATAGTTGAATTTGTAGTCTAACAAAGATAATTTTTAACCAAAAATGGAATTGTTGAATTTTCATTGGAAAACAATAGTTTTCAATTTAAAAAAAATTGAATTCTCTACCAAATTATTGAATTTGCAAGGCAAAAAGACGAATTATCCACAAAACAGTGGCTATAAATTTTCCTGTATTAATGCAAGGACTTTATTTTCTACATGTAATAATATTCGTGGGGATAAAAATAAAATTTTAATTAAATTATTCAACAGTATGAAGACTTTGCATTTGAAATTGTGCTTACTTACGTTCAGCAGAATTCGAAAAACGAATCTTCGAATATATTTTCACCTGCAACCTACGATCAAAAATTTTTCCTTTAAATTTGTAAATTTTTTCACCTGTATCATTTGTTTGAAAATATCAAAAGCCCATTTTCACAGAAAATCCATGCTTATATTTTTTGCCAATTTTTTGGTAAATTTTGCTTCCGATAAAGAAGACATCTTATGAATTTTATGCGGACTAAACAATTTTTGTGTTCAAAATATTTTATCTTCAAAAAATCGATTTTTCACATTTTTGGTAAATTTTGCTTCCGATAAAGAAGACATCTTATGAATTTTATGCGGACTAAACAATTTTTGTGTCCAAAATATTTTATCTTCAAAAAATCGATTTTTCACATTTTTCTAGGAGACAACGAAAGGTACATACGAAAAAATATTAACATACACGATCGTAAGCCTTGAAAAAGTCTACAAAAAATACTTCTTGCTTTTTTGTTAAATCTTGCATCGTTTACAAGAAAAATTCGTAAATTATATTTTCTAACAACAAAATTCTTCCGGCCTCAAATCTAGTTCTGCCCACATAAAACTAATAGGACGCCTTTCTTATATAAGCAAAAACTTTTTAGAAATATTGGACAAAGTAAAAAGGTGGGGTTTTCTAAAACATCTTCTTTTGATCTTTTCAAAATTAAAAAAAAAAAGATTTTCTGGAAAACCCCACCTTGCTCATTTTTTTCCAATATATTTTAAAAGTTTCGCTTATATAAGAAAGACATCCTATTATAGTTTTATGTGGGCTAAACCATATTTGAAGCCGGATGTATTTTTTTCTTGGAAATATAATTTTCGAATTTTTCTTGTGAAAAGCAGAAGCTTTTAAAATAAACTGGAAAAGATGACAAGGTGGGGTTTTCTACAAAATCGTCTTTATTTTATCTTATATAAGAAAGGCGTCCTATCAGTTTTATGTGGCCTGAACCATATTTGATGCCGGGAATTTTTTTCTCCAAAAAATATAATTTTTTTCGTAAAACAGGCCAGATATCACATGAGAGCAAAATGTATTTGTTGTAGAACATTTCTAGATATGAGATCTTTTATCTTCTGTTGTCTCCGAGAAATCTCCGCAAATTAGGTTTACGAAAAAAAAATCTCCTAGGCACAAAAATGGTTTAGCTCGCAAAAAACTCACAGGATGTCTTCCTTATAAAAGTTTGAATTTAACAAAAAATTGCCAAAAAATATGAGTGTGGGTTTTTTGTAAAAATCGACTTCTTATATTATCAAAGAAATCGCTAGCATTTTGTTAATTTTGAACCTTTTTAGAAAATTTCCGACAGTTTTCAAAAGAGGAAATCTAAAAGGAGAATTTGAATATCTGATAAAGGTCACTATAGAAATTTAAAAAAATTGGTGTTTTTTTTTTTTCTAAATAGATGTCAAAATTCAAATACTTGTAGCTTTGTGGAAAAATTTTGTTTCCCTAACCGAAACTATACGTGAAGACTAATTTCTTCTGCAAAACAACATATTTTGTCGCTGAGAAATTCTGGGATTCAAAGAGTAGCAACTGCCTGATTTGAAATGGATACGGTCCCTTTCAATTTGTACACATACAAAAAGGAATAAGGGAACAATTTTCTTTCTTCAAAAAAATACCCATTTGATTCCTGGATTAAAGTTTTATTTTGTGCATAAAAATACATTTATATATATTGAAACCTTAATGACGAGAATTGTTTCACGTAGATTCGATATTTCATTAAAAATTTTCTTTTAAAAAAGAACATGCATTATGAAAATGTAGTTATATAAATTCACAAAATTACGCAGATATAGAAATGCATAATTAGAAAATAAAATTCTAACAGTGACTGTTAAATTATATGTACATTAATATAAAGTAAAACTATATAATGACGCTGTTCGACTTGAATAAATACTATAATTATCATACCATTTAACAATATATTTTATAATACAGATATCATCTGCATCCAGTGCAGGTGTATTTTCTCTCGTCGACTTACAGTTAATTAGATAAAGGCGTCTCCCGGCTATTCCCTTCAAATTCATAAAAAGAAAATCAACACAGCTGAATTGCCTGTCGAGTCTTTGAATTTTTAAACAGTGATTTAAGTAGTGAAATTTTATCATTGAACTTATTGATGTCATGGACTATATTCTAAAAAAGCAATAGAATAACAAATATTGACTTTCATGCAATGAGAAAATTTGTTCCCGATCGGAAAGCATCATTATGAATTCTTAGAAAACAGTTTTGTCAATCTATGAAGATTTTCCTCTATAAAGTAATTTTACGTCGTTAACACAAAAAAGCACACGAAGACTCTTTAAATTAAACTAACAACAAATCCTCTCTCTAATTTCATTCAAAAAATCAGGAAGCGATTCATCTTTCTAAAGAAAATGTCGAGGCGCTTGAAAATAATACAATAAATAGTAAATAGAAATAATTCTTCATGAAGTGTTGAATTAATAATACTAATTTGTGCAATCCACCCAACATTTAACACTGCGGTTAAAACTAAAAGCACACGTAGTTTACTAATCTTAAAAGGCGCTTAGGTTGCGTTCAAATCCAGCGTTTAAAGTTTCTTTAATATATAAACTTTAAAAATAAAAATTATTGATCAAATATACAAATTCAACAAAAATTGCGTTACTTGGAAAATGTAATTTTTACTACATTTGGCGGATCTGAACATGTACATGTTTTTTAAAAACAAACCAAATTTGTCACCATTCTTCGTATACGCACTAAGAAATATAAATAATCACTGAAGATTAAATTTACATTTTCAACTTACACGACGAGTTATATTGCACCTTGAAAAACTGATCAGAGTCGTTCCACGACAGTAATTTCATCGATACGGCGTAGATAGGTTCACGTTGATCAAATCGTTGGTGCTAAAAAAATAGTAAACGAGTGAAAAAATTGAAAAAAACAAACGTTTAAACAATTCAAGTGAGACTTCCATTTCAATAATCGGTGGTTATATAACATGCTCGGCTTTTCAATTTTAATTATTTTTCTTCCGTTTTTCCATAGTTAATTATTAGTTCTAAATATATAAAACTCGAAATGATAATCGAAAGGAATTATAAAAAACGTCCAAAAAATTAATTTGTAACTACAATCTATAATTTTTAAAGTAGGATATCCCTCGCATATTTAAATAAAAATAGATACAGCAAGTCTCATATTTAAACACAGAATTATTATTAACTTCTGACTATTTTCCTAACACATTCCATATGCTTTCTTTATTGATTCATTATATTTATTCAAGAACAATTATTTTAAAAGTGTTAAAAAAAATTATTTAGTTAATTCTAATAGCTGAACGATATCACTTCAATTAGCAAAGCATAATTTCACACGTGCAAACATTATTACAATTTTAGCAGAATAAAAATCATTCATGCAAAATCCATGCCCACACTTGAAACTATACACAGTATCATTAATAGTAACGATAAGTAATTATTATATTACTTATAATTACTTATAATTACTTATAAATAAGTAATTTCTTCTCGTGTAAATGTACATTTATTAATGATGTATTTCGACTCCTCCATTCCATACCGCTCCACGTCGCGTTTGATCCGTTTGAAATGGAGGCGTCGATTTAGCGATCCAAGAACACAAAAATAAATGCTTTTCGCATGCGAGTTATTAGAATTAGAATTTTTCAACATATAAGAAACGCAGATTTTGTCAGTTAGTAAGAAAAAAAGAAAAATTAGTTCAATACAAAACTGAAAGAATTTAAAATGGAAAGTGTCATGCAAGTCAGAATTGTGGCACAGAAAATTATCTGTTATTACTACAAAAATTATTATTAGAAGTTATAAACCATTAGCAAGGAAATTATTTTGGTGGCTGTAGAAGATGCAGAAAATAGAGCAAAAGTTACAAATTTCAAAAGATATAAAATAATGGAGAGTAAAGTTGCTAGATCTTTTTTCAAGTTTTGATATTTCTGTAATAATAAAATTTCAATTAGCATTTTTCACTAGATTCCCTCCATTCATCATTAAATGAACTATTTCAATATCTTTTTTCTTGCACACATTATGGAATTTTCAATAATCACAGCACTCGACATTATACTTTGTACAACACAAGTGCAATACAGTTTCACTTCAAAATAAATAAAATAAAAAATATATATATACCAGACAAAATTAACAGCAAAGTATCATAAAAAATACAAAAAAAATTAGGATCACAAACTTCGGTTTATTGAGAAGGCAAAGGTCTCGTGTATTTTTCATCTAATTTATTTATGAATTTCAAGACATTTTTCTGCATCTGCTGGGAATTAAACAGA
This sequence comes from Andricus grossulariae, assembly GCA_011634705.1. NCBI lineage: Eukaryota > Metazoa > Arthropoda > Insecta > Hymenoptera > Cynipidae > Andricus > Andricus grossulariae. The sequence goes on from JAABKJ010000755.1 coordinate 6,056,503, forward strand.
CAGTTCTGGGACACCTTTAGCGTACATTTCAAACTGAACGTATAAAATATTCTGATATCACTTACAGAGAAAATTAGAAAGACTTAATCATACTTCCTCAGCCCTTCATTAGATTAGTTTGCTATAGAACATATTCATACATATATGTATGTTAATTATTAAATAAAACTGTACTAAGAATATTTCAACAAGTTTCTAGAAAAATGGCGTTATCTGAATTAACTATTTTATCTTTATTGTAGTTCTGAAATGAATTCTCCAGTTTATGATTATTGAATTTATATTTTTTATTTTATTACGAAAAGATATACAATTTAATTTAAATAATAATTAAACTCCACTGCATTGGCACACAATCACGAATTAACAAATACAACTCAACAAGCTCACTGTTACCTCAAACGCATTTTCTAAACTCTTGACTATTAAACTTTATTTAATAACTGAATCGCAGAGAAATTGTAGGGTGCAAATCTTGTCCCATTCTCTGATTAAGGAATTGTAGCTTTACATAATAACTATGAAATCTTTCAACCTGTGACGAATAATACATTTCGTTACATTACGAAAAAAAGAATTCATATTTCACCAAAAATTAGTGTGTTGCAATTAGTGTCAATGAAAAGTAATTAGAAAGATGAAAGAACGTAAAGGTATTTTGTTTTGTTTCAGATCACTTTTAAGTCTCCTGTAAATTCTAAAAGAAAAAAAAATATATATATATATATATAATATCCTACTTTTCGCTCAGTGTATGTACAATTTACATGTGGTGGAAAGTGAATGAAAATATCCGCTCACCTTTTTGAACACTTGATGTGGATGACCAAGAGCGCCATTCCTAAAACTAAACAGACGCATCCCACGACTATATAAGCAATTCCAAGGAAAGGGTTTTTTCCTCCCAAAAGAGAAGTGGTACTTAAAATCATTCGCTTTGTCCCCTCAAAGGCAGTTACAGAAAATGCTATAAAATAAATTTTAATTAATGTAAGGATGCAAATAAAAAAGTTGGAATTATTCGATTTTGAATTGAATAGACTGAAAACTATTTTGGGTCATCATAAAACATTGTTTTCTATTCATATTAAATGCAGTAAGTGTAAAAATAACGAGATTAATTATACTTTTTTGTATTTAATGACAATATTTTTATATAAACTATATCATAACAATTAGATCTGCTTCTCGAGTCTAAAAATATGAAAATTATAATTTCAAATTTCTTATAATACAGATAATTAAACAAATAATTACTAAAATACAATTTGTTTATTTAAATATTTTCGCGGACTTAGCATCTATATAAGATTTATTTTTGTTAAATAAACACAATATATTGATTATCCTAATAATACTTATTTTCATATTTTTATATTTTAATTTAATTATACAAATTAATTTTAATAAAAAATCAAATTTTTAAGTTTATTTATTAAGATTATATGTTTAGAAATTATTTTCATGTTGCAAAACATGACAATAAAAATAAAATATTACTTTAAATTTATTTAAAATTAATTGTTAAATTAAAAAATAAGGAGAATATAGATTACCTTCCATTTTACAATTAACTTAACTCGGTCCAAATAATTTTTGTGTTACCAGATGATAATAATTTTTGTATTTTAAGGAATATTTTAAGTCTGGATTAACCTATAAGTTAAGCGTTTTACAGGTAAGAAGTAAATGTTTTTATTAATATTTTCTCCATAAACTCACCTGTAAAATATGCTACTTCTTACAATAAAATAGTGTAACCGAATGACCGAATATCTTGAAGTATATTCAATAAGCATCCATTATTAATAAATTTAGATGGGAAAATTAAACACTTGAGTCATAATATTATTTTTTACTGAATGACATACAAACACGGGCATATTAAAAAAATTATTCGAACTCTGTACCTATAATTGCAATTGAAAAAATCTTATTTTGTAGTTCTGCAATTAATTCTAAAAAAATAGTTGTATTGACAATGAGATCTTAAGTTTTCTTCCAAAAGATATAAAGTCCTAAATTTGGAAAAAAGGTAGTCAGGGACACGGTACCGCATTACATTTACTCGTAACTAATCGAATGTATTTTTATACGGAGTAAATTATAAATAATTGGAACACAGGATATTAATGGAGAAAATCCGAATAATAAAATCCCGTAATTAAGAAAATTATTCCTTTAAACACGAGCGATATTGTCAACTTTTTCATTTTCACCCATAAAGAGTACAGCGCAAAAGCATACAGCCCAAAAGGAGCTCAAAAAAGGAGAAATAGGGTAATTTTTCCCGAAAAAGGGGAAAAATAAGGGAAAGCTTACAAATTAATTTTTATATGTAGAAAAGAATAAACCATCTTTTTACAAGAAATTTTATATTTGCAAACAATGTTTAATGGTTTTTTAATGATTTCTCCCCATGAAAGAATTTGTTTAAAAAAGTAGGATATAATTAGGTTACACGTGTAAAAGAAGATACGATATTTTATTAAAAATTTTTATATTTTTGAATAATTTTAAATGATTTTTGTCCTTTAAAGAATTGTTAAAAAAAATGGATGTACTCAGGTTGGACATCCATTCACGGAGATATAAAAAAGTCAGACAAGAAAATCGTGTTAAATAAACAAATTTTATATGTTTAAAATCATTCTTATAATCAAGAATATTTTCTCTTTTAAATAATACCAACAAAATCGGAATTTTTCAGGAAAGCGAAAAAACATTCTATAAAATCGAAATCACCACTTGAATATAAGACAGAAATCCACTTCCGGGATGACGTGTTGCTGATTCAAGCCCACGAACATTTGATTTTTAAAAGTTATACAGCTTCGAGGAAATAGATGTGTTAGTTGACAATCTCAAAGTGACACTGACCACAAATTGGAACAGGCTCGGCTGCAGATCGCGATAAAAAAGTTAACATCGTCAGTTTTAATAGAAATTAAAACTTACTATCGAAATATCTAGTTTCTGAATGCGGTTGGAAAATATTGTATCTCAAGAAGTTAGCCAATTCAGAGTAATTGTCCAAGAATGTTGATGTTACAATGTCTCAGGTATTGAAAATCGGCTTTCGGTAAAAATTAAAAATCGAATTTTCAATTTTTCACAAAAATAAGAACTTGCTCCCGAGATATGGGGATGCTCAATAAGAATAATAAAGTTTTGATACTAAAAAATGTAACTTTGTATATTTCAATTAAAATGTTCACTTTTTAATACTTCTTTTTAAAATTACTATATATTTTATAACTGTTCAAATATTATATCGGAGAACAACTTTTGTTTCCGGTTTACACACATTCAACATGTTTTACAATGTTTCAGCTTCAACTTTTTGCTTAAAGAAAGTTTATTTTTAATTGTATTTTCAAATATCGTATATTTGAAGAAAAAAAGGGGGAAAAGGGAAAATTTTTCGAGAATAGGGGAAAAAGGAGAATTTAAAAAGAGGAAACACAGGAGAATATGGGAAAGACTGTGATCCCTCAGTCATAAAAATCTTTAAGTATCAAACTTTTGTGTATTCAAAATTTAACTTTTTATAAATTTAAAATTATGCAATGGAAAATTAACTTTATTTTTTAAGTGAAACTTCCAGTTTTCTAACCTACCATTTTAAAAGTATTAAAAATAAACTTCAATGTTTATTTAAAATTTCATTTTTTAGTCTATAAATTACTAAAATTCCTATTAATTTATCTGACTATTTTTCATTGGAAGTTCATTAGTCATTAGTCTATTTCATTAGTCTACTATTAAGTTTTTTGTGAAGAATTCATCTTTTTTTGGTTAAAAATTATATTATTTGATTCAAAATTGAATTATTTTGCTGAAAATTCAATAATTTTGTTAAAAAGTCATACTCCTCGGTTGAAAATTCAACTGTTTTGTTGAAATTTTGTCTTTGGGCTAGAAAATTGCACAATTTGATTTCAATTTTTTTCCTTATTGACAAACTTATTGGTTAAGAATGCAACTGTCTGATTAAAAATTAATCTGTTTCGGTTGAAAAATAAATTTTTTACTGATAGTTCAACTTTCTTATAGAAAAATGATATTTTCGGCTAGAAAATTAAACAATTTGGTAGCAAATTTAACTATTTGGTTGAAAACTGATGTATTGTGTTGAAAATTTGTCTTTTTTTGGTAGAATGCCAATTTTGTTTGGTTAAAATGCAACTATTTGTTTGAAAACTAATCTGTTGTAGTCGAGGATTAAAGAATTTTGTTAAAAATTCGTTTTTGTTGGTTAAATCCTACTGTTTTTAATTTTAAATAAAAATATTTTTGTTGTTGAAATATCAACTATTATATTTGTCGTTAAATATTCATCTTTTAAGGTAGAAAATTTTACTCCTCGATTGAAAGTTGACCTACTTTTTTAAAAATTCATTTTTCTGTTTGAAGATTCATCATTTTAGTCGAAAATTAAACTGTTTTCTAGACAATTCTTTTTTGTTTTACGGAAAATTAATTCTCCTGAATGAAAATGTAACTACTCCATTTTTGGGTAGAAACTGATCTTTTTTGGTTTAAAAATGCAACTATTTAGTTAAAAAATTGTATAAACGAAAAAATATAAACTAAAAATTAAAATGGTTAAAAATTCAACTATTTTGTTAAAAATTGATGTTCTTGGTTGAAAATTCAACCATTTGATTAAAAATTTATATACTTTGTTAAGAATTCATCTTTTTTGTAAAAAATGAATATTCCATGTTGAAAATTCATCGTCTTTGTTGAAAATGAAACTATTTGGTTGACAATTTATCTGTTTTATAGAAAGCTCATCGTTTCGGTGAAAAATGCAAGTGTATGATTAGAAATTAATCTGTTTCGGTTGAAGATTCCACTATTTTGTTGAAAATTCTTCCTTTTTGTTTCAATTCAACTGTTTCTGATTAAAAATGAAAATCTTGTCTTGATTAAAATATCAGATATTACATTTTTTGTTGGGAATTTATCTTTTTTTGTTGAAAATTCAACTACTTTGTTAATTCATAAGAAACAGCAAGATTTTATCAACCTAAATAAATTCACGAAAAAAATATTTTTTAACAAAAAGTGTTAAATAGTGTCGCTAGTGTGACGAGTCCGGAATCTGCTGAGAGTAATTAAAATAAATTGAATTTCATGTTCTGGAAGGCAACTTACAGTACTTTACAGACAGAGTGTAATTCCCAGCAGCCAATCCATCTCTGAATCCAGGTTTCGAGTGATCAATTCGCCGATATAGTTTCCTGAAAGTAGGCAGTGCTGCAGTTCTCATCCAGACAATGAGATCCTCATTCTGGAACCCATTGTTGTCGTCGTTTTCAGGATCGAGTTCGTAAATGGTCTTGTTCCAATTTTTAGGCTTGGCATAATTTTTGAAAACTTCAGTGAGATTGCCACGTGGATTTTTGAACTTGATTTTCTTATCAGACGGCCAAGCAATCCCGGTTCTCAACAATGGAACAGAAGCGTTGTTCTTGAGAGAGAATAAGGAGAGTTCATCGCTGAAAAGAGAATTGGCAATAGCACCACAAGGAACCACTGGAACTTTGCTAGTGTTAGATTCCGCATAAGCAAATGGTTCGCAGTCGCTGGAGACGATGCTTGTCAGCTCTCCAAGAAGCTGATTGTCGTCTCGAGACTTAACATATCTACGGTGGTTTTGATAAAAATTGGTGAGGCCGTAGTACATGTAGACATTGCGGAAAAAGTCTCTTGGAAGCTCGATATTTAACTCGCAAAAACATGCGAGTACTGGGTTCCTGGCTATCACCTCCGCACACTTTGTTCCTCCATCACGTGCACTGTTATTTGATTTACAATTCGTGTAGTCTATTGTTATCTCTCGTACGTCCTCGGAGAAGTATAATAGTCCAATCCCAACAGGGATGAAAGCAATGCCGATCACGAAGAAGGTGGGCAAGACAGTACCTGCTGTTAAAATTGGCTGCCATGCTGGTAAACGTTGTTGTTTAAATGCACTATCTGAAATTGAAGAGGTGATAATCAGCTCACTTTTACGGTACTCTAGTATTACTTTCAAATTTTTAGATAAAGAGTGATATCTCATCTTGTCACACCTGATTTGATATTCTTCACGTACTTCTAAATCAGTGAAATACTTAAGTTAAGGGAGCTAAGGGCATGCACAAATTCAATAATTTGTGACGAAGGAAGATCCTGTATAATTGAGATTAGATAAGAATGAAAGCAAAATTTCGTTCGTCAGACAAATCATCAAGGCCAAAAATAGGATACTTAATCTTTTCAGGTTATACGTTTTGAACTATTTTCCAAAGATTTTTCAAAAATAAAATCTTAAAAGTATCAGGATTCAAAAATTAGATAAAAATATTTCATTTTTGGGAGATTATCTACCTGCTGAGACCATGGTAGTAAAAAACTGTATGAGCCACAAAGAATCTTTAGGTAGTCTCTAATCTCTAGGGTAAATTTAGAGCAGTTTTATTGATTTTCAGCTACTCACCAGAAGGTTTCTTCGTTTTAGTCGGAGAACTATTAATGTCATTGGTACTCGTTGACATTTTTCATCGACGATACACTGATTTACCTGAATAATATATCTTGGTCTTCTAGGTGTTCTATAATCTATATCATCTATATACTAAAAGCAAACCTATTTTACCGATTTTGTCGCTTTTCAGAGAATGAAGATAAGTGTTGGGGGAACTGAAAAGGGAGTTTTATCAACGGTTCTATCTACTAATCAAATTGCAAACACAATACTTTTGATTGACATTTCCACACCTTTACTCGAAGGCCTTGAAGAAATAACGATTGGATTCCTAACCTCAAAACTGCGGGACAGGGCGTTGCTGTCGCCATTCGCTGATGCCGTTTGTTGCCAAACTTGTCAAAAAAGGCAAACAAGATGTCAACGTTATTTTTTAATCAAATTAATATACTATAAATAACAACAGTTTAGCTATATGTAAAGCTTTACAATCGTAGAATTATTATTACAACAAACGTTGAGAATGTAGAAGTGAGTAGAGATTTTAAATAAAGTTTCTATCGTTTTATAACAGATACATTTAATAAGCCAAAATCCTTCACAAATTTGTTAAGCCTACATCAATTTTTGCATTTTTATGCAAAGAGTCGATTTTAATTAACACCGCTTTTACAGAAGAATCGTATTTTTTATTAAAAGATTTAAAGTACATTTTATAACCTCAAAATCGATGCTATATATTATAATATGCATATATTTCCATATATTCCATACATCCCTATGTTCAGGAAGTGCGTCTACTTGTACCGAAATTTCGGTGCAAATATAGGCGTGTCTACACAAAAATCCGGCTATTCGTACCGAAATTTCAAATTTCAATCGTATCTTATGGGAGAAAAATCTTTTTGGGAACGTCCATTAATTACTTAAGGATGATTTTGGAAATTTTAGAACCCCTTCCCGTTTATTATAAGTATTCGTAAGATTTTCGTGACTGCCCCCTCCCCCTTCTTACGTAAGATTTTATATTTTTTACTCAATATATAAAAATATGTCAGTCTATATTTTCACCGTAAACGAGATTTCAAGGAATTTCAAAATGTATGAAGGGATTAAAAAAGTTTTAGCGTAGGATTTCAAATTATTTTAAAAGGTTTCAAGAGTTCGAAGAAATTACCTAGTATAATTTCAGAGAGAATCTCAATTTTTCAAGGGATTTTTCCAGATTTATAAATACTTCAAATTAATGCACTGGATTTCAAAGGATTTTATGTAATACCAAAGGTTTTCATGTAATATCGAAGTATTTTCACTAATTTTGAAGGATATCCGAGGATTTTAATGGGATATCGAAGATTTGAAGGGATTTAAAGAGATTTCAGGGGATTTCAAAAGATTTGCAAAGCTTTCAAAGGATTTACAGAGATTTCCAAAGACTCCAAAGTATATATCCACGGATTTTAGAGGATTTCGTAAGATTTCAACAGATTTAACGGAATTTCAAAGGATTTTCGAATATTATAAAGGATTTTAAGAGATTTCGATTAATTTAATGGATTTAAAAAGATTGTATTCTAATTTCAAGGGATCTCGTTAGATTTCGAAATATTTCACTGAATTTCAAGGAATTTAACCGATTTTTAAAGGTTTTTGGGGATCTTCACGGATTTGGAAGATTTCAAGGATTTTAAAAGTTTTTAAAGGGTTTTAGGAGATTTCAAAATAAGTCACGACATTTCAAGGGATTTCTTGTGATACATATTTATTTTCATGAATTTTGAAAGATATCAGAGGATTTTAATGAGATTTCGAAGATTTGAAGGGTTTTCAAAAGATTTCAAAGGATTTTAAGAGACCTAAGGGGATTTCGATGATTTCAGGGATTTTAAAGGATTTTAAGCGGTATGAAAAGATTTAACGGAATTTCAAAGGATTTTCGAATATATTATAAATGTTTTAAAGAGATTTCGAGAAATTTTAATGGCTTTGAAAAGATTTTATTATACTTTAAGGGATTTCAAGAGATTTGGAAAGATTCCCATGGATTTGTAAGATTTCAATTATTTTAAAGGGATTTGAAAGATTTCATGGGAATTTCAAGGACTGTAACCGGTTTTTTAGAGATTGTCAGGGATTTCCATGTATACTAAAGGCTTATAAGGCATTTTGAAGATTTCAAGTGATTTAAAGGACTTTCACAGTCTTTAAAGGGTTTTAAGGGATTTTCCAGGGAGTTCAATGTTTAAAAAATGGTTGACTTATAATTAATTGTGTCTAATTTATTAAGAAAAACATTCCCTACAGTTCTACTATGTTTCCAATTTTGAAAATGAGTGAATAATTCTTAAATATAGTTATTTGTTCAAAAAATGTTTTCTTTAAAAAAATTGTTTTAACGATTTCAGCCATAATTGAATTGAAAAAAAAACATGGTTAAAATTAACGTTTTTTGTCATTTTTAAAATTATTTCATTACAAATAATGTTTTTTATTTTAAATTACATCATCAGTAATATTACTTGCATTCTTAAAATCATAGAAAAACTAATTTTTCGAGAGATCTGATTTTTAGCACAACTACCTTAAAATTTGGAAGAGTTAAAAACGACTGAACAACTTTAATCTGTGAAATTATTTAAACGATTTTAAATCACAATCAAAAATTCTATGATTGCAAGTGATATATATTTCTGGTATTGCATTCTACAACATTTTCTTTATTTCAGGTTGGTGCTATATACCAGACGAAAATGCTAATTTAACAAAAGATAACACAGTTCATCAACTCCGTGAAATAAAATTCCAATCAAAATGACTGCATACGTCATGTGCCTTACCTCCTCCGGAGGAATTCCCTTATTTAGTCGAAAAAAGGGAGAATGCGAAGCTCTATCATTTTCTGAAATGGCCTCTCTAAACGGAGTACACCTGTTCCTTAAGTCTCAGAACGTTGAACTCCTGGACACCGAAACACCAGATACGACAGTAGTATGGAAGGAATTTGAAGACACTGTTCTGCTGATTGGAATAGCAAGTGGTACGACTAAGAAAGTTCTGAACAAATTCCTCGAAACTGTCTTCAGCGCAATGGTTCTCGTGGTGGGAATTGACGATATCAAAAATCCAAGAAGTATCGAAAGACTAAAAAGGGACTTGCGTGTCTGTAATCCCATCATCGATAGACTTCTGGAATGTTTGGACGTAGGAGACAAAACATGCATGAAAACCGATTCTGTGGATATGACAAATTGCAACATGTACTCGGAAAATCATTTACTCCAAGTTTGTTTAGATGCTTATATGGAATCCCTAGACTCTATGTATGGATGCCTTTTGATTCACGGATGTCTGGCTGTGGCCACGGAAAGCTGGTGGCTCCTTGATCCCATAGAAAGGAAATTATTAATCTTAGCAATTACATCTGAGAGTAATTGTACCGTGAGAGATCTGCCAGTATTTTTACCGAATAAGAGCCCGAGTATTGCCTTCAGACTCGTCTCGGTTACTCTCGGAAGTCACATTGAAGTCCTGTCCTTGTGTGGACCGACGCCAAGTTTAATGGAGATCGAGAGATTGTCTGTGCAGAGCTGGAGAAACAGCATCGACGTTTTGAGAGATGCTGAGCAAACGTTTTTGAAGAATATTTCGACTGGTGTGTCCCTAGATCCTGCAATTCTTGGATTTCTTCTGGCAAATTACAAAGTGGGAAAATTCGTTTTGAATAGGAATTCTCAGCAGGCTAAAAACCGTGCAGCGGGGACTCAGCGATTGGATCTGTTGAGGACGTTTTATCATCATGCGGTGGAAATTTTTTTAATCCCTGAGCATTCAGAAGAAAGTGAAGAAGCCAAGAAGGATTCGAATTATTTTGAAGGGGCAAAAGAGACATATTGGTGCTCAGAGTACCATAAATGTCATGCTTTGAAGGAGGGTGATTATATTTTTTGCGTACTGTATATGTCTAGTATTCCTACTCATACTATGAGGCTTATTACACAAAAAAGTTTAAAGTTGCTTCTAGCTGAGAAACAGTTTTGCTGGTGAGAGCTAAGAATTTTTTTATCAACTAGCTTAAAAATAATGGCTTAAACATCTTTTGCGCAATTAAGATTCTGAAGGACTTTTCTTTTTTTACAAAGGTAACATCTAAGTATTTTATAGGTTGACATTCCGATGAAGCCGTCCAGCAATTCTTTGTAACAATGCAGTATTTCAGAGTTACTTAATTTGTACTATTTTTATAAGTTATGATTTGGTTGGATGAATAAAAATTGACTATATATTTCAATTCAATTTCTTACATTGCAATAGAACCTAAAAATAAAATCAATTTATCTTTTATGTGCAGAAAGTATTATTTAGAATGAATGAATTATTGTAAATAATTTAAAATCTATTCTATTCTATTAGGAATGTTCTCTAGCTATCTTACATCAACGTTTTTTAATATTGTATAAAATCGAGGTAAATGTACACATTTAACTTCGAAATTCTAAGAAATTGAAAAGGCCAAGAAACTAAAGATCAAATTTGGATAACACTCTTTAAAAAAATAAAATAAGAAAACACAAGAGAAAAAAAGAAGGGTCAATTTTGTTAAAATTCGTTTTGTTGTTGTTGAAAATTATTGTTTTCAACAGAAAATTTAACTATTCTATTTTTGGTTGAAAAATGATGGTTTTTAGTTTTATGGTTGAAAATTCACCTGCTTGGTTGAAAGGTGAACTGCTTTGCTAAACACTCATTCATTGGTTAAAGAATTAACTGTTTTTTGAGTTGAAAATTAATTTTTTAAACTGAAAATTTAACGATTCTATTATTGATTAAAAATGGATCGTTTTTTGTTGAAAATTCAACAATTCGTTTGGAATTGTATGTATTTTGTTTTAAATTCGTCTTTTGTAATAGAAAATTAATTTTCTTGATTCAAAATTAAACTACTTGGTTGAAAGTTTAACTACATTGTTAAACATTCATTTTGTTAGTTTAAAATCCATCTCTTTGGCGGAAAATTCGACTGTTTTGTTCAAAATTCGTCTGTTTCGGTTAAAGATTCTGTTTTTTTTTTCATATTTTCGTAGGAAATCTAACTCATTGGTTGAAAATTCATATTTTCGGGTTGAAAATTCAACTGTTTTCTAGAGAATTCGCCTTTTTGTTTTAAAAACTTAATTTGGATAATTTTTTTCTCTTCTGGATGAAAACTCTTTCCTGCTGGTTGGAAATTCAACCGTAGGTAGAAAATTCATATATTTTGTTAAGAATTCAATTATTTTGTTGAAAACTCTGCTATTTTTGACATATTTGTCTTTTTATTCAAAAATTCATATAAGTCAACTATCTTCTAAAAAAATCGTCTTTTTGGTTTGAAGATTCGACTATTTGGTTGAAAATTCGTATTTGTTGAAATTCAATTATTTTGTTGAAAAATCATCTTTTCGGGTTTAAGTCAACTGTTTTCTAAAACATTCGACTTTGCAGCTTGAAAATTCAACTGTTTCGTCGAAAATTCATCTTTTGGTAGAAAATAAATATTTTTGGTTTTGATAATTCAACTATTTTGTTTAAATCAGGGAGTCATCGTGGCTCAGATGGTATAGTGATTGTCCTATGTTCCAATACTGCATCAACCAAACATAAAAACGAATTTTCAACAAAATAGTTCACTTTTCAACCAAAGTGATGAATTTTCAACTAAAACGAATCTTCAACTGGAATAATTGAATTTTCAACAAAAAAATGAATTTTCAACTAAAATGATGGAATCTTCAATTGGGATAGTTTCAATTTCAGTTAGAAAAAATTAACTAATTTACAAATAAGTAGTTACATTTTCAAATAAATAGTTACATTTTCAAATAAATAGTTACATTTTCAAACAAAGTGATGGATTTTCAATTAAAATGATGAATCTTCAACTGAAATAGTTAAATTATAAACCAAAAAGATTAATTTACATCTAAAGTAATGAATGATTAATCTTCAAATCAAAAAGACGAATTTTCAACGAATTACATGAATTTTGAACTAAAAATGATACATTTTCAACCAAAAACTAATTAGTTCAGTTTTCAGTTAAAAGAATTAAAAAAAAAGAATTTTCTACCAAATAGTTGAACTTTCAATTTAAAAAAATACATATTCAACGAAAAATTTGATAGTTAAATTTTCAGTAAACAAAATTTTTTTCAACCAAACATAAAAACGAATTTTCAACAAAATAGTTCACTTTTCAACCAAAGTGATGAATTTTCAACTAAAACGATAAATCTTCAACTGGAATAATTGAATTTTCAACAAAAAAATGAATTTTCAACTAAAATGATGGAATCTTCAATTGGAATAGTTACATTTTCAGTTTGAAAATCTAATTTTCAACAACAACAAAAAATAATACATTTCAACAAAATAGCCAAAGTTTTAATTGGAATACTTAAATTTTGAGTAAAAAAAAATTAATTTTAAGCCACAAAAAAAACGAATTAAAAAAAAAACTTTTTAACATGAGTTTAATTTTTAACTAAGATAGATTTTTCAGTCAAGACAGAGAAAACATTGCAAATAATCTGTTGAATTTTCAAGTAAAAAGATGAATTTTCAACCAAGGAGGTTAATTTTTTACCAAATAGAATGAATTTTCTACTAAACACAATAAATTTGCAACAAACAATAGAATAGTTAAATTTTCAGTAAAAAAAATTAATTTTAAACCAAAACAACGAATTTTCAACAAAATAGTTAAATAATGTAATATAAAGCAACTTTTGCAAATGCAGAATCATTGTTATTCAATTTTATATTGCAATTAAAAAAAAATTAGGCACCTCTCGAAAAATTCCCTCACATTTCCAGGTTTTTCCATGTATATAAAAATTCCCCTACAATTCCAGGTTTTCCAGGCAGGGTAGACACCCGGAAAATTAAATTTCAAACACACCACAAAAACATATTTTCCTTCTGATTTTCAGGATTGGCTTCCAAACGAAAAATCAGCAATTTCAGTTCGCGATTTCGCAAGTCCAAAAGAATTAGCAGAATTTATAGAAAAATTATCCAAGAATCAAAGTCTTTACGATGAATATTTAGCTCACAAGTTAGTTGATAGAAGTTTATCTATAAAAAATGAACGACTTTTGAGTCTCTATGCAAAAAAACCACTGGGTATAACTTTTGAAGAGAGTCTTAATGAATTTGAGTGCCATATTTGTAAAGCAGTGAGTACTGCGAATTTATCGAAGAAATCTGTAGTAACACGAAGTCATTTCAGTTGTCCAAATCCAACAAGTGCTCTAACTCGCAAAGTTAATCCAAAAAATCCATGGGTGGATTTTTGGAAGGTCAGTAAATGTGAGGCAAAATTAATTGCTCATCACGTTACTAATAATATAAGCATTAACAAGACTGTATTTGAAGAAGAGAGATCAAAAATGTACCTGAATAAGGAGTGTTAAATAGGATTTTTATATTTTCCATGAAACTCTGTATTATAAGATGAGATTTTTAGGATAAAATAAAGTTTGTATGAATTTTTTAATTAGAAATTTTAGTCTGAATTTTTGTTTCTAGGAAATTTCAATTCAGTTCCTCGAAAAAAGTATTCTAATTTACCAAACTTTGAAATATTAGAAATTTAACAACATTAATTTTAAGGTGTTCAAAACGAAACAGTTGTTGAAAACTTTAAGTTTTTTATATCTTAAATTTGAAATTTTGAAAATTAAATCTACAAATAATCCGTTTTAATAACAAAAATCATAGGAAACATAATGCGAATTTATGAACATTTGTGAAAATTTATGAACGTTTTATGTTACTGCTTTTTTCTGAGAATAAGTATTTTTAAATAAGAATTTAAATGTAAAATCATAAAGTTCGTAAAAAGATTTAGAATTTCATAAAATGTTAGGTTGTGTTAGAGTTTTTCACCAGAAATTAGTATTCATAAACAAAAATCATCAACAAGATTCACTATTAACAATTTTAGGTTATGTTATTTAGCATTTTACGCCAAAAATTGGTTCTTTTAAACAAAAATCATTATACTTCAAATAAAATTTTGAATTTTGAACAATTTTTGGTTACATATATTTTTTTCACCGGAAATTGGTATTTTTAATAAAAATTATGAGATTTCAGATACAAAAGTTGTAAACAATTTTCGTTTATTTGTGTTAGGGTATTTTTTTAATTGAAAATCCGCATTTTTAAACCAAAATCATTAGATTTTAAAGATTTATAATTTTTCAACGATTTTAGGTTACGTTAGCGTTCCACACCAGAAATTAGTATTCTTAATTTTTTAAATAAAAAATATTATAGATCGACCTAGACTTACAATTTTTGAAAAAAGTCAGGTTATATTAACGTTTTTCGACACGAAATCGGTTATTTTAAACAAAATATATATTTCAAATAAAATTTACCATTTTTAACACTGTTATGTGTTATATGTATTTTCTATCGGAAATTGGTATTTTTAATAAAAAATTATTAAATTTCAAAGATAAGAATTTTTTTGTAAACTTTTGTGTTTCGATTATGTTAGCCTTTTCACTGGAAATAGTTATTTTAAAAAAATCATTAGATTTTGAGGATTCATAATTTTTGAACAATTTTAGGTTACATTGTCGTTTTACGTCGAAAATTGGTATTTAAAGAAAAAATAATTGTAATTTGAAAAAGATTAAACATTTTGGAATATCGTATTGTTTTTCGTTGAAAACTTTTATTTTTAATAAACAATATTACACTTATTTCAAAGAAGATAAAAAATTGATAAAACATTTCAGGTCATGTTATCGTTTTACACCGGAAATCAGTATTTTTAGTAAAAAATAATTATATTTCAAAGAAAACAGTTTTTAAAAAATAATTTGAAGAAGTTTTACCATTTTCGAATAA
Source organism: Andricus grossulariae (assembly GCA_011634705.1). Lineage (NCBI taxonomy): Eukaryota > Metazoa > Arthropoda > Insecta > Hymenoptera > Cynipidae > Andricus > Andricus grossulariae. The sequence continues at coordinate 6,071,882 of JAABKJ010000755.1, forward strand.
TTTTAGGGTATTTTAACATTTTTCACGAGAAGTCGGTGATTTTAATTTAAAAAAAAACATTACGTTTTAAAGAATACTTACCATTTTAAACAAATGTTGTGTTTTTTTTCATCGAAAATTCGTATTTTTAATAAAAAACTCATTAGATTTGAAAAAATATTCGCTGACATTTAAGTTTTTAAACAAAAATTGTTAGACTTCAAAAATAAAATTTACAATTTTGAACAATTTTAATTTGAAGATATTAATTTTCATTCATTATAGAAAATATTGTCTTTGCTTTTTTTCTATCATTTTCAACAGTGGATACTATAAAATACAAAAATTTGGTATTAATATAAATGTTATATTTGAATTTAAAAATTGCGTGAGACTAAAAAAAATAATAATCGTGTGCATAGTGCGCGTGCTTTTTTTTGTAGTAGACAAAAAATTATGTCTTTTAGCTTATTCTAAAATTTATTTTTCATCGATATTAAAATTTGAATTCTATAAATTAAAAATAGTACAATTATTTAAATAAAATATAACATTTATTTATGCATTATGTTCGATTTTCATATCTTTTGACTGACATTGTACAGTTTCTTCTTTTTTACTGAAGAATACATGAAGAATCTCCCGGAAAAAATTAATTCTGGTGAATGAATGATCTCTAAATATTTTTAATCATTCGACTCGCAACAAAACTTGGTCTGCTTTTTAATTAAAAATTGAGTGGACTATCAAATATTCTATTTTTTCAAATGAAAAACATGCATAACTTCAAAGTATTAAACTAATCAAATGAGAACATTTTTTTTTTTGAAATAATATATTACAGTTTTGAGTTTGAAGCTTTTAAATTTGCAATAGAACTAAATTTCAAGCCTTCAATTTGGAAAAGAGCAATCTTTGCAAATTACATACTTCTTTTTTTTCAATTTCAACTTTAAAAAGATTTATCAAGGCTTGCAGTTTTTTAAATTAATTAATGTTAAAGAAGTATTAAGGACAATTTTATGGAAAAAAACACATTCAAACTTGTAAGCAACCGAAATTTCAAACTTCCAAATTAAAAATCGATTGAATTACAAAATGCCAGATCTTTTAAATATTCCGTATTAAAAATTTTCAGACTCTGAAGGCTTTAAATTTAAAATCTTCCTATTTATAATTAGAAGTGAAAAATCTGAAGGATTAGCTATTTACTATTAGACAAGAAGATAATTAATTTAATTAATTAAACATAATACAAACCTTTAATTAAACAGGATAAAAATCTTTGAGGTATATTAAAAAAAGACCTTTATTCGTAAGCAAATTTTATTTCATTATTTTTCTATAAAATATATGAAAAGTGTACATTATTTACAGGCACTGAATATTTTGCTTGATAAAAAAAAAACAGTCTTAAAAAATATTTAGCATTATTATTAAACGGGAATAAGAAGTGCCACATATTTCGAAATAAAGTTGTGATGGTTATAATAAGAAATTTATAAAAGAAACTAAAGACTCGATTCTTTCAGCTTTTAGATTGAATTAGTCCTAAGTTAGTCATCTAATGCAATTTGTTCTAATCGACTTGAATAGTAATTAATTAAATTAGTTTAAAGTTGTAATTCACGTACTTTTCAATTCATATGAAACGTTTCAATGCAAAGTTTATTCTGCAGAGCACAAATCTGAGAACTGAAAAGTTACTTTTACCTTCTACTTTTGGACCTTTGCCTGGAGGACTGGAATAGGGACTTTCATTAATTCACAAAGGTGATTCCTGATTGGTCGCAATTCTTCAACTGATCGTTCCCAATCCGTGGCGTTTAATTCTGTCAGAAGATTTGAGAGATCTTCCTCCGATAAATCCATGTCTTCACCATAAAGTGTGAGAGCTTCATAAGTTCGAGTCGCTGTTGATTTCCTCAAATATTTATATTTGTTGCAGAGATAAATACTCAGTTGACTGAAAGCCTTTTTGCTGACAGAACTTCTCACCTAAAAAACATATGGATTGAAAAAAATCAAATATCTACTTAATTCGTGATGAGTATTGAAATTTTGCACTACAGAGTGTCTACTCAAATCCTGAAAAAATTTCCTAGACAATAACAGATTTTGTTTCAGGTATCTTAAAAAATTTTTGAGGTATAATTTTGTATAGTACCAATCCATTCAAGCATTTTGCATTTTTTTAGGCAATCGACTCGCAATATGTATACGATTTTGCAAGTTTATTATAAAAAAAACCTTTTTCAGTACTTGTAAATATCTAAATGGGCAAAAATAGTACTATTCATATGGAAAGTAACTTTTTAAAAAGATTAGTAATTTCTTGATGGTACAAGTTTCTAGATATTTCATTAATACGTTTAATTTATAATTTTTTTGACAAATTATACTACAAGATATTCTTAAATATATGATTACAATCAAATAATTAAATACATAAATAATACTAAAAACATAATTACAAATTTCTTGAATTTGTTCTGAAAGTCCATGAATTTGAAAAATAATTAAAACAAGTTTTTATTTTATCTTTATATACTTAAAATTCAGTGCATATTTAACATGTTAATACTTTGAGTGAAAGATATTTTCCAAGCGAGTAGAAACTCTGTAAAAATATGGGAAATAGGGAGATTTTTCACGAAAATAGGGAAATATATTCTTTCAAGTAAAATTATTGTGGGTACTATATTAAATTAAATTTAAGACCTTCAAATTCCTAACATTTAAAGTAAAATATTACATTTGCAGAAATATAGATAAATTCTTAACCATATAGATTAATTTTCTATCAAAAACGACGACTTTCCAACAAAATACATCAATTCTCAACCAAATAGTTGAATTTTTAAATAAAAAGATGAATTTTCAACTAAAAATGGAATATTTTAATTTACAGTTAAAAAATTCATTTTTAGTCAAAGAGATGAAATTTCAACTAATATGATGGAATATTAAACTGGAATATTCGAATTTTAAACAAAATAAATGAAATTTCAACTAAAATGATGAATCATTAACCACGCCTTCAACAGGAATAGTTGCATTTTCAACAAAAAATATGAATTTTCAACCAAGAAGATTAATCTTCTACCAAAAAATATGAATTTTCAACGAAGTACATGAATTTTTAACTAGAAAATATACATTTTCAACCAAAAAATGATTAGTTAAATTTTTAGTTGAATCAATTAATTAAAAAAGGAATATTAATAAATCAGTTAAATTTTCCACTGGAATGATTCAATTTTTAGTTTAAAAACTTATTTTTCAAGAAAATACATAAATGTTCAACCAAATAGTTAAATTTTCAATTTAAACAAAAATATTTTCAACCAAAAATGGAATAGTTAAATTTTCAGTTTAAAAAATTAATTTTCAACCAAAAATAAAAACGAATTTTTATCATAATAGTTGGATTTTCAACCAAAGTAATGAATTTTCAACTACAATGATGAAATTTCAACTAGAATAGTTAATTTTAAACCAAAAGATCAATTTTCATCTAAAATAATTAATTGTTACCCTCGTCTTTAACTGGAATAGTTGATTTTTCAAACAAAAATATGAATTTTCAACGAAGAAGATTAATCTTCTAACAAAAAAGAAGAATTTTCAAATCAGTAGATGAATTTTCAACTGAAATAGATACATTTTTAACCAAAAATTAATTAGTTCAATTTTCAGTTAAAAAACTTAATTTAAAAAGACAAATTTTTAACATATCAGTTAATATTTCAACTGGACTAGTTAACTTTTCAGTTCAAAAAATTAATTATCAACCAAAAATGAAAAAGAAATTTTAAACGAAATAGTTAAATTTTCAACAAGAGTGAAAAATTGTTAACTAAAATGATGATTTTCAACAAAACACATGCAGTTTATCTAAAACAGAAGACATTTTCGACCAACAACGTAATAGTTAAATTTTCAATTAAAAAAAATAATTTTCAGCTAAAGAGATGAATTTTCCAATAAGATGATGGAATATTCAACTAGAATAGTTGAATATGAAACCAAGAAGATGAATTTTTAACTAAAATGTTGAATCTTTATGTGGAATAGTTGAATTTTCGACCAAAAAGATGAATTCTTCAACCAAGAAGATCACTCTTCCACCAAAAAGACGAATTTTCGACAAAGTACATGAATTTTTAACTAAAAAAGATAAACTTCCAACCAAATAATTGATTAGTTAAATTTTCAGATAAAAAAAAATTATTTTTAACAAAAAAAAGGACGAATTTTCAACAAAATAGTTAAATTTTCATCTGAAGAGATGAATTTTCAATTAAACTGATGAAGCTTCGACCAAAAAAATCAATTTTTAATAAAAAAGTTAAACTGTAAACAATGTAGTTGAATTTTCAATAAAAAATATGAATTCTTAACGAAAAATTTAATAGTTGATATTTCAACTAAAAACATTTTTATTTTAAATCAAGAATAGTTAAATTCAACCAAAAAAGAGTTTCATTTTCAACCAAGAAAGATTTTTCAGCCAAGAGAAAAAAAATTCAACCAAACTGTTGAACTTTCAAGCAAACAATTGAATTTTTAACTAAAAAAAGATATATTTTCAACCAAAACTAGAATAGTTAAATTTTCACTTCAAAAAATGAATTTCCAACCAAATAAAAAAATAAAAATTTGCAATAAAATACTTAAATTCAGTAATATAAAGTTACTTTTACAAATAAAAAAACAGTGCTATTTAATTTTATATTACAATTTAAAAAAAAAAATGATGCTCGCGCTCGAAAAAATTCCCTGACAATTCCAGGCTTCTCGGATGAGGAGTATTTATTTTCAAAACTAATATTGGAAAGCAACCAAAAATATAACTACTTCTATATAGAATTATTTAAAAAATGTTAAGTACCTGAAGAAGCTGGCAAATAACTTTGATGCTGCTCGTGATCATAACAGTATTGTGCATGAATTTCATTTCCTTCTTCAGCAAATTTAAAATCCGATGAGGAATCTGGCTCTCAGGATCATCGAGGATAATCTGAATGCTTCCTGAACTTAACAGTCGATCCAAAAATGCCAAAATCGAAGTGATCATCCTCTCGTTTTTGTGACTCTCCTCACAAACGTTCAGAATTTTGTCACAAAGATCCTTCAAAGTTTCTTCGTCGATCTCTTTGAGGTAGGAAAAGAGCGAAAAACTGGAATATTTCACGAGGGATTCAGTCACTCCACCGACGCTGAATATAATTCCTCGAAGAAGGTTGTAAGTGTAGGGCGGGAATGCCAACATCTTTATAAATCTTGGAAACGTCACTGCTTCCATTTTCCAATCTATATCTTTGCATTCTTCCAAGGGGAAAATTTCCTTCAATTCGGAATGGTGGGGAATATTCGGCAGTTGTGGATCCCTGTTAACAAAAAATGTTTTTAGAGAATGTATTTTTTGTTTATAAATTTAGGAAAACTTTAGAAAATACTTGCAATCACTTTTTAATTATTTGCAATCGAAGACTTTTGAATCATATTTAAAATTATTGACACTGATAGGATTTAAGGAAAAAAAAATATTTTGAAATTCTGTATTAATTTCTAGTAACAGTGCAGAGGAAAATTAAAAAATTAAATATTCTCATAGATCAAAACTTATAGTCAGAAGCTTTAAAATAAATTCGAAATTTCAAAACCAAATTAAAATGGTTCAATATTCACTGCTTGGGTAGAAATTTAAATTGTACACATTTGCACGCTTCAGATTTTAAAATTGTTTAGCTTTGTACGCTTATAATGTTTAATTTTTATCTTTTGTAGGTTTCACAGATAAAACTCATCATTGGTGAGTGCTTCTAATTTGAATTTTTTAATAACAATTTTTTAATAACAATTTTTGAATTTTTGAATAACTTTTTATAATATTTTTTAATATTGTTTAATTTACTTCTGGTAATTTTTTTCAGGTTTAATCGAGGAAAAAAAATCCCGATCGTTTCCCGGTATTGAAGTTATAAAAACTAAACTGCAAATTAAAAGACTAATATTGGAACACTTTTGAAATTTAAACTTTTTAAATTGCAACTTAAATTTTTTTTTCAATTCCAACACTTAATAATTTACTTTTATGCAATGTAAGCTCTCAACATTATACACAATTTTAAATTAAATGCCGTTCAAATACAAAATTTGAAATTTTAAACATATTTATAAATTGTACAGTTCAAAGATTTAAAAAAATAAATCTAGGCTATCATTTTCAATGCTCTACATTGACGAATGAATCAATAGATTTGTATATTTTCAAAATTATACCATTTTAATCAATTTTAAGTTAAAAATATTACAAATTGAATGATTTTACTGTTTATTTAAACTGAACACTTTTTACATTGGAAGTTAAATTATTTTTGTTTTAAGTCGTTACAAATGAATAATAGTTCAATCGTTATTTACATGTCAACATTTTTTTTTATTTCGAAATCTTTTTAAATATTCTCTTAAACTTATATTTTCAAAATAAAAAATCATAAAAAATTTTCCCATAAATCTTAAACTTTTTTTACTATCTTGAAACGTTTCAAAATCCTTAAAAAGCTTCAATAGTTTAGTTCAAAATCTTCAAAAATTTGATCTTTTTTTCAATTGTTGGAATTTTTTCAAATTTTACATTATTTTTGAAATTTTTTGAAACCTCTAAATATCTTTTAAAATTATTCGAACTTTTTTGAATATTTTTTTTAATCGTCAAAAAATTAAAAAATTGCCTTAAAATCTTCCATATACTTTTTTGATAATTTTAGAAATATTTTTTAATCTTTTTAAATATTCTCTTAAAATTCATTCGTCAAAATAAAAAATAATTTTTAATTTTCCTAGGAATCTTAATAAAAAGTTTTTATTATTTTGAAAACTTTACAAATGCATAAAAGGCTTCTAAATTTGTTGTTCCAAATCTTCGAAAGTCTACATTTTGTTTTAGATTTTGTTTATTTATTTATTCATCAAAAAAATTGTTTGAATTGAAATCATTTTAAATATTTTCTTTAAATTAATTTTTCGAAATAAATTTTTTTTTAATTTTACCAGGAATCTTAGGAATTTTTTTTATTGTGTTAAAACCTTTAAAACACTTTGAAAATTTTCAAAATTTTATTTCGAAATCTTAAAAAATCTAAATTTTGCATTAACCTTTTTAAAATCCTTTCAATTTAACAATTAATTTTGTATTAACTTTTTAAAAATCTTTTCAAGTTTTAAATTAATTTTGAATCTTTTTAAAACTTCTAAATATTTCTTAAACTTACTCGAATTTTGCTAAATTGAGGGCTCGGATTCTATAATCGCCTACAAATTTTTCGCACTGAACGTAATAGGCCTCTGGATATAGAATCCGAGCCTTCAATTAATAATTATTTAATTATTATTCATACATGAAAATTCAATAATTTCACTAGCCAATTAGAAAAGGTTCTTCTTGAAACAATTAATTTGCAAATTTTTTGGTTTTAAATATTTGATTTATAATTACACATTTTAAATGAAGTCAAATATTGCTAAATATTAAAAAATTGTTCTTTTCCTTAATTCGAAAATTTCAAATTGAATGGGTTAAAACTGAAATATCTTAGTTAAATTCTGTAAATTGTTTATTTTTTAACAGATTCAGAATAGTTTTGCAAAATGAACTATTCTTCAATTTCTAATATTCGAAGTACAATTTCAAAAATTTTCTATCTTAAACGCTTTTAAGTTTTCATTTTTTAAGTATAATTTAACATTAAAAAGTTGAAATCGAACTTTTTTTAAATGGCATTATACCATGCGATATGAAATTTGAGACATTTCAAGTGATTGGATACATTTTTCTTATAAAATTGTGTAAAATTCCAAGTCAAAAAATAAATTCATTTTCATTTCCAGGTTTTTCCCGATACCAACAAATTCCCGGTCATTTACCGGTTTCCCGGTACAGGGGTCACCCTGATTTAAATGGTGAATTTTTTTCGATCTCAATTCAAAAGTTGTTCAACTTTTAACGCAAAAACTTTTAAATTGTTTAATAATTTTGAAAGCTACGAATTCATAATTGGATTTTAAAATGTTTTCAATTTGAAACTATTCTATTTTAAACGCTACAATTTGAAAAAATTTATTTCAAACGGTTTAAACTTTAATTCGTTCAATTTTTTGTGCTTAATCGCATTTATGGAATTAACAAAAGCACAAGTTACAATGTGAAATTGAACAATTTGGAACATTAAAATTTGAAATATTATAATCTCGAAATTGTTAAAAAATTGAAAGGTCTTTAGTATTTTATTTTTTTAGACTAAAACACTTAATTTAAAAATATTTATACCAAGACTTTCAATTCAAAATCGTTTTATTTGCAAGCGTTAAAATTTTCAATCCTGCATTTGTACAATCAGAAATTCAAAGTTATGTACCCCTGAGACATTATTATTAAAAATTTCGATTTTATAATCTACCTGTGAAGAAAAGCGCTGAAAATAACTCCAGCCTGCGTTCTTATCCTGTCGATTCTTTCAACAGCTTGTTGGGCAATTCCACCGACAACATTTGCCATTAAAGTTTCGGTCAACATTCCCGAAAGATTCGCTCGAGAAACCAAGATTGTCAATACCTGGAATAAAAATGGAAAAATAAAACTAAATTATAAACAATTGTTTGAATCTATTTTCTACTTTTATAAAAGATTTAGTATTTATTACATTAACTCCAGTCATGGCAGCTTCCCTAACCCAAGCACCAATATCACCTCGACTATCTGTTGTATATTCCTTTAGAGCGAGCAAATAACAATCGTATAACTGATTAACAAATCGCTTCCACGTATCTGAAGCAAAATACAAAATCAAAATGAGTTAGGATTCTCTTTATCGAAATATTTAAACTGATTAATATCTAGTTTAGTTAAAAGGGGTTGATCACTCTTCAAATATGTTGCACAAGCCTTCGTGAAATCTTTGCAAAATCCTTGAAATCTTTGAGAAATTTTGTAATTCTTTCTGGAACCTTTGAATTCTTTCTGAAATCTTTGAATTCTTTTGAAATATTTTGAAATCTTTGTGGAATCTTTGTAAAATCTTTGAAATCTTTTGAAATCTTTGAACTCTTTCAGGCCTCGGACTCACTTTAGAGATAAGAAATAATGTAAACAATGTCACAAATTAAAAAAAAATAGTGACCTAAAATAGTGTCCTAAAGTTTTTCAAGTATTAAAAATGAACTTCAATGTTTATTTAAAATTTTATTCTTCAGTGTATAAATTATCCAAATTCCTATTTATTTATCGCAGGCTTCTCAGTCTTTCCTCTTTTTCTTATTTTTCCACTTAAATACAAACTGAATTAATGGAAACCAATAATAAAATCCAACTAATTGTTGAAAATTCAACATTTTTGTTAAAAAATCATTATTCACGGTTGAAAATTCAACTGATTTCTTCAAAATTCGTCTTTTTAGCTTGAAAATTCGAAAATTTGATTGAAATTTTGTTTCTTTCTTGACTAATAAATTTTTCTTTCTGTAGAAATTTCATCTTTTTGGTTAAAAATGTTACTGCTTGGTTAAAAACTAATCTGTTTGCGATTGAAAAGTCCACTATTAAATTTGCGGTTAGGAATTAATCTTTTTTTTTTTTGTTAAAAATGTAATTATTTTCTTGAAAGTTCAACTGTTTTTATGAAAATTCGTCTTTTTGGCTTGAAAATTTAACAATTTCATTCATTTTGTTTTCCTTTTTGGTATAAAAATGCATCCCTTTTTGTAGAAAATCAATTTTTTTGGTTAAAAATGCAACTGTTTGGTTGAGAAATAATTTGATTTAGTTGAGGATTCAAGTATTTTGTTAGAAAATTCTTTTTTAGTTAAATTCAAATGTTTTTTTTTTTTTAATTTAAATCTTTTTCTGTTGAAATATCAACTATTATATTTTTCGTTGAAAATTCATATTTTTAAGTTACAAATTCAAGTTCTTTGTTGAAATTTGAACTACTTTCTTAAACGTTAATTTTTTTGGTTGAAGATTTATAATTTTAGTTGAAAATTCGTTATTTTCTGCTTGAAAATGAATTTTTTAAATTGAAAATTTACCTGTTTTGTTGAAAATTCAACTGATAGGTTGCGAAGTAACTTTTTTGTTGAAAATTCACATTATAAGGTTAAAAAATCAATTGTTTTATAAAAAATTCGTCTTTTCGGCTTGACAATTTCACAATTTGGTATAAAATCCAACTGTTTGGTACAAAATTGAACTTTTTTAGTTTAAAAATTCTACTATTTAGTTAAAAATGGTTAGAACGAAAAAAAAATACAAACTCAAAATTAATCAAATTAAATTTGGACTAACATCACATCCATTATTCAAACTATTTAGTTGGAAATTTATGTAATTATGTGAAAATTCGTCTTTTTGTTAGAAAATTTAACTATTTGGTTAAAAATTTATCTATGTTGTTGAAAATTCATCTTTCCTGGTACAAAACGAATCTTCTTGATTGAAAATTCAACTATTTGGTAGAAAATATATGTATTTTGTTGACAATTAGTTTTTTTTTCTTGTAGAAAATCAATTTTTTGTTTGAAAATGCCACTGTATGGATGAAAATTAATGTTTTAGTTGAGGATTCAAGGATTTAGTTTAAAACTCATATTTTTTGGTTACATTTCACTATTTTTAATTTAAAATTAAAATCTTTTTTGGTTTAAATATCAACCATTACATTCTTTGATGAAAATTAGTATTTTCAGGGTGAAAACTTAACTATTCTGTAAAGAATTCATCTATTTGGCTTACAAATTTAACAATTTTGTAAAAAATTCAACTGCTTTGTAGAAAATACATTTACTTTTGATTTAAATCATCTTTTAAAAGGAAATTGAACTATTCCATTTTTGGTTCAAAATTGATCTTTTCTTGTTTAAAAATGCAACTGTTTGGTTAAAAATGTATGTAATTTTGTTGAGAATTCATCCTTTTTGTATAAAATTGATCTTCTTAGTCGAAAGTTTATATTTTTGTTAAAAATTTAACTATTATGTTAGAAATGTTGAAAATTCATCTGTTTGGTAGAAAGCTCATCTTTTTTTGGATTGAACATTCAACATTTTGGACTTGAGTCTTTTCATTTTGGTCTTTAGTATCATTTTTTTCGAAATAGTAGCAAAATAGTATAACCGCTCAAAAAAAGTGTCAAATAGTGTCAATAGTGTGGTGAGTCCGAGGTCTGCTCTTTCTGAAATCTATGAATTCTTTTGAAATCTCTGAAATCTTTGTGAAATCTTTTCAGATCTCTGAAATCTGGTGTACACTCAAAAGTGGAGTGGTGAACCCCTCAATTTAATATTCTCCTAACCTGAATTTTCAACGCCTAACGTTTGGCAAATCAACGTCAGAGAATTAAGAGCCTCTTTCCTACTTTCTGCCCACTTTGAAGTTTCATCCGTTATTTTTGCACAAGCGATCAATGCTTCTATGATATTTTCCGCTCTTTCTCTTATCGCGAAAAGCGGAAAGTGTCCTGTATTACAAACAAAAATAATAATTAAGACGTACAGATTAGATTTACAATGAACAGCTATTTAAAAACCAAAATTAAAAATCTAACCGACGGCTTGTGCGAATCCAATCCGCAAGATTTGATTGCTCGACCGGAGATTTCCAAGATACCGATTAATTATGACACTTCGGACACCTTCGTCAGTATGAGCATTTGTGTAATACTCCTTAAAAAAATAAGTGTGAGACTCAGCGGCTTTCAATCTTATGGCAAGTACCTCGTGACTCAAACTTTCTTCCAGTAAATCTTGCCAGTCGTCTAAAAATTACAAAATTATTGATGTATGAGATAAGAATGAGAAGTTTTTATCAAGGTAGAAAATAATGAGATTTGTTAATTCTTACCAACTACTTCTGTTGAATGAACTGGAAAATGAATAAGAGCACATTTTTTGATGAGAGTAGCACAAGCTTGTTTCATCAACTCACCGCCTAATCCCTTGAACTGTCCGCGAGTTCGGAAAGTTCGGACTATTTTCTTAATTTTCTCAACTCCTGCTTCTCCTGGAATATTAGAATTTGAATGGATCAGTTTAAATTCGAAGGAATTTGTATTTAATAAATTTTAATTTTATTTTATATTCTTTATCCATAACCTACGTTACCAATTTGGGTTTTTTTTATCTCAAAATAGGGGAAATAGGGTGATTTTTTATTAAATTAGGGGAATAATAAGGAAATAAATTCTTTTAAAAAAAGCAGTGGCTGAGTGTACCGAAATTTCGGTACGAATAGGGGGAATTGGAAAAGGGGCTATTTTCACCGAAATTTCGGTACCAAAGGGCGTAGTTTTTCGGTACGTGTAGACACTTCCATAAAAAAATGTATGTAAAAACCTAATTGAATTCGATATGAAACACAACAACAATAAAATTAATTTTTCACCAAACAGTTGAATTAACAACCAAATAGTTATATTCACGCAAGAAAAAAAGCAATTTTCAACAAAATAGTTGAACTTTTTATTTTTAACCTGATAGTTAAATTTTGAATTAAAAAAGACGAAATTTTTCGAAGACAGTTGAATTTTTAACAAAAAAGTATATTTTCAATCAAGAAAGATGACTTTTCTGCTACCAAAGATACATTTTCAATCGTAAAGCACAAATTTGTAATAAAACAATTGAATTTGCGACAAAAAAAATATTTTATCAAAATAGTTGAATTTTCAACCTACAAAGATACATTTTCAACCAAATGGTCGAATTTATAAATAAAAATATGAAAATTCAAACAAAAACAGATAAATTTTCAAGACGAAAAGACAAATTTTCTAGAAGACAGTTCAATTTTCAAACAAAGAAGATTTGAATTTAAACAAGTGCAGTTGAATTTTAAAGCTAGAGACGAATTTTTTAGAAGGCAGTTGAATTTTCAGCCCAAAAAGTTGAATTTTCAATCAAAAAATTCATTTTCAACCAAGAAAGATGATTTTTCAAGCAATAAGATAACTTTTCTACCATGAAAGATGAATTTTCAATCCAAAAGGACGAATTTTTAACAAAACAGTTAAATTTTCAACCAAAAAATATGACTTTATCAAAATAGTTGAATTTTCAACCTACAAAGGTGCATTTTCAACCAAATGGTCGCATTTAAAAATAATAAATATTAAAATTCAAACTAAAATAGATAAATTTTCAAGCCAAAAAGACAAATTTTTAGGATACATTTGAATTTTCAAACTAAGAGGTCGAATTTTCAAATAAAGAAGATTTAAAGTCAAACAAAAGCAGAATTTTATAACTAAAGAGACGAATTTTTTAAAAGGCAGATGAATTTTCAGCTCAAAAAGTTGACTTTTTGACCCAAAAATATGATTTCATCAAAATAGTTGAATTTTCAACCTACAAAGATGAATTTTCAACCAATTGGTCGAATTTAAAAATTAAAAATACGAAAATTTAAACTAAAACAGATAAAGTTTCAAGCCAAAAAGACAAATTTTTTAGAAGACAGTTGAATTTTCAAACAAAGGGGTTGAAGTTTTAACAAAAAAGTTCATTTTCAACCAAGAAATATGACTTCTCTACAATAAAAGATGAATTTCCTACCAAACGGTGAATTTCTACCAAATAGTTAATTGTTCAACTTATAAAGAATAAATTTCTAACCAAAAGTGGAATAGTTAAATTTTTAGGTAAAAAATTGATTTTTAACCAAAGTAAAAACATGAATTTTCAAAAACAAAGTTGAATTTTCAACCAAAGAGGTAAATCTTTTACAAAATAAATTTTTGACAAAGTAGTTCAACTTTCAACCACATAGTTTAATTTTCAACCAGAAAAATGAATTTGTCATCAAAGAAGATTAATTTTGTACCAAAACAGACGAATTTTGAACGAACTCGTTAAATTTTGAAGCTGAAAACACGAATTATCTACAAAAGAATTGAATTTTCAACCCTAAAATATGTTTTTTTTCAACAAAAAAGTTCATTTTCTACCAAATAGTTAGATTTGCATAAAAATAGTTTAATTTTTAACCAAAAAGTTGAATTTTCTACCATATTATTGAACTTTCTAGCCAAAAGGACAATTTTTCTACTAGACAGTTTAATTTTCAACCTGATAATATTACTTTTCCACTAAAGTGATGAATCTTCAACAAACAAAACTAATTAAAAAAAAGTAGCTCAACTTTAAACGAAGTAGATGATTTTTCAACCAAAAACAGACGAATTTTCAACCAAATAAATCAATTTTCAGCCAAATATTTTAATTTTCAACTAGAAAAGAGAAATTTTCAATAAAAAAAATATATATATTGAACCAAAAATGATATAGTTACATTTAAATTTAAAAAAATTCATTCTCAACTAAAAAGAAAACTAATTTTTAAGAAACTGGTTGAAATTTAATCAAAGAAATGAATTTTGAACTAAAATGATGAATCTTTGACAAAAAAATTAATTTTCAACAAAAGAGTTCAACATTCAACACAAAAGATGATTTTTTAACAAAGATGAATTTTCTAAAAATGTAATAGTTTAATTTTCAACCAAAGAGATGAATCTTCAACCAAAAAAATTAATTTGGAAGAAATTCGTTTAACTTTCAACCAAGTAGTTGAATTTTTGACTAAAAAAGGTTACTTTTTAACAAAATAGTTGCATTTTCAACAAAATAATTAAATTTTCAACCAAATAGTACAATTTCTAACCAAACGAGATAAATTCCGAACCAAAAACGAGAAAAAGGGAAAATTTCTTGAAAAGAGGAAGAAAAAGAAATATTAGGAAGAAATTTGATTTTGAATTCAATATTGACAAGAAATCTTATGGTAAATAATTATTTTTTTATCTTAGTACATATAACCTTTTTCATTAAAATAAATTGAATGATTGAATGTAATAATTCAGGGGGGGGGGGAGGGGTCGAAAGATTTTTTGCGAGGAGGCATCTTCAGTCATGTAAGAAATTTTTTGGAAATTCGCAAATGAAACAAATAACTCGCATTAATTGTACAGCAATTTAATACGAATTTAACTTTACGCGCCAGAAAAACCTGGAGAGTGAAAAATGAACGTAGACAACAATAAAAAAATCAGTGAATTTGATTGGTCAGGAAAAAGTCAGGAATTTAGAAAAAAAATCTTTTAAATGTCAGGGAATTTCTATAACTTTTAATAACTGTCAAGCAGAATAAGTTAGATTTTTTGAATGTATAATTTGAAATTTTTTTATTCAGTTTATAAAAGATTCTAAGTTAAAAATGTTACAAGTTTAAGATTCTGGTCTTTGAATATTAATGGTCAGGGAAAATGAACAATTGGTAAGGGAAAAATGAGACAATTTTTAAAATGAAGCTATGAGGTAACCCTATATATAATATTATTGTTAGTAATTTATTTGCCTTGTATTTATATTTCTTTATTTTGCAGTTACTTCCTCCTGAAAATTATCTTTTTAGTTATAAATTTTATTATTTGTTTGAAAATTCATCAATTTTGTTAGTCAACTTTTTTGGTCGAAAATTCAACTGTTCTGTTGAAAATTCGCCTTTTTGGGTTGAAAATTCAATTATTTTCATAGACAATTTATTTTTTGATTCAAATTCATATTTTGGTGTTGAAAAGTCAACTGAAATCTTTTTTTGATGAAAATTCAACTTTTTTTTTAATTAAAAAATTAATCTATTTTAGTAGAAATTGCATCTTCCTTGGATAAAAATCTAACTGTTTGGTTGAAAATTCAATTGTTTTGTTGAAAATTCAACTATTTCGTAGAATATTAACTTTTCATTTAAAATTCATATTTTGGTGTTTAAAAGTCAACTCAAACCTTTTTTGGATGAAAATTCAACTATATTTTTGAAAATTTGTCTTTTTGATTTAAAAATTCATCTGTTTTATTAGAAATTTAATCTTTCTTGAATAAAAATGCAACTATTTTGTTAAAAATTTGTCTTTTTGGGTTGAAAATTCAAGTATCTTCCTAAAAAATTTACTTCTTGTTTAAAACCCATATCTTGATGTTGAAAAGTCAAACTAAAATCTGTTTTGAATCAAAATTCAAATAAATATTTTTTAATATTTAATTATTCATCTGTTTTAGTAGAAATTTCATCTATCTTGGATTACAATGCAACTGTTAGCTTGAAAATCAATCATCTTTCCTTGCGGATTCAAATATTTTGTTTGAAAATTTTGGCTGAACCACTTTGTTCCGAAATCACTTTTTTGTTGAAGATTCATATTTTTAATTGAAAATTCATGTCTTTGTTTCCAAGTTTAATTATTTTGTTAAAAAGTGATCTTTTTTAATTGAAAATTCAACTGCGTGGGTTAAAGTTGAACTACCTTGTTCAATTTTTTTTTTTTAATAAAGGTTTATCACTTTGGAAGAAAATTAATTTTTTTACTGAAAAGTCATATTTTCTGGTTAAAATTTAAATTTTTGTACAGAAAATTTATCATTTGGCTTGAGGGTTCAATAATTTCGGTGAACTTTTTTCTTTCATGACTGAAAAATCTTTATTTGTTGAAATTTCATCTTTTTTGGTTGAAATATCAACTATTATATTTTTTGTTGATAATTCATCTTTTTAGGTTGAAAATTTAATTATTTTCATGAAAATTCAAGTATTTCGTTAAAAAGTCATATTTTATGGTAGAAAAGTAATTTTTTTTAAATAAATAAATTTGAATATTTTAAATTTGTATCTAAAATATTGTTTTATTCCGTTTCTAAAAGAGCCTACGTTAAAAATATTACAAGATTAAAATGCTTACATTTGAATGGAAAAATCAAGGAAAAATCTACGAATTTTGAAAATGAAGTTTTCATCCTGTAAAGCATGTATTATCTTAAACACAAAAAATTTCTTTAAGTTGATTGATATCGTAGTTTGTGGACGATCCCTTACCAATCGTGATAGTAATTTCGTCTTGAAATTCGTGATAGAGGGCTTCTAGAATTTCTCCGATTGCTATTATTGATCCGTGTCGAACGTTGAGGTCGATGGAGTTGACCATGTCCATCAAATTTGGTAGGACTGTCTCGACCATGTAATCAGGATCTCTTGAAGTTAAGTTGTGAAGAGCCTAGGGAAAGAATTTACTTAATTATTTATTCTATTCGAAAGGACATTTTTTAACATTTTCAAATGTGAAAGACTCTCAGAAAGACTTCCAGTTCGGGAGAAATTCAAACTTTAATTCAACTTAATATAATTATGAAAAGACAATTTTTTTACCTTGGATGCAAGTTCTCTGATCGCTGTATCCCAATGATTAACTTTCTTCCCAATCAAATGGTCAATCAAAGGCTTTGTATATTCCTCATATTGTGCTATATGAACACTAGAAAATAATTTGTATTTAATCGCAAAATAAATATTTTTCTTACACGAAAATTGGTAAGAAATTGAGGAACTGAGTTATGACCAGTGCTACTTTACCCATTAGCCAAAGGTAGGAAAAAATTTAATTAAATAAAATTTTGATTAAAAAAATTTTTAATTACAAAATTCAAATTCGGGGCGCCCCGAAGTGGGACAAAATCCAAAAACGAGGCTCAAAATAAATTGCAGAAGTCTCTTCTTTAGCGCGCGTGTAGTTTTTCGATTTGAATACACAATACAAATTTCGAGTAACTATTTATTTTTCTAGTTTATTTGTTCTTAAGATTACATAAATATAATTTTTCTATATTTCTTGAGAAAATTGAAAAATATTTTTGAAGATTTTAGATATGTCAACACAAAATTTCAATAAAAAAGTTAATTTTCAACCGAAAAAGATGCATTCTCAACAAAAAAGGTATAGTTGATATTTCAATCAGAAAATATTTTAATTTTAAATTAAAAAAATAGTTGAATTCATCCAAAAAAGATAATTTTCAACAAAATAGTTCAATTCTTGAACAAAACAGATTAATTTTTAACAGATCAGTTGCATTTTTAACCAAAAAAGATGAAATTTCTTGACACCTTTCAAAATTCTTAAAAAGCTTCGGAATCATCCAAATTCTACATTTTATTTTAAATGTTTTGAAAACTTTTCAAATTTTGGTTAATCTTTTAAAAATGTCTAAACCTTCTAAATATTTTTAAAAATTTTTCGAACTTTTCCTCAATTTTTTTTTTAAATTCTGCAAAATAAAAAAAAAAATGTTTTAAAATCTTCAAGATTCTTTTTTGAGAATTTTGGGAATCTGTTGAAATGTTTAAAAATATTTTTAAATATTCCCTTGAAATTAGTTTTTCAAAATAAAAATCATGTTGAATATTTCCAGGAATCTTAAGAAATGTTGTTACCTTTCAAAATCCTTAAAAAGTTTCAATTTTGTATTTCAAAATCTTGCAAAATATACATCTTGTCTTAAATTTATTGAAATTTATTCAAATTTTAAATTATATTCGGAATTTATCAAAAACTTCTAAATATCTTTTAAAATGATTCGCATTTTTTCCTAAAGTGTTTGAAAAATCTTTAAAAATTTTAAAAATTGCCTTCAAACCCTTTAGATTTTTATTGACATTTTTAGAAATCATTTGAAATGTTATTTTTTTAAATAAAAAATCATTGGAAATTTTCCCAAGAATCATAAGAAATATTTTGATTCTCTTGAAATCTTTTAAAATTCTTCAAAAGCTTCTTTTTTCAAACCCTTTAAAAAGCTACATTTTGTTAATAAATTTCAGAAATCTTCTGAAGTTTAAACTTTTTTTCGAATATTTTCAAAACTTCTAAATATCGTCTAAAATAACTCAAAGTTTTCCAAAAATTGGTTTGAATCCTGGTAAATCAAAAAAAGTTTCTTCAAATCTTCCAGTTTCTTTTTCGACATATTTTGATATCTTCAATACTTAAAATTAATCTTTTAAAATAAAACCTAAATCATTTAAAATTTTCCCAGAAATCTTATTGTGGGTACCGGTAATTTTTTGTTGCCAGGAACAAAAAATTTTTCTCCCTGGTACAGACAGTAAATTAAGATATTTTAAGTTTTTGTCGCTTATTTCATTTTTCTCATCTCTTTGAAAGTGTGAAAAAGATTAAAAATTGTAGTGTGGTAGCAAAATTATAAGAACATAATTATTTCTTAACATTAAAAAATGATTTACAAAAATTCCAAAATTACCTAATTTTAAGAAAGGCGTTGCTTCTGACCCCAACTTCAAAATAATCAGCGACTGTAAAAATGTCAATACCATGAGGAAAATTTCCTTGTCTGCCAACATTTTCCTGAAAAGCAGCAGAGGCCGCTCGACGGCAATTTATCTGGAAATAATTCGCTTTATTTCTATTAAGACTTTCAACAAGGATTCAATTAATAATTTCTTTGTTACAAACGCCATAATTTAAAATTCTATAATTTAAATTATTTACGATATTAATAAATGGTGAATAAAACGGAAAGAAGGAAAATAACCCAAATAGTGATCATACTTAGAAACAGTGAGCCACTAGAAGGTTAAATAAATATTTAAATCTCAGGGCTCGGATCGACTAGAAAGGCTTAAAAAAGTCGCATAAAATTACAAAGAAATTCGCATGGAATTTCGAAAAAAAATGAAAAAGAGGAGTACCAGACACTGAATGACTGAAATAATAGCTTTATTTCTTTAGCAATATAGAGTACATAATTTTAATTGATTTTCAAATATTTTTTGCACGATCAAAATAAAATTTGAAGTTGAAATCATTTTAACAATAACAATTCAGCTTAAAGGATTCTGAATCTGGGTTTAAAATATTTCTTTCTGGGATATACAACATGGAAATAGCGTGATTCTTCAGGAAAATAGTGAAATAATAGGGGAATAAATTCTTTTAAATAAAATTAATATAGATATTATATTGAATTGAATATGAAACGCTTTAAATTCCTTAAATTTACAGTCAAAATATATTGCATTTTCAACAAAGTAGTTAAATATTCAACCAAAAGAGACGAATTTTCAACCCAAAGTCGAATTTTTATCAGAAGAGTTGATTTTTCAAGTTAAAAAGTCGAATATATTAGAAAAAAGTTTACTTTTAAACCCAAAAGATTATTTTTCAATCAAATAGTTGAATTTGAAAAAAATTAATTTTCAACCAAACAGTTGCATTTACAACCAAACAGTCGAGAACTTTCAAGCAAATAGACGAATTTTCTATAAAATAATTCAATTTTCTACAAAAAAGTTACATTTTTAACCTTCAAAGATAACCTTTCAACCAAATGGTTGAATTTTCATCAAAAAAGATAATTTCCAATAAAATAGATGCATTTACAACCAAATAGTTGACATTACAATCAAAAGCGATGAACTTTCATCAAAATAATTGAATTTTCAACCAAGTAGTTGAATTTTCAATAAAAAAGGCGAATTTTTTACAAGACAGTTAAAGTTTTAACAAAAAAGTTTATTTTTAACTAAGTAAGATGAATTTTTAACAAAAAATTTTGAAATTTTAACCAAAAAGAATGACTTTTTAATAAAATATTCGAATTTTTTATTAAATAATTTAATTTTCAATCAAATTAACCAAATTTTAGATAAAAGAGATTAAACTTAAACGAAAAATAGTTTAATTTTTAAGCCAAAAAGACGAATTTTTTAGAAGACAGTTCATCTACCAGCTTGAAAAGTAGAATTTTCCACAAATAAACCTTTTTCAACTAAAAGATTGAATTTTCAACCAAATAGTTGAATTTTCGACAATAAAAAGATAATTTTCAACAACAAAAAATGCACTTACAACCAAATAGTTGGGCTTTCAATCAAAAGAGACGAATTTTAAACAAAATAGATGGATTTTTAACCAAATAGTTGACTTTTTGTGCAAAAAATACGATTTTATTAGACAACTGTTTAATTTTGAAAAAAATTAATCTTTAACCAAGAAAGATGAATTTTCAACCAAGAAACATAAATTTCCAACCAAAAAAAGATTGATTACTTTTCTATCATGAAAAAGAATTTTCTGTCCGAAAAGGCAAATGACCAACAGAATAGATAAATTTTCGACCAAAAAAGATGACTTTCAACAAAATAGTTGAATTTTCAAGCCAAACAGACCTTTTTGAAAGAACAGATGAATTATCAAACTGAAAAGTTGAAACAAAATTGACAACTTTTTAACCAAATAGTTGAATTTTCATTGAAAAAAACGATTTTTTTAGAAAACTGTTTAATTGAAAGAAAAATTAATCTTTAACCAAGAAAGATAAATTTTCAAGCCAAAAGGACGAATTTTTTAAAAGACAGATGAATTATCAACCTGTAAAGTTGATTTTTTAACAAAAAATATCATTTTCAATAAGATAGTTGCATTTACAACTAAATAACAATTCTCAATCAAATAGACCAATTTTTTAGAAGACAGTTAAAGTTTTAACAAAAAAAAGTTAATTTTCAACCAAGAAAGATGAATTTGTAATAAAAAAAATTACTTTTGTCGGATAAAAGAATATTTTTCTATCCAAGCAGACGAAATTTGTACTAAAATAGTTGAATTTTTCAACAAAAAGGATCATTTTTTAACAAAATAATTCAATTTCCAACATTATGATCGAATTTTCAAATAAAAGAGAATAAATCTCAATAAAAAAGAGTTACATTTTCCACCAAATAGTTGAATTTTCATTCCAAAAAGACGAATTTTTACAAAGACAGTAAATTTTCAACCAAGAAAGATAAATTTTCTTTTCAAACAAAAAAAAAATTATTTTTCTACCATAAAAGAGGAATTTTCTATCCAAAAAGCTCAAAAAACAGTTGAATTTTCAACAAAAGAATTAATTTTCAACCAAATAGTTGAATTTTCACCTAAAAAGAATGAACTTTAAACCAAAAATAGTTGGATTTTCTTATTGGGTTCTATTAATTCAGTTCGCATTTAGGCGAAAAAACGAGAACAAGGGGTAAATAGTTTCTTGAAAACAGGGAAAAAAAAGAAATTCTTTAAAAAGGGAGAATAGGGGAATGAGTGCGAAGACTGTAATTGAATTCGAAATTCATTATTTTAAATGTGTTCGACTTAAAAATGTCCAACTGTCAAGGCTTGCAATTTGAAAAAATTAAAACTTTGAATACGGATTCACAAAACTAGAAATTGTTCAATTTCAAAGGCTATTAATTTTTTATTTTCTAAGTATTAAGCTTCAATGAGAAATTAATCAATTGTGAATGTTCTCAATTAAAATAGCACAATTTTTTCTAATTTTGAATTTCAATTGCGATTAAAAATTGAAAATTAATTATAGGGAAATACTGAGAAATAAAAAAAAAAGTCAATTAGTCGCATTTTTCTTCAAAAAGTCGAAGAAGTCACACGATCCGAGCCCTGAAACCTGTATATATTTTAATGACTTAAAAATTAAACGATTTTAAAATTAGACTTTCTAATCTGAATGATTTCGAAACAGTTCCAGATTGTAAATCTGAAATTTGAAGAGTTTAAGACTCTATAATTTCAAATTAGAATCGCATTTTTTGGCCACCCTGTAATTTATAATTAGAGAATCGTACCTCTCGATCGAAACACGTAACAGTCAATAAAGTAGCGGAAATTTCTTTCACGTGAGGTAGAAATATGTGAGGTTCAAAGGCTCTTGCGAAGGACCAACAAACGTAACATGCAGCATCTCTTATTATAGACCCTACTGAACCGTAAGCTCTGGGTTCGTCGAATACGAGAGCTTGCAGAACCAAAGGAGTAACGTCGCCTAATCGATGTGGAAGTAGCAATCCCCTTCTGCCTAGAACATTCAATAATAATATAATTTTTAATAACATGTTTTCTACTTTACAAGGTTTCAGCGAAATTTTGTTTTCAAATTCCCAAATTTCCCGGATGGAAATTAACGTTTTTCCTGTTTTTGGTTGTGATAAATGCGTTTTAATTTTACACCTCATTGGTAGTTTAAAAAAGTACTACGAGATACTAGAATGTTTACAAAATTAATATTCTTTTTTCAGGATCAGTATGATTTTACCAACATTTTTTTTTCTAAACTAAAATTTAAAAGAAGGCAGGATGAACGTTTGAAGGCATATACGATATAAAAATGGTGCTGATTTGTTCTTGAATTCTTATACTTGAACGATGGATTTATAAACGCTTTTACAATTTATAATTATTACGACTTATTTGTTCTAAGTTCAGATCTTGGCAAAATTTTGGTTAGGAAATATTCGCTTTTCAAATTAATGATCACTCAAAAGGGAACATACATTTGTATAACAAAATCATAAAAAATTAATTGGAAAAACTTTTATCACATATACGTTGTTTAAAAAAAGTATAAAAATTCTCAAATGAATACTAACATGAATAAAAAGTAAAATTTAAAAAAAACTTCTAGTTAAAAATTTGTCAGAACAAATAAATACTTTGATGTACACAAAAATATGAAAACAATTGATTAGAAACATTCATTTTTTCGACCTTTTTGAGTTTTGAATTTTTACCCTAAAACTAATAATTTTAAAACATGGTAGCCTCTGGAACGGGAAATGACAATGAATTTACTTTTTGACTGGGAATTTTACAAATTTTTAGAAGAAAAATCAATTTAATCATTTGAAATATCGTAAATTTCATTTCACGTAATACAAATGAAATTTTCAATGACTTTAATTTAAACTTTTTTAAATTTTAAATTCAATTTTTAACTTTTTCAATTATTAAATCATTCACTTTGCAATGCGTTAATTCTAAAATCTTCAAGTCTAAAAATTGTCCATTTTAGGTCTTACGAATCTGTTAAAAATTAAGCAATTTACAGATTTTAACGTTAAAAATTGAACTGTTTCCATTATAAAGCCTTAGTAGTTAAACAACTGTAAAAGTTCGATTGAAACTTTATAAACTATTTTTAATTTTTTAATAATTTTAAATGAATAGATTCATGATTAAACGTTTTTATTCAATTTCAAATTGAAATTTTTTAAATAAAAGGACACTTTTTCAATATTTGACTGCTAAACTCTGTTATTTAAAAAGAGCCATTATAAATCAAATATTCAAAACTAAATAATTTAAAACTTAATCGTTTTACAGATAAAGCATTGAATCGTTAAAATTTCAAAATGTTAAATTTAAACTTTGAAGGTTACAATTTTAATTGTTTCATTTTGTTGAATTTTTCATTTTTAAGTAAATTTTTTTGAATTTTTACTTATGAAAAACAATTGAACAAGTATTGATTTCAAACAACTTAAAATTAAGATAATTTAAAAAGTGTTTAATTTTAAACGATCAATTAAAAAATATTACATTTTTAATGTTTCTAACTTAAAATTGGTTCAAAATTATATAATTTTCAACATTTACAAATTTATTGATTCATTCTTCAATTTAAAGCATTGAAAATAATACCGCGAGTTTATATTTTTTAATCAGAAATCTTTCAGCTGTTCAATTTATAAGAGTTTAAAATTTTTTATCTTGTGGTTTTACGGCAGTTTGCATATAACTTGTTTCTTATTTTGTTTGCCAAATTATAAAATTAAAATATATGCTTAGATTTAAAGTATGTACAAAGAAATATATTAATTAATAAATGATAGATTAAAGTAGATACTAACATACCTACAGCATCAATCAGTTAATTCAAGATTTTATAACGCAATAACATGTTCTTACAAAACACACATTAAACAAAAAAGATTCAAGAAAATAAAAAAAAAAATTAATTGGCTCTCAGTCAAAGAAAAGTTTCTTTGATTCAAAAAAATTGTTCTTCGTTCCAATAAAAAATTAATGTTGAAATTATGTTGAAGAAACGGATTTTAATTTTTTTTTTTAATATTTTTCTGAGTGATTCTGAATGAGTATTTCTCATGTTTTTCATTTTCGAAGAATCTTCAATTGTTAATGTGTATAATTTTCTGAATTATACTATACTTTAGAAAGATAATGCTTTTTTTTAGAAATACTTCAATTTTGAAGATATAGAACTAAAAACTCTTCAATTTCGAAGACGTATAAATAAAAATTCTTGAATTTGGATAATTTCAAAGATCCAAAGTTAAAGGGTTTTCAATCGCAAATCTTCCGAATTGAAGCAATTTCAAATGTAATCATCAGAATTACAGAATTTTTTATTGTAAATTTTGGAAATTAAACTCTTCAATTTTTAAGTTTTACAATTTAAAGTTCTAGAGTTTTGAAGAGTTAGAATAGGAAACTCCTGAATTTGGAAATAATAGAATTGAAAATTATTCAATTTTCAAGATTTATGTTTTGAAGGTATGTAATTTTGAACGTCTTCTTTAGAATAATTGAATTTTGAAGGTTTACATTTGAAAATTCTTCAATTTGTAACATTAACAATTTAAAAATTAATTTTAAATGTTTATAGTTTCAACTGATGTAATTTTGAACGATTTTTTTAACATGTAGTTCAATTTTGAAGGTTTACAATGGACAATTCTTCAATTTTAAAGATTATTAAGAAAATTCTTAATTTTTGATGATTTTGAAGATCAAAAATCAAGAATTTCGAATTCTAAATCTTCCAAATTGAAAAGTTTCATATCTAAATTTTCAGATTCATAAAAAAAAAAAACTTAAAATTTGCACAATTTTTTATTGTAAATTAAAAAAATGAAAAACTCTTCAATTTTGAAGATTTTCAATTAAACTTCTACCATTTTTAGAAGTTTAATTGAAAATTCGTTATTTTTAAAAATATATAATTTTAAATTATTGAATTTTCAAGATTAGCATTTTAAAGATATTCTTTGAACATTTTTTTATTGTAATAGTTCGATTTTTAAGATTACCAATTCAAAATTCTTCAATTTTAACGATTTCCAAAGTTAAATTCTTCCATTTTTAAGCTTTACAATAAAAGATTCATTAATTGAGGTTTTTATAGTGTAAAATGCTGTCATTTTGAACGGTATTTTTGAAATACGTAGTTCAATTTTGAAGATTTACAATGGAGAATTCTTCAATTGGTAAGACTTGCAATTGAAAACTCTTCAATATTTAATATGTAAAATATAAAAAGAAGCAAGTTTGAATACTTTTTTTGAAACAGTTAAATTTTGAAGATTTACCATTGAAATTTATTGAATTTTATAGATTTGCAATTGAAAATTCTTCAATTGTGAATTGGCCAAAAATGTGTTACGTAATATATGGATAGCCCCCAACTTTTAAGAGAACATTTTTAAATCATCCAAAATTTAGAAAAATTAATGGTTTAAATAACAAACTGATTAACTTTAAACGCTTTAATTTCGAATAGTCAAACTTGTAGGTTACTAATTTTTAATATTGATTAATTTTGAACACAATAATTCAAAAATTGTTTTATTTGAAAAATATTATTTTTAATATAAAACCATATTTGTAAACTTTTGCTTTGGCATATTTTAATTTTTACATATTTACACTCGGAAGTAAAGGTTCAAGTTTGAAAATGGTCCACTTTTAATTGTTTAATTGAGACGGCTTGGAAACTGAATTTTATGTCTGAATGCCTTGAACTTTTGAATATCCATCCATCACTTTTTAAGATTTTAAACTAAACATTTCTTTTTTCTTTATTTCAGAGGACAAAATATGCAATTCTATAATTATTTATGAAAAACTTTAGTCTCAAAAGATTCAATTTGTAAATGAAATTAAAATTTTTTTAATTCAGAATACTTTAAATTAAACATGGCCGTTGAAATTATTTAATTATGAAGTCTAAATTAGAAT
Source organism: Andricus grossulariae (assembly GCA_011634705.1). Lineage (NCBI taxonomy): Eukaryota > Metazoa > Arthropoda > Insecta > Hymenoptera > Cynipidae > Andricus > Andricus grossulariae. The sequence goes on from JAABKJ010000755.1 coordinate 6,098,572, forward strand.
TTTTTAATTTTGAATGGTCCAAATTTAAAATTGTTCAATTACTTTAACTTACAACTCGTACCCCTCGATTTTTACTCTCTATTCTAATTTTCCTTATTTTTAATTGCGAAGTAAATTAAATCTATTTTACCAAGTTCTGCCAAAGCTAAACAACCGCCATGCCAAGCAGAATCTGATTCACGGCCAGAAAATAGATTTAAAACGAATCCAACAACATCGTCTGCTAAATCGATAGGCAATCGAGCAGTTATTCTGCCAATTCCTTTTGCGGCTGACCATCTAAAAATATAAAGAGATAATACATTTGAATAATTAAAATTTATTTCCTAATTTTATTGCGAGATAGTATACTAATTATTCAGGGTATCTGAAGATCTAAATATTTTTCATTACCTGATAATAATCGCCTTATCTCGCATTCCATGAATTAAATATTCAATAATATCTTCTATCGCAGGAGGAACGTCTTCATCTTCGATTTCCGAAACCACTTCCGTTTTCTCAGGTTCTGGGACACACTCCGTGATTGCTGTTTTAGGAACGCTAGAAACCAAACTTATAGGTTTGCTTGCTCTCTGATAACGCCAGGATGCGAGTTTTGTTCGCAGTAAAACGAATCCTAAATACACAAAATAGAGGCTGAAATTTAATTTAATACTAACACTCTATAATTAAATATTTTATATTTCCTCAGTTAGAGGGTGTATAACTTTTCATAGTACGGAGCCATTCAAATATTTCATATTTTTTAAATTTATACCTAAAGTTCATAAATTTAAATAATAATTCACTCAAATTTCTACTTTACCTTCTTATAAAAAATAGACGATTGTTCAACAAAATACAAGAACTCTCAACCAAATAGTTGAATTTTAAAGTTATTCAGTTAAAAAAAAAATTAAGTTTCCACCAAAAAAAGCGAATTTTCAACCAAAGTGATGAATTTTCAACTAAAATGATAAAGCTTCAACTGAAATAGATGAATTTTAAACCGAAAATATGAATTTTAAACTAAATTTTACAGCTAAAGTAATGAATATTTAACAGGAATACTCGAATTTTCAAAAAAAGAGATGAATTTTCAAACAAGAAAATTAATTTCTACCAAAAAAGACGAATTTTCAACTATAACAGATGAATAGTTCACCAAAAAATAAATAGTTAAGTTGACAGTTAAAAAAATTAATGTTCAATCAAAGAGATGAATTTTTAACTAAAATGATGAAATATTCAACTGGAACAGTTAAATTTTCAGTTGAAAAAAATAATAATTTTCAACAAAAAAAAGACTAATTGAAAAAAAAGTTGCATTTTCAAACAAAGTGACGAATTTTTAACTAAAATAATGAATCTTCAACTGGCATAGTTGAATTTTAAACCAAAAAGATGAATTTTTAATAAAAGAGTTCAACTTTCAATCAGCAAGTAGTTTTATTCTTAACCAAAAATATGAATTTTCAAGTAAAATGATGAATATTTAACTGGAATAATTGAAGTTTCAAACAAAAATATGAGTTTTCAAACGAGAAGATTAATTAAAAAAAAAATTTTGAACAAAACACATTAATTTTTAACTAAAAAAGATCAATAATTACCAAAAAATAAGTAGTTAAATTTTCAGTTAAGAAAAATTAATGTCCAGTCAAAGAGATAAATTTTCAAGTAAAATGATGAATCTTCAACTGGAACAGTTGAATTTTCCACCAAAAAAGATGAATTTTCAACAAATTACATGAATTTTTAACTAAAAAAGATCATTTTCCAACGAAAAATTAAATAGTTGAAATTTTATTTGAATAAATTAATCTTCGACCAGAGAGATGAATTTTTAACTAAAATGATGGAGTGTTATACTGGAATAGTTACATTTTCAGTTGAAAAAATTAACCAAAGAAAAAACGAACTTTCAACAAAATAACTCATTTTTCAACCAACGAGATGATTTTTCAATTAAAATGATGAATAAAGCAACAAAAAAAAACTTTTAATAAAAGAGTTTACCTTTCAACCTAGTAATTAAATTTTCATTACAAAAATATATATTATAAACGAAAAATGCAGGAATTGATATTTCAACCAAAAAAGATGTTAATTTTTAATAAAAAACATTTGAATTCGACCAAAAAAGACAACTTTTAAACACGAGTTAAATTTTCAGCTAAAAAAGATTTTTCAGTCAAGAGAGAGAGAGAGGGAGAGAGAAAACTGCAAACGGTTGGATTTTCAAGCAAAAGGATGAATTTTCAACCAAGAAAACTAATTTTCTACCAAAAAGAACGAATTTTCAACTAAAAACTATCAACTTTCATCCAAAAATAGAACAGTTAAATTTTCAGTTAACAAAATGAATTTCAAACAAAAAAAATCTATTTTTTAACATTATAGTTAAATAATGTAATATAAAGCTACTTTTACAAATGAACAATCATTGCTATTCAATTTTATATTAACAATTATTAAAAATTAAGCACACTCTCGAAAAAATTCACTGACTTTAAAGAAAATTCCCTGACATTTCCAGGTTTTCCAGGTAGGATAGGCAACCTATAAATTAATTATCTTGAGAAATTGGAAAGTGTTATTATGAATAAAAATTTACCAGTCCGCTGAATAACTTTCATTGCAAATTTCCTAACGAGCACGTCAGGATTATCGTTCAATTCTATGCTCAGAATTTTATCCAATAACATTTGAGTGTAGGGTTTCAAATCTTCACGGGCACAATGTTTCAAAATTGAAGCCAGGACAGCCAGAGGTGCGTGTCTTGACGAATCTTCTTCCAGACACTGAAGGAAAAATGATTTATGTGTAAAAGAACATTAAAAAATATATAAAAATCAAGAAATAAATTTTATAAAATTAAAGAAAAATGGAAAACAGGGTAAAGAATACTAATCTATAATTAAAATACCTTTAAACACCACATGATCATTTCTTCCAAGTACAATTTCTTAACGTCTGATCGAGTAAGAAAATTAGCTATTAAAAATACAGCTGCGGTCGAGCAAGAGTCCTTGGAGAAGCAGTATAGTTGACAAATTCTTACGATTCTACAAAAGAAATTTACAGATATTTATTTATTAATATTTTGAAAAGAATATAAATTCAGGGTGTCTACTCAAATACTTGGAAAAAATTCCCTGACAATCTCAGTTTTTTTCAGGTATAACTTTTATAGAACGGAGCCATTAAAGTATTTCGCATTTTTTTAAACAATCGGCTCGGAATATGTATAAAATTTCGAGAGTTTATTATAAATAATGCTCTTTTTCAGTCATATGCAAAATACAATAACTATTTTTTCATTCGCGAAATTAACTTTATTAAAGGATAAATAATTTCTTAATAGGACAAGTTCCTGCAGATTTAATTAATATTTTTAATTAAGAATTAATAATATCTTTAATTAATTCCTAAAGTCCACAGATTTGAATGATATTAAAAAATAAATTACCTTCATATACTTAAAATTCAGTGCATATTTAACATACTAATATTCTGAATGAAAGATATTTTCCAGGTGCGTAGAAACCCAGTAAAAACAGAGAAAATAAGGAGGAGATTTTTCACAAAAATAGGAAAATATATACTTTTAACCAAATTAATGTGAAAATTATATTAAATTCAATTTAAAACGCTTCAAATTCGTAACATTTCAAGAAAAAATATTGCATTTTCAACCAGATATATGCACAATTAAACAAATAATTGATTTTTAATTCAAAATGATGAATGTTTAATCAAACAGTAGTTGAATTTTCAACTAAAAAAAGATACATTTTCAAACAAACCACGAAGTGAAATTTTCAGTGAAAAAAAAAAATAATTTCCAAACAAGAATAAAAACGAATTTTCAACAAAATAATTAAATTTTCAATCAAAGTGACGAATTTTCAATTAAAATTATGAATCTTCAACTGGAATAGTTGAATTTTCATCCGAAAAGGTGAATTTCCAACTAAAATGATGACTCTTCAACTGGAATAGTTGAATTTTATACTAATAAGAACAATTTTCAACCAAGAAAATTAATTTTCTAATAAGAATGACGAATTTTCAATAAAACACAATAATTTCAACCAAAAAAAGAAAAATTGAATAGGTAAATTTTCAGTTTAAAATTTAATTCTCAACTAAAGAGATGCATTTACAACCAAGAACATTAATTTTCTATAAAAAAAAACGAATAAAAAAAAAAGAATGAATTTTCAACTAAAAAATACCAATTTTATACTAAAAATTGAATAGGTCAATTTACAGCTAAAAATTAATTTTCAACTAGAAAGATAATTTTTTAACTAGAATTATGATATATTTCACTGGATTAGTTACATTTTTAGATAAAAAAATTAATTTTCAACTAAAAAAGAATTTTCAACTAAAACAAAACAAAAATGTTGAACGAAAAATTGATTAGGTGAATTTATATCTAAAAAAACGAACTTTCAAAGAAATAGTTATTTTTTCAACTGGAATAGTCCAATTATCAGTTAAAAAAATTATTATTCACACAAAAAACGAACTTTTAGCAAAATTTTTAAGTTTTCGTCCAAAGAGATGATTTTGCCATTGCAATTATGAATATTCAACTAAAAAAATTATTTTTAACAAAAGAGTTTAACCTTAACCAGATAGTTGAAGTTTCAACCAAAAGGATGAATTTTCGACTAAAATTATGAATCTTCAACCGGAATAGTTGAATTTTTAACCAAAAAGATGAATTTTCAACAAAATACATGAATTTACAACTAAAAAAGGTTTTAATTTCAATCAAGAAAAAAAACTCCACGTAAACTCTTGAATTTTCAGACAAAAAGATTAATTTTAAACCAAGAAGATAAATTAAAAAAGAAATGTCAATTAATATATAAAGCTAATCTTACAAATGAACAAACATTGTTGTGTAATTTTTTTATTACAATTTCAAACAAATTTAAGCACGCCCTAGAAAAAATTCCCTGACATTTCCAGGTTCTTCCAGGTATATACAAATTTCCCGACAATTCCAAGTTTTCCAGGTGAGTAGACACCCTGACATTATTTACTCCCAGTGAAATTTTTTATTTGCATCTACCTGACAATAATCGTTTTTTCAGGATCAATTTGTTCCTCAGTTTCTAAACGCACAAGAGGAAATGGTATTTTTGAAATTATAGACAACCATATGAGCAAGACATATCGAGTTTCCCATGTTTCTATGTCAGTTGTGTCTTGCTTCTCCAGCATTCGTAAAACGGGTAAAAGATCCATGACCTGAAAAGAATAAAGTATAAATTTACATATTTTTATGCAAATTTTTAGTGTACACGTTCATAAAATAGTTATTATCATTCTTAAGAAATAGCAATTCTTCAATTTCTGGTTTCAGCAATGATTTTAATTTCTAAATATAGTACTTTAGATCTTTCATATTTTCAAATAAAGATATTCAGAAACTATTGTTTGGTGGCCGCAAAACTTTATTGTCAAAATTACCTGACTTTTCCCTGACTAATTTTTTATTTTCTCTGAGCATTAAAATTTAAAGAAGAAAATTCTAATCTCATGACATTTTTAACATAGGATATTTCTACCAAAAAAGATAAAATTTCATTGAAAAAATTAATTTAAAAATCAAAATGACGAATTTTCACAAATAAAAATTTTTCAGTCATGAAAGAATAAGAATGTTCACCTAAATTGTTGGACCTTCAATTAAAAAAAAAAAAGTTCAAGAAAGTAATTCAACTGTAATCCACGCAGTTGAAATTTCAATTAAAAAATATCACTTTTTAACAAATTAATTAAACTTTGAAACAAAGAGATGAATTTTCAACTAAAAATATGAATCTTCAACAACAAAAATTATTTCTTAACAAAGTGGTTCAACAAAAATTTTCAAACAAAATAGTTGAATCCTCGAATAAAGAAGATTAATTTTCAACAAAACAGTTGCATTTTTATCCAATAAAGATGCAATTTCTACCAAAATATATGCATTTTTAAATTAAAAAGACTAATATAAAAAAATTATTTGAATTTTTAACCAAAAAAGATTTCAGTTGACTTTTCAATGCCAAAATATGAATTCTATTCAAAAAGTACATTTTCTACAAAAACAGTTGAATTTTTAACCAAAAAAGGGCACTAGTTGAATTTCAACCAAAAACAATGAAATATCATGAGGAAAAAAAAATTTAACCAAAAAGACGAATTTTCAACAAATTAATTTTTTTCAGTCATGAAAGAAAAAAATTTCATCCAATCGTTGAACCTTCAGGACAAAAGATGAATTTTCTGTACCAAAATTGAATTTTCAACCAGAAAATATGAATTTTCGGAAAAAAATTAAATTTGAACAAATGCAATTTCTACTAAAATAGATGACTTTTTAAATTCAAAAGACAAATATAAAAAAAATATTTGCATTTTCATCCAAAAAAGATTTCAGTTGACTTTTCAATACCAAAATATGAATTTTTAACACAAAGTAAGTTTTCTACAAAATAGTTGAATTTTCACAACAAAAAAAAAAAATTTCAACCAAAAAGGAGTTTAATTGACACTCAAGGAAATGCATTTTCAACTAAAAAAAATGGATTTTTAACAAAGTAGTTCAACTTTCGAGCAAATAATTGAATTTTCTACCAAATGGTTGAATTTCCAAGCCAAAAAGGCGAATTTTAAACAAAAAAAGTTTAACTCTTAACCAAAAGGATGACTTTTTTACAAAATTGTTGAATTTTCAACAAAATCAAATTTTTAGCCAAACAATAAAATTTTTGACCAAAAAAGATAAATTCTTAACCAGAAATTTAATAAGATGCAATTTCTAAAATAGATACATTTTTTAATTACAAAGCCAAATTTTCAAAAAAATAGATCAATTTTCATCCAAAAAAGATTTCAGTAGACTTTTAAACATAAAAATATGAATCTTATTCAAAAAGTACATTTTCTACAAAAATTGGGTTAATTTTCATCCAATAAAGACGAATTTTCAACCAAAAAGGAGTTTAATTGATAATGACAGAAATAAATTATCAACTAAAAAATGGATTTTTAACAAAGTAGTTCAACTTTCGAACAAATAATTGAATTTTCTACCAAATTGTTGGATTTTCAAGCCGAAAAGACGAATTTTAAACAAAAAAAGTTTAACTCTTAAACAAAAGGATGACTTTTTTACAAAATTGTTGAATTAAACAAAATTTTAACCAAACAATAACATTTTTAACCAAAAAAGATAAATTCTTAACCAGAAATTTAATAGTAGACTCTTGAACCCAGAAAAGAACTAACTTTTAACCAAAAATAGTTCGATAATTTTTAATTATTATTCTTATTCGATATTCTTAATAATTTCGTTCGCATTTAAGTGAGAAATCGAGAAAAAAGGGAAGGACTTTGAAGCCTGATAAATAAATAGGAATTTTGATTATTTATAAATAATAATAGTTGAAATGAACATTAAAGTTCATTTTTCATACTATAAAAATATTAGGTTAGAAATTATAAAATTTTACGTTTGTAAACATTTCCAGGTTTATTTAATGTGGCGGAGGGGGGGGGTATCGCAGTATCTTATATGGTATCTTATATATATAATTATTACAATTAATATTAATACTAATATTAATAGGTACTGTTAATATTAGTAGGTAAATGACAAGTAATACTGTTGCAATTATCAATAAAGAAACATTAATTTTTTTACATTTAATGTACTAGGTACTTCAGTAAGTAAAGAAAAATCGTTAACCTACCCTCCCACTTTATCATTTTTTTAAATCTCTCTGATCCATTAGAATCAAAATCTAAAATTTTTAACTTTTTTGTTTTTAGGGATAGTTGTAACACTATGAAGGAGAACGAAAATGTTTATAGATGTTAAGAACGTTATCATAATAATGAATAAAATTTAAACAATTTTAGATTGAAAAATGAAAAAAAGTTTTACTTTACAGGTGAACGGAAATGGGGTTCTGTCCTTTGGGAGGTCGATGTCGAGGTTTTTCAACATAGCTTTTCCACTCGATGATCCTGTAATCGCACCACTTTATACACACGTGGACACCAGGGCATCAGGAACAATTTATTGGAGTGAAACAAATGCACCGGAAATTCTAGAAAGAGCGGGTGGAATTGTTCGAAGTTCCTTTAAAAACGCTTTCCAGTTTCAGCCTACCCATGTTTTTTTGGTGACCTGGTTAGACGTTGGATACTACAATCAAAAAAATGATAAGGTATTGCGTTAATTATTATAATTTTTTCATTTATTAGGAACAATAACAATTCTAGCAATAGACCAAAACTAACCCTAAAAAATTCAATAACAATGCTTTAGCAAAGGACAATAACTACCCTTAAAATGAACTATTAAAACCTCTAGCGTAAAAAACATCTAGCATCAGACAATAACCTTCTAACAAAAGATCATAACTCACTATAACAATGGAGCCTCTTATAGCAAAAACAAGACATCTAGCAACAGATAATAACAACCCATTGAAATGGGCAATAACAACACCTAAGATTAATCAATAACAACCTCTAGCAACAAACAATAATATCCTTCTATAGTATAGTATAGTAACAACCTTAAAAAAACAATAACAAAAAAACAACCCCTAGGAACAGAAATTAACTATCCCTAACAATGTTAGTCTGTATCAACAGACGTTAACCACCTCTAGCAACGGACAATAAAAACCGATAAGAAGCAACAGACAATGCCAATTTCTAGGAACCGAAAATAACTATCCCTAACAGTAGACAATAGCATGCGCGCTAAAGAAACAAAGGGACCATAACTCTTCCTAAGAGTATTTAGTAACAACCTCTAGTAACAAAGAAAACCTTTAAAATCTGCAATAACAACTTCTAATATTGATCAATGACAACCTCTAGCAACAGACATTAACAACCCCTAGTAACAGACAATAACAACCTGTAGGAACAGTCAATATTCCTTAGCAACGATGACTATTAAATCCTCTAGCGACAGACAATAACAATCCCTAGGAACAGAAAATAACTATCCCTAACAATGTTAGCCTGTATCAACAGACGTTAACCACCCCTAGTAACGGACAATAACAACCGCTAAGAACGGACATTATTAAGTCCCTAGTAACAAAGAATATAAAAACCTCTAGCAACAGACAATAACAATTTCTAGGAACAAAAAATAACTATCTCTAACAGTAGACAATAGCATGCACGCTAAAGAAACAAAGGGACCATAACTCTTCCTAAGAGTATTTAGTAACAGCCTATAGTAGCAAAGAGAACCTTGAAAATCTGCAATAACAAACCCTAATATTGATCAACGACAACCTCTAGCAACAGACATTAACCACCCCTAATAACGGACAATAACAACCGATAAGAACGGACATCAAGTCCCTAGTAACAAAGAATATAAAAATCTCTAGCAACAGACAATAACAAGTTCTAGGAACAGAAAATAACTAATTCTAACAGTAGAAAATAGCATGCACGCTGAAAAAACAAAGGGACCATAACTCTTCCTAAGAGTATTTGGTAACAACCTATAGTAACAAATAGAACCTTTAAAATCTGCAATAACAATCCCGAATATTGATCAATGACAACCTCTAGCAACAGATATTAACAACCCCTAGTAACAGACAATAACAACCTGTAGGAACAGTCAATATTCCTTAGCAACGAAGACTATTAAAACCTCTAGTAACATACAATAACAATTTCTAGGAACAGAAAATAACTATCCTCAACAGTAGACAATAGCATGCATGCTAAAAAGACAAAAAGACCATAACTCTTCCTAAGAGTATTTAGCAAACAACCTCTGGTAACAAAGAAAACCTTCAAAATCTGCAATAAAAACCCCTAATATTGATCAATGACAACCTCTAGCAACAGACATTAACCACACCTAGTAACAGACAATGACAACCTCCAGCAATGGATATTACCCATTCCTAGTAACGAACAATGACAAACGCTAATAACGATCAATCCTAACCCCAGAAACAAAGAATATAAAAACCTCTAGCAACGACAATAACAACCTTTCAAAAGGGCAATAACAACCTCCAGCGACAGATATTAACCACTCCTAGGAATGGACAATAACAACCTCTAGCAACAGACATTGACCACCCCTAATAAGGGAAAATAACAACTTCAGCAACAGACATGAACCAATTATAGTAACAGACAATAAAAACCTCTGGTCACAGACTATAATAACTCTTCAAAATGGACAATAACAACCCTTACACCCGGGAAATAATAATAATCCATAATAATGGTGAATAAGAACATGTGAAAACAGACTATAAAAACCCCTAGCAACTGTCAAAACCAACCTTTAGTATGAGTTGATAACAACCCTATATAGTATATGATAATAACAACCCACTATAGTACAGTACAATAACAACCTCCTGGAAAAGGATCATGACTTTACATGACAGTAGTGAATAACAGCCTCTATCAACACGAAAAACCTCTAGCAATAGACAATAGCAACCCCAAAAAACGGACAATAGCACCCCTCATAATAAACAATAACAACTTCTAGCCACAGACCAAAACTATCCATAAATATGGTAAATAACCTCTAGCAACACACAATAAAAACCCCTAGCAATGAACAAGAACAACTTTCAGTATGAGACAGCAACAACCTTATTCAGCATAGAACAATGAAAACTTACGTCCTTTCTTGTGTAGTACAATATCAGCATAAATAAATAACAAAATAACTAAGTAAATAACAGCCTCGAGAAACAGAAACCCTACAAACTGGCAATAACAAACCCTAATATTAATCAATGACAAACTCTAGCAGCAGACATTGACTACACCTAGTAACGGACAATGAAAACCTCTGGAAACAGACAATATCTTATAACAGACAATCCTTGAAAACGGGCAATAACAACCCTTAGCAATGGTAAATAAAAACCTTTAGCAAACGACAATAACAATCCTTCAAAACGGAGAGTAATCATTTCTAGCAAGAGACATTGACCACTTCTAGTAAAGCACATTAACAACCACTAAGAACGGTCAATGGTAAATAACTTCTAGCAACCGAAAATAACAACCATTAAAACCGATTATTAACAATCTCTGGAAATAAAGATTAACCACTCCTAGCAATAGACAATAACAACCTCCAGCAACAGAAAATAACAAGCCTTAAAAGCGGACAATAACAATCTCTAGCAATAAATATTACGCACCTCGTGTAATGGGCAATAAAATCCTCTAGGAACAGAAAATAACAAACCTTCAAACGGGCAATAACAAACCGTAGCAGTGGTAAATAACAAACCTCTAGCAACCGAAAATAAATATTCTTCAAAACGGGCAATAACAATCTATAGAAATGAACATTAACAACCCCTAGTAAAGGACAATAACAACCTCGAGCAACCGAAAATAACAAACCTTCAAAGCGGGCAATAGCAACCCATAACAATGGTAAATAACAAACCTCTAACCGAAAATAACTACCCTTTGAAACGGGGAATAATAGCCTCTAGCAATAAACATTAGCCACCGGTAATAATGGACAATAACAACCTCTAACAACGGTTAATATTAAACCCAAGCAACGAAGAATATAAAAATTCTATCAATAGACAATAACAACCAGTAACAACGTAACAATGATAAATAACGTCCTCTAGAAACCGACAATAACAAGCCTTCAAAAGGGGCAATAACAACCTCTAGTAACAGACAATAAAACCTCTAGGAACGGAAAATAACTATCTCTAAGCATGGGCGCTAAAATAGCTGTCAAAGAAACCTATTAGCATTAGATAATAAAAAAACATCTGGGAGCGGACAAACCCTAAATAATGAACAATAATCTGAATAATATGTACTGGGGTAAAAAGGTATGTACAGAAAGTTTGACTTGTTTTTTGGGAACCATTGGAATCAGCTCTATCTTATTATCTGTATTTAGGTTCTATTTGGTTCTATTAGGGTGTTATAGGTCATCTACATGGAAAATTTCGTTGGCCATTGATAGGTGGATATTTATAGCTATGGTAATTTGCATCTAATTATTACATAACAGCCATTTCTAGGGGGTTGATACTGGTTGATGCTAGGATGTACTTGTTATTTGTTGATAAGGTGACCTACAAAAATCTGTCAATCTACAATATGCCTAGCAGCAGATTGTCTTTTTCCCTTATTATTGGATAATATAGGCTATTGATAAATTAGTTGTTCAAAAGCGGTTTCTGGAAACATTGTTTGTTAGCCATTGTTAGTAGTAATTGTTTTAAGAAGTTTGAGATAATTGCTATTCTGATTTCGTAAAATGCTAAAGAGGTTATTCTAGGGACGTCCATTGCTGTAATATAGAATGAGTAAAATATTTTTACCATTCTAAATTTCTAATGTTCTTCGCTAAATAAAGGTGTTTTGACCATTGCTTTTATGTTTTTCAAAAAAGAAAATATCTATCAAATCAAAATGTGTCTTAACATTCATTTAACAAAATTTCTTCCAGATTAATACCTATCAAGTAGCGATTTCCTCTAACGGGACTCACTCATACGTCGAATTATTATACCCGCAAGATGGAATTCAATGGATCCAAGGAGAATCTCATCCAAATGGACTTCCAGACGCGAAAGCTCAAGTTGGCTTTATGAGCGAAGGCACAATTTATGCTTTGCCGGGGTCGGGCACGGATCAAATCCAAAATATTGACAAGTACTTACTCAGAGCTTTAAATCTATATAAATTATTTCGAATTATTATTGTTTTTACTTAAAATAAACGAAATCCTTTTTTTTAGACTATCCAACATCAACAGACCTGGACAATGGATTTTCAATGTTGGACCCATTCGTGAGGGGGAAAACGTTAATATACCTGATAACGTTGAAAGTAATTATTATTTATTATTCTAGAATCTACACGTTCTCTCCATAAATTATCATGTACAATCCACAAAAATATTTTTAATTTAATTATTTTCAGACTCGTCAAATCAGCCAAACACTTGCAGAACTGGTGCAACAACTTGTCACAGTAAAGCTAGCTGTGTCGATTATGAAGCTGGATTCTGCTGTCAATGTAAAGAAGGTCACTTCGGGAATGGAAAATACTGTCAACCAACTGGTATAATTTTCAAAAATTTTGATACTCGTTCATATAAATTTATTTTTTAATCTAATTCAAAACTTAAATCGTTTAACAATTTTTTATTATCTTTTTATAGACATATGTAAATGATTTATAACAATCTGACTTGTTACCTTTTCACATAAAATCCAAGTTTGTTCGAACATGTTAGGCTAACTTTTTTTTGTGACTATTTGTATTTGTAATAACGATTTTTTGAAATGCTTGAAAAAATTTTAATTAGTTATTTTATTTGTGGAAAATTTAACTATTTGGTTAAAAATAATCTACTTTTTATCAAACTAATCTTAGTGGTTAAAAATTCATGTTTTTAGTTGAAAATTCAATTATTTGGCTAAAAATTAATCTACTTTATAGAAAATTCAACAATTTTGTAAAAAAGTCATTTTTTGTTGTTAAAAGATCAACTACTTTGTTGGAAATTCTTTTTATGTTAAAAATTCAGCTATTTTATTAGAAAATTCAACTATTTGGTTGAAAATTAACTTTTTTGTTAAAAATAAACAATTTTGTTCAAAATTATCCTTTTGGCTGAAAACTTGACTGTTTTGTTGAAAAATCGTCTTTTTGGTTGAGAATTCATCTATTTTGTTTAAAAATTAATCTGCTTTATAGAAAATTTCAGAATTTTCTTAAAAAGTAATCTTTAATTGAAATATTCCTAATTTTAGTTGAAAATTCATCTATTTGGTTGGAAATTTAACTGTTATGCTGAAAAATCATTGTTTTTTATGAATACTTATTTTTTAACTGAAAATTTAACTATTCGATCTTCAATGAAACCTTTATCTCTTCTATCAGAAAATTCAACAATTTAGTTCAGAAGGGATTTTTTTCAGTTGAAAATTCAACTACTTTGTTGAGAATGCATGTATTTTTTTGAAAATTCGTCTTTTTTTATATAAAATTAATATTATTGGTTGAAAATTTCACTATCAGGTTAAAAGTTCATCTATCTGGTTGAAAATTCAACAATTGTTGAAAAAAGTCATTTTTCGGTTAAAAATCCAACTATTTTGGTAGAAAATTCATTTCTTTGTTTAAAAACTTAACTGTATTCTTGAAAATTCGTTTTTCTTTGGGTTGAAAATTAATTTTTTAAACTAATTGGTGAAGAGTTGAACATAACATCAATAGGGACAATGGATATAATACCAATCCGATTTGGCTTTCCGTCCTCCCGGGTTTTTAAAAAAAGACTAGATTTGCCAATCAAGTTTGAGCAGTCCCCACCATGGGGCGCTCTGGCCAATCATAGGCATCGTAGAGAATCTATATAAGAACAAGATAACCTGAAACTTCAGTTTCAGGTCAGCCCTTATAGTGGTTATGAGAAATTGGGCTAATTCCTTTACATTTTCTACCCTTTGGAGTTTTAAATTTGTTTACAATTTTCTAACTTACGGGTTTATCAATGAATTGGTTAGATTTTGTAAAATTATTATACCTAATTACTTGATTTAGTATCAAATCATTAATTTGATGAGCTCAAAATTGACGATGGTTCTTTTCGGCTTTCTTATTCGTCGTGAATCCACTTCCATAATGTTCAAATTCTGCCAGCTTATTTCTTAGATTTACGCGAAATGTCAAACTCAAAATATAAACATTATCGAGAATCTTGCCGGATCTTGCTTGCATATTGAAGTCGGGACGGGATGAGATTAAACAATTAAAAACCAAAAGTTCTCGACAACAAAAATATCTCGAATACGGGCAATATCAGGCGAGATCCGAGAAATTCTCTTCTCAACGTGCATCTATAATGATGATTATAAGTGCTGTCTCAAAAGTGATAGGTTCGAAACATGAAAAAAGCCTTAAAAATCATCGATACAATGATTTTATGGCAACCCAATTTTTTTTACTTTGAACAAATGAGTAAAATTGTAATAAAAATCTCATTTTATTTTCTATTAAAGATTTTATACAATAATAATAATTTTAATATTTTAATTTCTGACGACGCTGTTATTCTATCAGATTTCCCGAGTTCACATTTTGGCCGCACTGAAAAAGTAGATGGTGTATTGCAGCGCAACCGATCCCAATACCGTTTCAGTTTTAAATATTGCATCGTTCATACACAATTATTATTAATATAACCATATAAACTTAGAATATAAATTATGAAAACATTATCGTTTCTCAATTAAATCTCAAAAACCAGCAGAGCAGATTAGTAGAATACCCTTAATAATTCAATTAGTAACATAAATCTTACCATTTTATTTAGTGGAAACTGATAAAATTACTAATTTAACATTCAGATACAATGCTACTAATTGCATCAGTAAAATTTCTACTAATTCGGATTTAGAGAGTTGTGTCGTTAAGATATGATAGTTTCAATTAGATTATGTTGGTAGAAAAGTATAAGATTTGACTATCGGTATAAAAATATAATATTTCTCGATGGATAGAATATGATAGATTTTTCGAAATTTCAGAAGATAGGATTTGATATTATTTATTTTGTAAGTTTATTTATAGGTCATATTTGATAGATCGAATGATAATCTGTTGATAGAAAAGTGTAAGATTTTTTGATGGATTGAGATTGATAGAAATTTGCGAAACTTTGTAAGATAGGATTTGATACAAGTTCTTGAGGTTAAGATTTGATACAGTTTCAATGAAAAATTGTTGATAGAAAAGTATAAAATTTCTCAACAGATAGAATTCGATAGAAATAACGAAGCTTCTGGAACATAGAATTTGATACAAGATTAGTACCGTTAGGATTTGATAGAATTTCAATGAGATGCTGTTGGTAGAAAAGTATAAGATTTTTGTACGAATAGAATTTCATAGAAATTTTGGCATTCTGAAAAAAAGTATTTGATACAAGTCTTGTTTCGTTAAGATATTATAGTTGCAATTAGATGATGTTGGTAAAAAAAATTAAAGATTTGCCTATCAATATAAAAATATACGATTTCTCGATATATAGAATTTGATAGAAATTTCTGAATTTTTCCAGGATAGGATTTGTTATAAGTTCTGTATAGATAAGATTTGATAGAGATTTAATGAGAATCTGTTGATAGAAATGTGTGAGATTTATCGATGGATAGATGCGATGAAAATTTGTAAACCTTTGTAAGATAGGATTTGATACAAGTTCTTTAAGGGTAAGGATTTAATACAGTTTCATTGAGGAACTGTTGATAAAAAAGTATAAGATTTCTATACAAATAGAATTTGATAGAAATTTCCGGCATTCTGAAACAAAGAATGATGATAGAAAAGTATAAGACTTCTAGATGATAGAATTTGATTTGTGAAGTGTGCTCGATTCAATTTCATAGATTTTCAATCAAATATTCTTCTGAGATTTTATTTATATTCCACTTGTTGATAGATTTTGATTGATATTCCCTAAATGTATAGAAATTGATTCAATTTCATTTTTCTTGTCTGGACAGAGAGTCTATCAAATTTGATAATCAGCTATAATTTTTTCAGCAGGGAAGTTTGTATTTTTTTTAGAATCAATTACAAAATTTTAAATACCTGAATAACACCACCTCCTGGACCTTCACTGCAATTGAGAAATTCCTTCGGTAAATTTAATAATTTTCCTAACCAATTCATAGTAACCACTTCAAGTTCTGTACAAGCTGGTGCACTAATCCAGGAAAATCCAACACATCCAATTCCAGCACTTAACATTTCACCCACTATAGATGGATATGAACTCCCAGCAGGATAAAAAGCATGAAATTGGGGCGAATGCCAGTGTGTCATCTATTTAAGAAAATTAATTATTAATGGTAAATTCAGCATTATTCAGAATGATTAAACATATGAAAAATGGATAAAAGTTTCATGGATAGGAACCAACAGGTACGTGGGTACCATCACAATTTTTATTACTTCAATAATTGAAAGGTGTCACGGCATAACCTTGCAAGTGAAGAAAATTTAATTTTTAAATTGATAAAACAATTTTTATTCACACAATTTAAATAAATATGCAAGATACGGAATAAGTATTAGCACTATTTGATTCTGCGGAATAACTTACATAAAGTCCATGTATTCGACAATTTTTTTGCTTCATTCAATTTTTTATTCACAGTATGAAATTGTAATGCCATGTAATTGTTTATTTATACTACGTCCCCAATTAGGTCAATAACAAATGGTGGAATACATAGACTTTATGTAATTTTTTAAGCTGAATCGATTGCAACTATTAGTTTTTCAATATATCGCACTTTTAAACAAACTTACGTTATTATTTTGCCAATAACTTTACAATAAAATTATTTTCTCACAAGTTAAAAAAATTGTAGTTTCCCGCTTTTATTGTATGTTAATTAAAGTTTGAAAAAAACAACTTCAAATACAAAATTTATCTCAACACTTACATGGTTATAAAAGAAAAGATTTTGGACGATATTATTCTTGAAAAGTGTTAACATTTTTCGAATTTTTTTCTCCATAAATCTATATATAGATTTATCAATTTTCGAACCTATCTTTTCATATATTTTTTTTAAATAATTTGAATTTTGGGAACACTTTTTTGTTCTTCTGAAAAATTTGCTCCTTGACACTTACATGGTTCTGCCATGAGACCCTTCAATTAATGATATTATGTACAATAGGGTGACCCTTAAACGCGTGGTTAAAATTTTTCTTCAAAATTATTTTGTTTCCAGAAGCGGGTTTCGTTCCAATAGCCAAAAAAATCAAAAAAATTAGATCAACATGGGGAAAAGAAGAAAAATATAGATAACTTTCTCAGCTTTCGTCGAATTCTTCTATATAAACTGAGAACCGCAATCTTCTTTCAGATCCGAAAAAACAGCGTAGAGTGAAAATAAAATTTTTCGAAATTTTCAAAATGGCGGACCCATACAAAATGACTAAAAATATTTTGTATAGATTTCAACTAAAGAAACCCAAACTTCGAAAAAAATCTTGTTAATAGCTAAAAACTAATTTCTAAGATTAAAAATTAAGCATTCCGAAAAAAATCTAAAATAGCGGCTGTTCAGATTGCTAAAAAATAATTTTTATTAATTATTATTATGGGTTCGCGATTCAAAATTTTTTTTATTATCACTCTTCACTACTTTTTATGGTTGGGAAGAAGGTTGTGGTCCTTGGTTTATGAATAAATTCGACAAAAACTGAGAAAGTGATGTGGATTTTTCATTTTTCACATTTTCCCCCCATGGTAATTATATGGAAAACCTAAAGGGGCATGTTCTAGGGTAAAATATTACCCAATTTGGCTCAAATGTAGATCACCTAATTTTTTTAGCCATTGGTATTATACCCTTCCTTTCCAGCAAAAGATTTTAAAAATCAAAACAGATACAATTTTCAAAACAGCTAAAAAATTGAAGAAATGTTAAGAAAATTAATTTTTCACTAAATAATTAAATAAAAAATTGAAATTAAATTCCTATATTATAAAAATTCCTACCCCTGGCATAATGACTCTTTCGACATCCTGGAGAACATCTTGCCAGGATTCTCCTTTTTCCGGTGCCTTATCTGGTACCAAACGACTAAGATACCCTGGTGCTACATCTGGTAGGACTTTTTTATCCCTCAGAGTCTCATTATAATTAATTATGTAATCTATCACTGCTCTACCGAAATCTCGAAATCCCTGTTCGTCCATTTTTAAAAAGGTTGAGATACCTTAAATAATCTGAAAAATTAAAATCATTAAAGGGCATGTCATACTTATCCGATTTCTACGTTACCGAAATTGTTCTGTAAAAAGTCACATTCACGCAAACTTAGATATTGAAATACAAAATTGGGAAATTGAATAAAGGGCACTAATGAACATTTGGATAGACCAACCAAGTAGAATTAGATAAAAATTATTTTTAAAAAAAAATTATTTTTTCATTTCCAAAAATTCAGGACAATTTGAACGTTCCTTAGTGCCCTTTTTGAATTTTTCGAATTTTCAACTCGATATCTCATTTTCCGAGTATGAGAGTTTTTCCAAGAAAGTGTTGGTAAGGTAGAAATCGGGTAAGAATAATCTGGCCTAAATTAAACCCTCATTAATTATTATCAAAATCTGTATTATCATAAATTGAATCATTAAAGTTGAGGCAAAGAATAAAAATTTAATTATAACTTATTATTAGTTAATATTTTCGTTTTTTTTGTAATTCTTGTCAATTAATTCAATAAATAATAAATTAGGCGTCTTTTTAATTATATTAAATCATTAAAGGTATAAGTTGTTCTAAATTTTGCAATGATAGGTGAAAACGAACAATTTTCTTAAGGATTTACGGTCGCAATAAATGTGCAATGTCACATTATTGTTATGTAACAATAATAATGTCTGTAACCCAAAATATTCTTTAGTTAAACAATTTCGAAAATAATTTAGTCGGAAAATGAAAAAATGCAATTTTTGCGAAAATGTTGATTAACGCCATTTTAAGATAATTTTTAATTTGCTTTTACTTAGGAACTCCATCCTCTTATTGTTCTTAAATATATATGTATGTTGCAAAAATGTTTAATTTTTACTTTTTGAAATCTCATAAGTTTTTAATGTTTAACTGATTACAATTAATATTGATAGAAATTGATACTGAATTCAAATGGCTCTTGAAATGATAATCATCTTATCGATAACAGATAACATAAAAGCAGTTCAATAATGAAAATCGCTGAATAATTTAATAAAATGTGGCCACTATTTTATTACCATAACCTTTAAAAAAATAAAAATATATTTTTCTATGTTATAATCATTGCTAAATCAGTACAAATGGTCCAAAGCTATTAAATTTTTTGTTATAAATTAACAGAATTTATAGGAAAAAAAAAATTACTAACACAATAAGGTGGTCTAAAAAAGTTTCTTTTTTCTCAATTGACACCCCCGCAAAGTTTTTCCTCAAATGTCAAAATGCCCCCTGATTTTTGGCAGAATTTTAAAAAAATATTTAGAGGTCTCCCAACTAATATTTTTAAATAAGTTTTTTTTAAATATTCGTTGCTTGTGTATTTTTAATTCGGCATGCGTGAATATACTCGTTTGGGTGAAAAACATCACTCAGAGTTTTAACAGAATTTTAAAAAAGGATTTAGGGATCCTGCAAGATGGTTTTTGAAAATAAAACGCGAAATTTCTTTGAAAAATCTTCCAAAAATCGTATTTGAGTAAAAAGAGTTTATGATATGCCTGGCAAAGTGAAAAAGTTTATTGGCAGTGATTATTTAAATAAAAAAAGAATTTCATTTTCAAAATCAAGTTTGGGGGACACCTATATATTTTTTTTTAGTTCTTTCAAAAATCAGGGATTATTTTGGCCAAAAAAAAACACTTCATAGGTTGTCATTTAAGTTAAAGAATTAATACTTTCTTTGGACCAGCCTACTATTTGCTAGAGTGGGTCATAAATAAAAGATTCTGAAATTTGAAATCGATATAACCCGAAAAAGTTGCGTAATGGGATCCTTAAATCGAGAAAATAATGTTTAAAAAATGTATTATTTGCAGAGGTTTCAAATTTCTGTGAATTTCAATTTTTCACATTCCTGGAAGGCTTTTCCAATTTCTCTGTTCCTTTTTCAATTTTTTGCAAATTTTAAAAAACCATTTTCTGAAACATAATTCCTACTTAATTCATCCCTGTTTTTGGAAAAAATTCTTAACACCTGTTTAAATGGGTTAACTATTTTTCCGGTATTTTAAGACTTTCCATTGACAAAAATGCACTATAGAAAGAAAATTCAAGACCTTGGAATAGAACTTAACTACTAAATTTTTGCGATTTTTTCCTAGTGCATTTTTTTAACTGAAAAGTTTTCAAGTACCCGAACAAATTCTTCTGCTATTTAAAAAGGAATTAAGAATTTTTTTCCGAAAACGTGGGTGAATTAAACAGGAATGATCTGATAGAAAATCATTGATTATAATCCGCAAAAAGAAATGGAAGACTTTTTGGACCACCAGGAATGTAAAAACAAATTGAAATTAAAAAATAAATTTAAAAACTCTGCAAACAAGAAATAAGAAAAAATTCGAGCCAGAAAATTTTATTTTTGACCCACCCTATGACTTACCTTTAAGACCAAGGAGAGTTATGTTACAATCAGTCGAAAATCTTCATTGATTGCTACTTCTGCATGCATTTTTATCCAGATAATTGAAGTTTTCTTTCACCATAAATGAAAAACAATTTTTTCATCACTTTTTTTTATTTTTGCGACACTAAACTCTTCTAATCAAGGACCAAAATCAACTGACCAGTCTATAAAGTCAATGACACCTTAGAAGAAGTGCTTGAATAGATAGTAGGCATTACAACTAAAATGAGATATGCTATCTTTTTCTCAGAATTTCAAGATCCACTACACTTTCTTATTGATTATTAAAAAAAAACTATTATAGGTCATAAAATCCAATTTTAATTCAACACAGTTAAATTAACACGATTAATAATTCACAATTTCTCTCTGCAGAGTTCCAGTCATAATTTACTTATGTGAGAGCCTTTTGGGGTCGTTCTTATTATATACTGACTAACGATGGATTTCACTACTTGCGAGAAAGTATGCATGACAACGCGAAAATCGGACTCAATAAAAGGCTATATTATATAATGAGTAATTTTTAACTTTTTTTTTTAATAATTAATTTCAGCAGAGAAGAGAGACGATCCGGACACTGGCCAGTGGTCCAAACTACTGAGGTGCCTCTCAAAAATCTGAGTATGATTACCACTTCCGAGTAGAGACTTTCTTTCGAGGTGGAGGCTTACTCAATAAAGTTAAAGGCATATAATCAGAGAGTCTGGCCCCTGTCAAAGAATGTGCCAAAAAAGTCGAAAGTAAAGGAAAGTCAAGAATTCTCCTAAATTATGTGTCATTAGGTCATTACTTTCGAAATTAATTTGACTCACTAATTAATACAGAAGCCTGGATACACATGGAGAGGGTCGGGTTGGGATTAAAACTTAGCCATGGAAAAATGTTCGAAACTGGCCCACCGGAATTTTTGTTTCAATTATGACCCAGTATAGAATATCTTTTCAATGGCTGGTCAATAATAAACCCTTTCCCGACCTAACTAGATAATTTCTTAATAATTAAACACAAAATGAGCCCTTTTCTTATCCAACCAGATAATTTCTTTGCAATTAAACACAAAATGAGCCCTTCTCTGATCTGACTAGATGAATTCTTTATAATTAAAAACAAAGTTAGCCCTTTTCCGATACATTTTTTTAATTGTTCAATGCATAAACATTATAAAACGTCTTTCCCGATCCATCCCTTGACTGTCTTTTTAATTAGACACAAAATAAGACCTTTTGCGATCCAAGTAGATTTTTATTTTATTATTAAACACAAAATAAGTCCTTTCCCTATCCAACTCATAAATTTGTTAATAAATGAACATCAAAAAATGCCTTTCCTGATTAAGCCATTACATTTGTTTTAAGCCAAATACAATACAAGCACTGTCCTGATCCAACTAGAGTATTTCTTGTTAATTAAAAACAAAATAAGCCTTTTTTGTTCCAACTAGGTAATTTCTTAACAATTAAACATAAAATAAGCCATCTTCCGATCCCACTATATCATTCTTTGATGATTCAACACAGAAAATATCTTTTCCTATCCAACGTTGAAATTTTTTAATAAATGAACATTAAAAAATGCCTTTTATGATCCAGCTTTCAAATTTGTATCAAATTAAAACAAAATAAGCAGTTTCCCGATTGAACTAGATAATTTCTTGATAATTAATTACAAAATAGTTCCCCGATCCAGCTCTTAAGTTTCTTTATACATAGATATAATTGAAAAAAGGCCTTTCCCTATCCATACTTTGACTTCATTTTCAATTCAACACAAAACAATCCCTTTTCCTGTTCAATCAAATCATTTCTTGATAATTAAACACAAAATAAGCCCATTCCCGATACAATTTTTTAATTTTTCAATATATTACCATTTGAAAAAGTCTTTCCCGATCCATCCCTTGATTGTATTTATAATTGAACACAAAATAAGCCCTTTCCCGACACAACTCTTGAATTTGTTGATAGATATACTTTGAAGAAAGCCTTTCCCGATTAAGCCATTACATTTGTTTTAGGCCAAATACAAAATAAGCAGTTTCCTGATCCAACTAGAGTATTTCTTGTTAATTAAAAACAAAATAAGCCTTTTTTGTTCCAACTAGGTAACAACTTGACAATTAAACATAAAATAAGCCATTTTCCGATCCGAATATATCATTTTTTGAAGATTCAACACCGAAAAGGTCTTTTCCGATGCCACTCTTAAATTGTTCAATAAATGAACATCAAAAAATGCTTTTCCCGATCCAGCCTTTAAATTTGCAGCAAATTAAAACAAAATAAGCATATTTACAATTAAACTAGATAATTTCTTGATAATTAAATACAAAACAGTTTCCCGATCCAGCTCTGAAATTTGTTTATACATAGATATAATTGAAAAAAGGCCTTTCCCTATCCATACCTTGACTTTATTTTTGATTCAACACAAAATAAGCCCTTTTCCTGCTCAACCAAATAATTTCTTGATAATTAAACAACAAATAAGCCCTTTCCCGATGAAAATTTATAATTTTTCAATAGATAAACATTAAAAAACGTCTTTCCCGGTCCATCCCTTGACTGTATGTGTAATTAAGCACAAAATAAATCCTTTCCTATCGAACTTCATAATTTTTGGTTAATTAAATACAAAATAAGCCCTTTTCCGAAAGAACTCTCAAATTTTTTAAAAGATATATTTTGGAGAAAGCCTTTCTGATCCAATCCTTGAATTTATTTTTAATTCGACACAAAATAAGCCCTTTCCCGATCCAATTCCTCAAATTTTAAACAAATTAACATTTAAAAACGCCCTTCACGATCAAGCCTCCGAATTTAACTCAAATTAAACATAAAAAAGCAGTTTTTCTATCCAAGTAGATAATTTTTTTTGTACTTTAACATAAAATAAGCTCTTTCTTTATCAAACTAAACAATTTCTTGATAATGAAATACATAAAAGCCCCTTCCCGATCCAACTCTTGAATTTAATTACAAATAAACAGTGAGAAAAGCCTTTCCTGATTCAATCCTTGATTGTATTTCTAATTCAGCACAAAATAAGCTCTTTCCCTATTCAACCAAATAATTTCTTGATGATTAAACATAAAATAAGCCCTTTCCTGATAAAATTTTTCAATTTTTTGACTGGAAAACATTAAAAAAACGTCTTTCCTGATCCATCCCTTGACTGTATTTCTAATTAAATACAAAATAAGCCCTTTTCCGATCCAACTAGATAATTTTTTGATAAGTCAATACAAAATAAGCCCTTTCCCGAAACAACTCTTAAATTTGTCAATGGATATACTTTGGAGAAAGCCTTCTCAATTCAATCCTTGAATTTATTTTTAATTCGACACAAAATAAGCCCTTTCCCGATCCAACTCTTTCAATTTTAAATAAATCAAGATTTAAAAACGCCCTTCTCGATCAAGCCTTCGAATTTAACTCAAATTAAACATAAAAAAAAGCAGTTTCTCTATCCAAGTAGATAATTTTTTTGTACTTAAACTTAAAATAACCTCTTTCCCGATCCAACTAGACACTTTCTTCATATTGAAATATAAAATAAGCCCTTTACAGATTAAACTCTTGAATTTAATTATAGATAAACATTGAGAAAAACCTTTCCCAATTCAATCCTTGATTGTATTTCTAATTCAACACAAAAGAAGCCCTTTTCCTATTCAACCGAATAATTTCTTGGTAATTAAACATAAAATAAGCCCTTTCCCGATTGAATTTTCAAATTTTTTGACTGGTAAACATTAAAAAAACCTCTTTCCCGATCCATCCCTTGACTGTATTTCTAATTAAATACAAAATAAGCCCTTTTCCGATCCAATTAGATAATTTTTTGATAATTAAATACAAAATAAGCCTTTTCCCGATCAAACCAGATCATTTATTTGTAATTAAACACATAATGAGCCCTTTCCCGATCCTACTCTTAAAATTTTAAATAAATTAAGATTTGAAAACGCCCTTCTCAATCAAGCCTTCGAATTTAACTCAAATTAAACATAAGAAAAGCCGGTTCTGTATCCAAGTAGATAATTTTTTTTATACTTAAACATAAAATAAGCTCTTGCTTGATCCAACTAGACAATTTGTTGATAATGAAATACAAAATAAGCCCCTTACAGATTAAACTCTAGAATTTAATTATGTATAAACATTCAAAAAAGCCTCTCCTGATTTAATCCTTGATTGTATTTCTAATTCAGCACAAAATAACCGGTTCCCTATTCGATAAAATAATTCCTTATTAATAATATATAAAATAAGCCCTTTCCCGATACAATTTTTTAATTTTTCAATAGATAAACATTAAAAACGTCTTTCCAGATACATTCCTTGACTGTATTTCTAACTATACACAAAATAAGCCCTTTGCCGATTCAACTGAATAAATTCTTGATCATCAAATACAAAATAGTCCCTTTAAATCAGATAATTGTTTGATAATTTAACACAAAAAAGCTTTTTCCCGATCCAGCTCTTACATTTTTTAATAAACGAACATTAAAAAATGCCTTTCCTGGCTAAGCCTTTAAATTTATTTCAAATTAAAAACAAAATAAGCCCTTACTCGATCCAACTAGATAATTTCACAATAATTAAATCCAGATAATTCCTTTGTAATTAAACACAAAATAAATCCTTTTCCGTTCGAACTGGGTATTTTTTCATATTTAAACAAAAAATAAGCCCTTTTCCGATTCAACTATATAATTTCTTGGTAAAGCAACACAAAAAAAGTCTTTCCGATTTCAATTCTTAAACTTTTTAATAAATGGACATTAAAAAATGCCTTTCCCAATTACGCCTTCGAATGTATTTCAAGTCAAACATAAAATAAGCAGTTTTCTGTTCCGACTAGATAATTTTTTGATAATCGAATACAAAATAAGCCCTTTCCCGAAACAACTCATAAATTTATTAATGGATGTAAATAAAAAAAGCCCTTCCCGATCTAACCCTCGGATGTATTTCTAATTAAACACAAAATGAGCACTTTCCAGATCAATATTGATAATGTTTTGATAATTCAACACAAAAAGCCCTTTCCTGATCAAACTCTTGAATTTTTTATTGAATGGACGTTGAGAAATGGCTTTTCCGATCCAACTAGATAATTTCTTGATAACTAAACATAAAATAAACCGTTTCCCAATCAAAATTTTTAATTTGTTGATAAATAATCATTAAAAAACGGTTTTTTCGATCCAGCCTACGAATTTAATTTCAATTAAACACAAGTTAAGCTCTTTTCCCATCCAACTAGATAACTTTTTGGAATTAAACACAAAATAAGGGTAAGTGTAAAAGGCTTCGGACACGTATCAGTGGTTGGACAGTCTCGTATACTTTATAATGAGAACAGTGCAATAAACTATAACAATGAAAAATAAATAGATGTTTGCATTTTACAAACTTTCTAGTCACTCGCAAAGAAAAATAATTATATGAACTTTTATTAATTTCACGGTATTGAACATGTTTAGAAAGCAAACTTTATTTTATCTTTATCGACACTTTGTGTACGAGTGCTGTTTCCTGTGTTATGAAATAGAACATTTTTATTTTGAAGTTATGACTGACTTTAATTGAGTTTTGACTTACATAGCAGCATTTGTCAAACGTGGGAGGCTTAAAGTTTTTGAAGTCCTTGGTAATTTCAAATTATATATTGTATATTTAAAGATTTTTAATCTTTCCAAAATAAGATCCCGATCCAAGTCGATATGTTTTTTTTTATATTAAACACAAAATAAGCCATTTTTCGATACGAATCTTAAATTTTTAAATAAATAAAAATTGAAAAACGCCTATTCTCGATTCAACATTGGACTTTGTTTGTAATTAAACACACAATAAGCCCTTTACCATAAAACCAGATATTTTCTTGGTAATTGAACACAAAATAATCCCTGCAGGATCGAACTACATAATTCTTGATAGCTAAAAGTTAAATTAATTTAAATTATTATGTAATCCAAACCTTCAATTTATTTCTAATTCATTTAATTGGATATTTTTTTGTAATTAAAGGTAAATAAGGTATTTGCCGACCCAACTCTTAAATTTCTTAATTAATAAACATTCATCAGTCATCACTGTAAAAAAGTATTATTTTAGGACTAATTTCTCGAGTGGTACTAAAATGAGACCGCTAGTGGGAACTCAGATTCATTTGTTTTACATTGAAAATAACAGCATGAAGTTTTTCTATTCAAAAACAGGGCACCTAATAATGTTACCGCGAAAAAAGAGATCTCTAATTTTTACAGTGATCCGCAAACATTTTTTCCCCCTTATAGTTAAGTTTTTTATCAATTTTGACTCCCGAAGAATTTAAATGTGAAATTCAGACTCAATTTTGTTTATTTATTAATTTAAAAGAATTAAATAAAAAGGGACAAAATATCAATCGGAAAGGTCGATTTTTTAAAAGTAACATGTGGCGTCCCCATGACTTGAAACACGTGGTATAACGTCACGCGCTTTCAAAGCTGAAAAACCACATGCTCAGTTTGATAAAAAACACACAAATAATTAATTTTATTTTTATTTATCAAATTTAATAATTCAGAATGATAATTGCTTCAGGTCAATCGTAACACATACGCAATATTGGCGATATTGCATCAAAAAAGCCTAACTGCACTTTTTCTATAGATGCTATTACAAATGCTTTTACAAGTACTTCTATACAATTGTTATCAAATTTATAATTATAAGATTTACAATTACTTTTATAAATACTTTTTTTACATTCTCATCAGAGAAGGTATTAGATTTGTGTAAACCCCCCCCCCCCCATTTTTCTCAAATGTCCACGTTTTGAGACCTTCTGAAACCGAAAAACAGGTTTTCGTGTGTGTGTCTGTAGCACGCGATAACTTTCGAAAGAATTGACAGATTGTATTAGGCTTTAGTATACTCTTTTACGGCCCTAAAATGAAGGTCAAGTTCGTTAGCCAGCCATTTTTGATGAAAATTCAAAAATTTAGAGATTTTCAAAATTTTTTAGCCCATTTTTTCCGGATTTAAAAATCCTATGCACGGCTGCTCACAGTATTCAAAAAGACGAAAAATTTATCCCAATGATAACTAATGATCCAGCTAGACCAATTATTTCTAATTAAACACAAAATAAGCCCTTTCGCAATCCAACAAGATAATTTCTTGATAATTAAACACAAAATAAGCCCTTCGTTGTTCCAACTGTTGAACTTTTTAATAAATAAACATTAAAGAACGCATTTCCTGTTCCAATCTTTGAATTTATATCTAATTATACACAAAATAAGCCCTTTCTCAATCCAACAAGATAATTTCCTGATAAATTAACAAAAAATAAGCCCTTACATGATCCAACTCTAATATATTTTGATAAATAACCAAAAAACGCCCTTTCCGATCCACCTCTTGAATTTATTTCTAATGAAACACGAGAACAGCATTTTCATGATCCAAATTGATAATTTCTTAATAATTAAACATAAAAAAACACTTTTCCGATCGAATCCTTGATTTTTTTTTAATTAAACAAAAAAAAGTCCTTTTCTGATCCTACATTCAGAGTTATTACTAAATAAACACAAAATATATATATTGGGATTAAGAATCAGCCCTGGAAAAATGTTTGAAATCAGCCTACCAGAAATTTGTATAATTGTGTCCCAGAACAAGTATATCTTGAATAGCTATTCATTATTCAATCCAATC
Source organism: Andricus grossulariae (assembly GCA_011634705.1). NCBI lineage: Eukaryota > Metazoa > Arthropoda > Insecta > Hymenoptera > Cynipidae > Andricus > Andricus grossulariae. Next base: position 6,127,533 of record JAABKJ010000755.1, read on the forward strand.
AGGAATTAAGTTTTAATATATTTTGATTTCTCCATCAAACTGGCCTGAATGATAGCCGGGCCATCTGAATTTTTCCAGGTTTTCAGATGCCCAACTCGATCCTGAAACTGAAAAAAATTTACTTTCGTTCGGACAAACGTTAGGTATGTGTTTTATGAGTACCTCATTTATCTCTTTAGTTTGTTATTTAATCGCTTACTGTACAAAAAAATTAAACATTTTAAACAATAAGGATAAGAGATTTCTAGCTGCAACAGCTGAAATTGTGTTTTTGCGGGTACTTTCTAATTATGCATTCAAGATTGTTCATAATTGCTTGATGTAACTTTCAATAAGGATTAGATTAAGTATTTAATTTTGCAAACAGAATTTCAAATGTATTTCCCTTTCAGTTGAACAATCGTGTTATAATTATCAAGAATTTATTTTTTTTAATTAAAAAAAAGTTATAATTCGTAAGAGCTTAACATTTATTTGAAAAAATTATTCTGACTATTCTTGATGTAGGATATTATATCATCAATAAATGAATAACAAGTGGATTCTATTTAAAATCAGATTATTCTGTATCGAAGAAATTCCAAATTTATCACTTTCTATTCAAGCAGAAGACACGTGGGAACGATAAAAGCTGATGAAATAGTTCCTGAAATTTCTTTGAAAAATATCCTAATTAAATTTCTTCTTAATCAAAACTAACGAATATATACTTAAACCACATCAAAGTTGTATTCAAAATTTAAATTAATTTCTATGAACAATTTATTTAAACAAATACTCGGAGGCATAAGTTTTTTGTAGACAAAAATTATGTTATGTGTGTGTAATAGTATTAATTCCTGTTGAAAGACAATTAAATTTTCGACAACAAAGTTTATTTTTACCTAAAAAGCATGACTTTTCTACCATAAAAGATGAATTTTCTACCAACGTGCAGTTGAATTTTCAAGTAACAATTATATTTTTTGAACCAAAACTGAAATCGTTAACTTATCCTTAAAAAAATTAATTTTTAACAAAAAAAAATTGTTAACCAGTTGAATTCAATCAAATTCTTCAGATGAAAGAAATAATTTTTAATCAAAATAAAAATCCCCATTTTTAACAAAAAAGTGAAATTGTGAACCAAAGAGGTGAATCTTGAAAAAAAAATGTTTGAAGAAGTAGTTTGACTTTCAACAAAAAAAGATTAATTTTTAACCAAGTAATTTAATTTTCAACCAAAGAGATGAATTTTCCACCAAGAAAATTGGAGTTGTACCACAAAAGACGAATTTTCCAAAAATACGTGAATTTTCAACAAAATTGATGAATTTTTAAGCCGAAAAAATTAATTAGCTACAAAAAGATTACATTTTTAAGTCAAAAAGATGAATTTTCCACAAAACAGTTGAATTTTCCATCAAAAAAATAAGAATTTTCAACAAAATAGTTGAATGCTCAACCAAAACGAATTAATTTTTAACCAAGAAGATTAATTTTCTACCAAAAAAGATAAATTTTCAATAACAACGAAACTAACTCTTAACCAAATAGTTGCATTAACAACTTTCAAGAAAAAATGATTTCCAGCAAGTTAGTTGAAATTTTAACCAAATAGTTCAATTTTCAATCCAAAAGGACGAATTTTTATCAAAAATGTTGAATTTTCAACCTTCAAAGATGCATTTTTAACCTAAGACACGAATTTCCAAACAAAAAAGATTGAAATTCAACCAAAAAAAGTAGAATTGCAAGAAAAAAAAAAACTAATTTTCTATCAAGGAAGATGAATTTTCAACCAAATAGTGAAATTTTTTAGTAAAAAATGTATTTGTTGAACCAAATATGGAGTCGTAAAATTTTCACTTTGAAAAATTAATTTTCAACCAGTTGAATTGAGAAAAAATACAAATTTGCAACTAAATAGTTGAATCCTTAACCAGAAAAATGAATTTTTAACCAAAGAAAGTAATTTTCTAACCAAAAAGACTATTTTTTAACAAAATATATTAATTTTCTACCAAAAAGTTCATTTTTGAATCTATAGAAGATCAATTTCTTACCAAAAATGGAAGAGTTAAATTTTCAGATAAAAAAAAAGAATTGTTGAGTAAAGTAAAAACATGATTTTTCAACATAAAAGTTAAAGTTGGATCCAAAGAGGTTATTCTTGAAAAACAGTGCATTTTTACTAATTAGTTCAACTTTTAACCTATCTGTTTAATTGCCAACCAAAAAAGATTAATTTTCGACCAAATAGTTTAATTTTCTTCCAAAAAGATAAATTTCCACCAAAAAGATTAATGCTTTACTACAAAAGACGAATCATTTTCAAAAAAGGTTGAATTTTCAACCTAAAAATATGATTTTTCAACAAAAAAAGTAAATTTTCCATCAAATAGTTCAATTTACATAAAAATAGTTTAATCTTTAATCAAATAGTTAAATTTTTGACTGAAAATATGAATTTTCAACAAAAAGGATCATTTCAACCAAATAGTTTAATTTTCTACCCAATTGTTGAATTTTCTAACCAAAAAGAATAATTTTTAACCAAAAAGATAAATTTTTAACCAAAAAGATTAGCATTTTACGCATAGGCGATTTTTCAACAAAATACACCAATCTTCAACAAAAATATTGAATTTTGAAGCCAAAAATACGAATTATTTACAAAAAGGTTGAATTTTCAACCTAAAAATATAATTTTTCAAAAAAAAAGTTAATTTTCTACCAAATAGCTCAGTTTTCATAAAAATAGTTTAATCTTGAATCAAATAGTTAAATTTTCGACAATTCGTATTCTATGGCAAATTCAAAGAAAAAAAATGAACCAACCCCTTGCACTCTCTTTCCCCTATTTCCCTTTTTTCCCCTTTTTTCAGAATTGTTCTTTTTCACCCTGTTTTATAGAAACTTCTCCTTCGACCCCTTTTTCTCGGTTTTTCGCTTAAATGCGAACTAATATGACAAGAAATTTTTTAAAACAATTTTTAACAATAAAAATGGTTCATTGTCATGTAAGTTCCCCACAGGTCTAGAAATTAGTTATTTACACTTAATTCGTTGAACAAACAAAGTTTTTACCACAATTTCTGGCCAATCCAGTGAAAATAAACTTTATTTATTCCATCATAAATACCTGCTGTTAATAATTATTTATAAAATTTGCTTATAATATAACATTATTTATTGTCTTTTATGAATTCCATTAAAAAGCAGTTTTTGTATATAAGTTGTTCAAATTAAGGTCGAATCAATTGACGAATCACTGCTATTACACGTGAATCCATTATCACTCACTTATTTGCTTATAACAAATTCAATCAATTTTTAAATAATCGCTATGCTATTGAACAACTTTCCTAGATAGTTGCTTCATTGATTTCAGGTATTTCTGAATCAATCCAAGTATTTCTCAAGCCTCGCTCGCGAGTTTGAGCACGCCTGGGGCGCGTGCCCATTGAATCTCGCGCTTCGCGCTCGATATTATATTTACATCGCGCTGCGCGCTCGGTTATTGTACTTCCCCCACATTTTTGCAGAGCACTTTAAAATTAAAAGTCATACCATCGACAACTGAAATTTAGTGATTGTGAATTCTCTTTTGTTAAAGCTCCTTTGGCTTTATCGAACACATTCTCATCAAGCGTCTCGTGGGGAAAGAAGGTCGAAAGCAAATTTTTAGATCTGATTCAGGCAAAAAAATTGTTATCAAACATTTTATTGTACCTTGTGACTTTTTTTCAAAAATTGTATTTGTTTATTTGTAATGTAATTTTTCATGATCAAAACAAAAACTACGCGTCCTATAAAAAAAAGATTAACAATAAATTTGTGGATCTTTTTTTGATGAAACATTTTCATTTATTAATTTTTTTGTATCTTGCCTAGTTTGACCGAAAAATTGATTTTTTTATTTTTTAACAGCATTATTCATGATAAAAACGAAAAAAATGTGTCTGGTCAAAGAAAATGGTTCTGGCAAAATTTGTTCGCCTTTTTGATATGAAAAATTTTGCTTCTAAACATTTTTATCATAACTGATGTGAATGAATATGAGGATAAAAATGTAAACAATTTGTTCAATATCGGCTCTGACAGATTTATGTGAAATTTTATTAGCTCTAATTTAGAAAAAAAAGTTCAAAACTTCTGAATATCAATTTGTCCAGTGAAACTTTTTTGCCAAACTTTGCGACGTTTCGACACGGCTTTGTTTCTTTCTCAAGGCTGTTACGTAGAATACAAAAATTTTGATGATGTATGTTTGCTGAGGTATAATCTGTCATTATTTTCATGACATAATAATTAGGTCAATATTACAAATAATTTGTTTATAACTTCCAGCGTAAATAAACGGAGATTTGATTACACGAAGTACTACATATTGATACGAATACAGCAACGAAAAAAAAAACTTTGAAAGTTTATATTAGTTAACTACGGTCATAGTTAAATGTTAACATTTTTTACTAAAAGGACTACTATTATATTTCTGATTTGAAATTAATCTCGTTTGGTTTAAATTTAATTAGTTTAGTGAAAATGCAAGTATTTTGTTACAAATTAATTTTTTGGTTGAGGATTCATCTCTTTGGTTGCAAAATTAACTATTTAATTGAAAATTCGTTTCATTTTGGGTTTAGAATTAATTTTTCAAACACAAAATACAACTTTTTTTTATTTTTGATTAAAAATTCACCTATTTTAGTCGAAAATTTAATTTATTGGTTGAGAATTAAACTATTTTTTAAAAGCTGTAAATATTTTGTAGAAAATTAGCTTTTTTGTTGAAAAAACATATTTTGGGCTTCAAAATTCAACATTTTTCTAAAAATAGGTTTTTTTTGTTTGTTAAGAATTAATTTTCATAACTTAAAATGTAGCTATTCCGTGTTTGCTTGAAAATGTATATTCTTATCGGAAAATTTTTTTTTTTTTTAGTTGAAAATTCAACTATTTGGTTGAAAATGATTGAAGTTTGTTGAACATTCGTCTTTTTTGGTAGAAAAATAATCTTCTTGTTTGAAAATTAATCTGTTTTAGTTGAGGATTTAACTATTTTGTTGAAAATTCATATTTTGGGCTTCAAAAATTCACTACTTTGTTCAAAAATTATTTATTGTAACTGAAAAGTTAACTTCCAAGTTTTAGTTTTTATTTCAAAATTCAACTATTTGGTCGAAAATTCATGTCTTTTGTTGAAAATTCATCTTAACTTGTAGAAAATGAATTTTTTTTACTGAAAATTTATCTATCTGGTTGAAAATTACTGTTTTTTGTTAAAAATTCGTCTTTTGGTGAAATATTAGTCTTTTTGGTTAGATCTTTGTATGTTGAAAATTCAACTATTTTGTTAAAAATTCATCTTTTTGAATTGAAAATTCATCTTTTATTGTAACAAAAGTCATCTTCCTTGGTTGAAAATTCATCTTTCTTGTTTAAAAATTAACTTTCTTGTTGAAAGTCCAACTGTCTACCAAAAAGTTTGTATTTTCTCTTGAAAATGTAATTATTTGTTTAAAAGTTCCACTATTTTGAGAAAAGTTAGTCTCTTTTGCTGAAAGTTAAACTATTTGGTTATTATTGCAACTGTTTTGTTAGAAATCTAATATATTTCGACTCGAAATTTTAGGAATTTCAAGCATTTTATATAGATTTCACAATGGCATTAACATTAATTTTATTGAAAAGAATTCATTTCCCTATTTTCCAGAAAAACCATCCTATCTTTCCTGTTTTGAAATTAGATTGAAAATTTAATTTTTTTAATTAAACAAATAGTATTCAATGTATTTGTTATGAACAACTTATTCAAACAAATGCTCCAGTTTATTAACTTTTATTGAAAAAAACTGATCCTACCTAAAAAAAATGTAATGTTACTAAATATCTCGAAAGTATTGGACACATTATTCATAAAAGAAAACATTTTTAATTGTAAATGTTTTTTTTTTATTTTGGAAAATAATTATGTTCTTAAAATTTTGCTGTCCCGCTGTAATTTATAATTTGTTCACATTTTTAAAGAAATGAGGAAAAAAAAATTACGACCAAACTTAAAATATTTTAATTTAAGAAGGTATAAACTATTGGCAACGGTAAAAAGAAAGTCGTAGGTAGCGGTAACAAAAAAATTACCGGTGCCGAGAATAAGATTTCTGGAAATTTTTTTAATGATTTAGGTTTTATTTTAAAAGATTAATTTTAAGTTTTGAAAATATAAAAATATGTCGAAAAAGAATCTGGAAGACATTAATACGAATTTGTTTACTTTGTAGGATTTAAAAAATGTTAGTGTTAGACGTTTTGAAACTATTAGAAAATAATTAGAATAATAAAATTGTTTTAAAATTCATAGGATGATTTCAAATGATTTTTTATATTTGAAAATGAATTTTTAAAAAACTGCAAAATGTTTTAAAACGTTTCCAAAAATTTCGAAAAAAAAAATGTAGAAGATTTTGAAGGAAAAATTTGCATTTTCGCAAAATCGCGAAATTTCAAAAAGAAATCGAGTAAGTTTAAGGAAGTTTTCGAGAGTTTGGAAACAATTAAAAAAAAATTTCAAACTTCTACAGATTTAATCTTTTATTTTTAATTATCATTTTGAAGGATTCCAAAAAGAGAAGCTTTTTAAGAATTTTGAAAGGTATAAAGAGAATGAAAAATTGTTGTTGAGATTCGTGGGAAAATTTTCAATTATTTTTTATTTTGTTTTTGAAGATTTAAAAAAAAAATTTTAAGAATTTTGAAATGTTTTAGGGTAACGAAAAAATTTCTTGAGATTCCTAGAAAATTGAAAGTAATTTTGTATTTTTTTAAATTAATTTTGAGAGAATATTCAAAAAGATTGGTTTTTGATCGAAAATTGTTCTTTTTTTTTGCAAATCAAGAATTTTTTACAGATTGTCGTTATTATTTTTCAGTTTATCATTCGTCGTCATACAATTCACAGTTTTTGCTTTTGTTAACGTTTTATACAGAAAATAATTCTTTTCATTAAAAACTCATTGGATTCTATAGGTAAAAAATTTTTGAACAATTTTAGGTTATGCTCGTGTTCTTCACCGAAAATCGGTATAGCAGATTAGAGATTTAAAATTTTAGAACAATTTAAGCTTATTTGAACATTTTCACCCGAAATCAATTAATTCAAACAACAAATATTAGGACTAAAAGAAGATTTAGAATTTTAAACAAGTATTTATAATGTTATGTTAGTGTTTTTCGTCGAAAATTGGTATTTTTAATTTTTAAAAATATAAGATTTTTAAGCATATTCTTCAGATTATGACTCACAGTCGTCAGATTCACATTTTTTGGTTTATAGTTTTTTTTACCGGAAATACTTATTTTGATTAAAAAATCATTGGATTTTAAAGGTAAAGAATATTTTGAACAATTTCAGGTTATGTTCGTGCTTTTCACCGGAAATTGGTATAGATTCCAAAGAAAAGTTACAAGTTTGGAACAATTTTATGTGTTAACATTTTTCCCCGGAAATCAATTATTTTAAACAAAAATCATTTGACTTTAAAAATAAATCGTACAATTTTGAACAACTTTAGGCTATGATAGGGTGTTTCGTCGAAAATAATATTTTTTAACCAAAATGCAACGGTTTGGTTGTCTATATAAAAATATTATTTATTTATTTGTAAGCTGAGATATCAATTTTTATCAATATTATAAGAAACATTTTCTTTGCTTTTCTTTTCTATTATTTTAGATAACAGCAAATACGTTTGCTATACTAAAAACGTCATGACTTTTATTGGAACAAAATCCGGTAACACAAAATGGACCTCAATTAAAAATGTATAAACTTTTATATCCTTATTTTATTATTATAAAAATTATTATATTGTAATAATTATATTATTTACATTTTTATCAACTTAAAATAACAGTGAAGCATTTTTCTATTCTATTTATAATATTTATCAAGTACTTTATTTTTATCACAAAAAGCTTTGTTATAATGCGAGACTATAGAGTGAACAAAGTATGATGCCGAAATTCTGCAATTAAAAAATAATCTAAAAATACTTTTAAAAATAGAAAAATCCATTTTTCGCTTTTTTGTACTTAATCCATAATACGTTCATTTATCTAAGAAAATAGAATCTAAAAATTACATTTGAGAAGCCTGGAGTAGAAAAGAAGTTTCTACAAAAATTACAATTACCTGGCATTATTTCTCTTTCTTTCTTTTTTTCCTTACGAACAATCAGAGGCATTTGTTTACGCAAAAATATATATTTACACATAGATTTCATATATACAGCTTTTTTCTCTTATCCTAAACAACTTTTTGAGATTTATTCTCTGATTCAAGTTTGAGGCCTTCGAACTTGGCCACCATGTCCCCATTTTTTTTAGTCAAAGTTTCATTTTCTCTATTCAAAATCGTCAAAGCAGGTTTGGAAGAATTTAAAATCTCAGAAGCTTGTCCACTGATTTCATTCCAGGCAAAGTGAACGTCTTCTTCCTGACAAAACCGGCTGCAGATTACGAATCTCACTATCAATTTTTCTCGGTAAGTTGCAGCCACGATGTAGATTTTCTTTCGTGCCGACAGTCGATCTAAAAGCTGTCTTGTCCGGGTATTGTCTCCCTAGAAAATTTAATTTGAGTATTGAAAATTGGTACTAAAAAATATGTCAACATTTTGGATTTTTCATATTGACCTACATAATCTTCAAAATGTTTCAAATGTTGTTGTATTGGTTTTTTCTTTATTCATAATTTTGTTCTAGCATTGTACCATTGAATCCCATAACATATTTTTTGGGCATCAAAAGCGGTCAAACCATTATAAAAACAATATTTTTGTCATTTTTCTATGAAACCCCCATAAATCCTATAAACTTTCTTTCAGATATAATGTTTCAGGGAATTCGACCAAAAACAGCTACATTTTCAACCAAATAATTAATTTGTTAGAAAAGTATGCTTTTCAACAACAAAAGATAAATTCAAAAGGATGAATTTTCTGATCAAATAGACGCAAGTTGAACAAAACAGTTGAATTTTCGACCAAAAAAGATTAACTTTTACCAAAATACTTGAATTTTTAACAAAATAATTAAATTTAAAAAAAATAGTTGAATTTTTAAACAAATACTTGAAGTTTGTTTCTATCTACGAAGACTATTTACAGTTTGACTATTTTTCCATGAACAGAGTTTGTGAAATCAACTAATAATTTCCTTCCAATGACTCTGCTAAGATACCCTATACTTGGAAAAGAATGGTTAATATTTTCCACATTTGTTTAAATAATTAGCATTTTTGTTCCGTGAATGAAATTGTGCTCATTCATTGAAATTTAGTCAAAATTTGCATTTGTTTATAAAAATTCTTTTCGCAATTAAGAATTCTTGTAAGTTTTCAAAGTTTCATAACGAAAGGTCTCTAATCAGGCATTTCTAGTTGATTCCGTGAAAAAATTGACCCTCTTAATTGAAAAATAGCCAAAATATGGATTTGTTTATTAGCATGATTAAAAAAATAACTAATGTCAATTTGCAAAGAATCATAGTGAAAAGTCTCTGGAATAATATTTTTAGTTAATTCCGTGAAAAATTGAGGCCGTTCAAAAGTCATTTGTAAATTTTCAAATGTTTAAAATTTGTTTATGTCGGTTTTTTTAAATTTCGTAATCTTCTTATAACATTCCACCATTGAGCCCCATAACATATTTTTTGGCCATCAAAAGCGGTCACGCCAGACTCGAGACATTTTTTTCAGTTTTCTATAAAACCCCCATAAATCCTATAAACTTTGTTGCGGATATAATCTTTTGGGGAATTCAACCCAAAAAATTTACATTTCCAACTAAATAATTGAATTTTTTAGAAAACAGTATAATTTTCAGCAATAAAAGATTATATAAGTTTTCAACAAGAAAGTTACTTTTCAACCAAACAGTTACATTTTGAACCAAAAAGAGGAAATTTAAAAATAAGAATATTAGTTTTCAACCAAAAAGACGAATTTTCAACTAAAGAAGATTGATTTTTAACAAAATAGTTAAATTTACAATCAAAGAGATGAACCTTCAACCGAAAAAATTAATTTTGAACAAAGTAGTTCAACTTTTATCCAAGTAGTTGATTTTTCAATGAAAAAGGATCAATTTTCAACAAAACAGTTCAACTTTCAATCAAAGAGGGAAATAGTTCAATTTCCAGTTAAAACAGAAATTTTTCAGAAAAAAATGTTCAAAATTTCAAATTTTTTAAATTTCAAAATTTTATATTAGAATTTTAAAAATGAAATTTCAAAATTTTACAATAGAATTTTGAATATTTGATCATTTAAAATCCAAAGGAACTGAAATTGTATTATATCTACTTAAAAGCGTTCAAAATTAAACCATTGAAATTCAAAACTTTTGAATTTAAATCATTTTCAATTCAAAGCGATCAAATATTTACAATCAAAAATTTGAAACTAGATTGAATGTTACAGAAGGCAAAACTCTTAAAACAGTGAAATTTTAAATTTCTATCGCACAAAATTATTATAATGTAACATCAAAATTGATTAGAGAAATTTTTCTAAGATCAAAAAATAAATTCAACGTCATTTTTACTGTTGAAAATATGAAAATTTTTCATTATAAACCTTTTAAATTGAATTATTCTAGAAAAAAACTTTGAAATGAAAAATAATTTTAAATGGGAAACATTAAAAATGAAAAAAAACTCTACTACGAAACGTTGCAAATTAAACGAATTTGAACTTCATTCAAAACTTACAAAAAAATTTGAGTAAATTCAAATCGCTAACAGTTAACAATTATTTAATATTTAACTATTCTTATGAAAATTCAACCATTTCAATTTTAATTAGAAATTAAGACTTATGAAAAGGAAAAATTGAAAATTTAACGTTCAACATGCAAACTCAGAACTCTAAAATTATTGTAACAAATTCGAAATTAAAAAAAGTGATTCGATTATTGAGGTATCAATTTCAGATATTTTAATGTTTATCTATTTTGATTTAAAAAAATATAACTTTAAACTGATTAATTTCAAATCGGTTGATTTTTAACATTTTATTGTTGATTAATATTAATTCTTGAAATTTTCCAGTAAAATTTTATTCAGTTTTAAACGATTTATTTTTGAAAATATTTAAAATATGATATTGAAAATTAAACAAAACAAAAAAAAATAATATAAAACAAGATTGCTATACTTGATTAATATTTTTCAATATTTTCAACAAAACAATATTTAAATTTGTAATAACTAGTTCGAAAATGTACAATTTAGAATATTTAAATTAAAAATTTATTTATTTAAAACCATCAAGGCATATGATCAATTCCATATGAAATATTATAGTTTTGAAAAATTAAATAGTAAAAAAAAAAATTACTGTCTATTTCACCGTTGAAAATTGAAAATTTTTATATATTGTAAACCTTCAGAGTTTAATGATCATAAAAACTATAAAAATGATATGTTTTTAAATAGGAAATTTTAAAAATTAATGAATTCAAACTTGAAGCTAAGTTGTTTAAAATAATTAGTTTTCAAATTGTGCATCACGATTTTCAAAATTCAATCATTTTAATCTAAAGTTGAAATTAAAGAAATTATTATGACTAGAGTTCAATTTTTAATTGGAAAAATATCAATTTAAATTAATTAATACATACAAATTATAAGATCCTTCGATAATATTTTTCTGATTATATATTAAAATATTTTTTACCTTCATTCTGAAACAGATTAGACCCATAGAGATTTCGGTAGAAATTTCGAATCTATTATCAGATTTGACAAGATTTTCGAACATTTGCGCCAATTTTATAGTGCGACGAATATGTTGTTGAAGACCTTCAACTCCATATAAACGTAGAACAAACCAAAGCTTTAAGGCTCTAAAACGTCTGCCCAGTGGAATTTGCCAATGCTGCAAAATAATTAATTTATCATGAATTTTTCTTGGAAAAAATATAATAATTATTTTAATTTCTTAAATAGGGTATATAATAAAGCTGAAATTTTTTTAATGAAGCTTACCCTGTAATCTGGCGCTAATCCTTGTTTATCGTGCGCTAGATAAATTCTATCAACATTGAAAGCATCGATCAGCCAACTTGAGTCTTTCACCCTTTAAAGAAAAAATATAAAAAATATGTAATACGGTTGTCCAAAATAACGCATTTTCGAAGTTTGACGATTTCATTCCGGAAACTAAATTTTTATAGTGAACAAATTCTTGTGTATTTTTTCAGATCTTTAAATAATAATTGAATATGCGTTACGTTAATAATCAATTTCTTATGGACTTTTAGATTTGAAAAATCTCGATTTTTCTATAAGTCTGAATTATATCTATACATTATTTTGAGAAAATAATGAAATTTTGAAAATGCAATACTCTGGATAAAAGAATGAGCCTCAAAAAATGTGTTTATCAAAGAAATAATTAGAAGTGGTATTCTTTTAGCTTCAAAAATAAAGATTTTTACTTGAAAGGGATTGAAATTATTATTTTCAGGAGCTCAATTTGGACCCTAAATATTTGTTCATTTCATTGAAAATTGCCACAGTGGTTTTTCGAATAGAGTTAAGAATTGATCATTTTGAAGCTTAATATTAATAGGATAATTAGCAAAAACAAGAAGTTATTTGTCCATAAAAGACGGAACGTCCATAAATAGCTAGAAATATAACTTTATTTAATTTTTAATTTAAATTAGTTTAACAACAAGTCATATTATTTAATTTTTTCGTTTATTAATTATTTACGTAATTGAATATCAATTTTTTAAATATTGAAAAAATAAAGTTTTTTTCTACAATAAAAATAGTTGAAAAAATGAAATTGTAGAAGAAATAAAATTATTTAAAAATCAAATTGTTAAAAAATTAAATTGTTGAGAAATTAAAATTTTTAAAGAAACTAAATTGGAGAAGAAATATAATTGTTTCAAAAATAAAAGTGTTCAAGACTCATAAACAATAAAATGGTTAAAAAAATTAAATTGTTGAAAAAATAAAATTGTACAAGAAATAAAATTGTTTGAAGAAGAGAATTATTTTTAAAATATAATTGTTCAAAAAATAAAACTAATTACAAAATAAAATTGTTTAAAAAATAAAATTATTGAAGAAATGAAATATTGTTCAAAAAATAACATTGTTTTTTACGAAATGGTTAAAAAAATAAAATTGCTGAAGAAATGAAATTGTAGAAGAAATAAAATTGCTTAAGAAATAAAATTGCTTGAGAAATAAAATTGTTAAATGAATAAAATGACTGAAAAATTAAATTATTGAAGAAATAAAATTGTTTAGAAAAGAAAATTGTTGAAATAATAAAATTGCTGAAGAAATAACATTGTAGGAGAAATAAGATTGAATTAAAAATGAAAATGCCTAAAAAATAAAATTGTTCAACAAATAAATTTTAGAAGAAATGAAATTGATTAAAAATGAAATTGTTAAAAAAATAAAATGGTTCAAAAAATAAAATTGTTAAAGAAATAAAATTGTTGAAAAAATAAAATGTTTGAAAAAATAAAATTATTGAAAAAATGAAATTGCATGAGAAATAGAATTGCTTAAAACATAAAATCGTATAATAAATAAATAAATAAAATTTTTGAAATAATGAAATTGCTAAGGATATAAAGTTGTGCAAGGAAAAAATTGTTTAAAAAATAAAATAGCTGAGAAAATAAAATTGTAGAAGAAATAAAATTGTTTAAAAATCAAATTGTTAAAAATTAAATTGCTGAGAAATTAAAATTTTTAAAGAAACTAAATTGCGGAACAAATATAATTGTTTCAAAACTAAAAGTGTTCAAAACTCATAAACAATAAAATGGTTGGAAAAATACAATTGTTGCAAAAATAAAATTGTTGCAAAAATAAAATTGTTGAAAAAATGAAATTGTACAAGAAATAAAATTGTTTGAAGAAGAAAATGATTTAAAAAATATAATTGTTGAAAAAATGAAATTGTACAAAAAATAAAATTTTTTGAAGAGGAAAATTATTTAAAAAATATGACTGTTGAAAAAATAAAATTGATTACAAAATAAAATTGTTTAAAAAATAAAATGTTCGAAAAAATAAAATTATTGAGGAAATGAAATATTGCTTAGAAAATAACATTGTTTTTTTAAGAAATGGTTCAAAAAATAAAATGGCTGAAGAAATGAAATTGTAGAAGAAATAAAATTGCTTAAGAAATAAAATTGTTCAAAAAATAAAATGACTGAAAAAAATTAAATTGTTGAAGAAATAAAATTGTTTAAAAAATAAAATTGTTGAAATAATAAAATTGCTAAAGAAATAGCATTGTAGGAGAAATAAGATTGAATTGAAAATGAAAATGCTTAAAAAATAAAATTGTTGAGGAAATAAATTTTAGAAGAAATAAAATTGATTAAAAAATGAAATTGTTTAAAAAATAAAATTGTTGAAATAATAAAATTGCTAAGAATATAAAGTTGTGACAGAAAAAAATTGTTTAAAAAAGAAAATAGTTGAAAAAATAAAATTTTTTTAAAAACTGATTTGTTTTAAAAATTACAAAATTTCAAAAAAATTACTCCATTTTTTAAACTATAAGTAGAGTGACTTAAATAATTTCATTACAAATAGGTAAATATAAATAAACTATTATAATTAAAACAATTTATTCCATTATTCTTATAAATTTATTATTTATTTTTTCGTACTTTTAAATATTGAAAATATTCTCAATAAAACTAAATTCCTAAAAAACTAAGCAGTTGGAGTAGAGCAGGTACAATATACAAACTTGGAAGTCTGGGTCTCAATACCTGAGTCCAACTATAATGATTCAGTTTCCGGGACCGAATAGTCAAAATTCGATTATGATATTGGTTATATTTTCATTTTGCAAACTCGACAGTAAAATTCCTTCATGAAAAAAAAATTTTTAAATGGTTAATTAAATTTTTAAAAAACTTACCACATAGCTGAACAATCAAAATTGACAAGCAACCACTTGTGAGGATTGAAATTAAAAGAATCTCCGTATTCGACACCTGTCATCAAATGTCGATATTCGGGACATATGAAGGCTGCACCTATAAATAAATTTTAATTTTTGCGATTATTTTTCATTGAGAATTAAGGAAGAAATATAATTTCCATATAGGCTGCAGTTTTTAAGAATACAGATTTCTGTTACCGACATTTACTGATAGTAGACTCTCGAAGGTTCGTGTTCGCGCTAAATTTTAAAAGATATTGCATGGTGCAAATACAGAAAAAGCTTTCCATTTTTTTTCTTCTTTCAATCAGTAGAATAACCCTCGAAATTACCTACCTATTCAAAAGCTTTTAAGTTGAGCCCGAAACCGAACCCATCAATGTCGGTAAGTGTCGGTAAGAGGAATCTGTATTTAGAAACACATCTGCTTATCTGTTATTTTCTGGCAATAATACAACAATTTATAATTTTCCCCTTCTTAAATCTTACATTTATTCCGGTTGAAATTTTATTCTTTATTTTTGGTGAACGATTCCCCCAATTTTTGTTGCTTTCCGGGAAAAGAAATTCACTATTTTTTAAAAATCGGTCAACATTAATACGTGTTTAGTTTTTGTCAAAATAAAAAAAAAGGAAGTACTTAATAATAATTTCTACCAAATAAATTTTATTTCTGACCCCCCCCCCCCTTAGCCTCTTTTATTATTACTGGAAAATGCCCCAAAAATTTAAAAAAATAAGTTAAAAAAGTCTGTATTTCCTGGAATTCATTAAACAATTAACTAGTGTTAAGAGTAATATTTTTTTCTTAGGATATTCCGTAATTATTTAAACAATTTTCATTTGTTTGAACAATTTCTTCTTCCTGTATATCGTGAGAAGTTATAATTTTCTAGAATTATTAACGCAGTTAATGGATGTTAAGAGTAATATTTTTTGTGAAAGACAGTTTGAAATTATTTAAACAAATAATATCACTTGATCCTTTTTGTCAGAAAGGTGGAAAAAATTCTAGTCTTTTGGAATCTCTTACACCACCTCCTTTATTATTCAGTATTTTATTATTATCGGAATCGATTTTTAAAAAAACTATCCACAACTTTAGAGGAAAAAATGCTTTAGAAAATGATCATTTTTTAAACAATTAGAGTAAAAGTTCCATGATTTAAATAACTGAATAATATGCGACACAGTGTAAAAGTTTCGAAACAAAAATTAATTTTCTTTACTTTTTCCATAAAAAGGTAATTAATTGTTTAAATATTTACAAACAATCTTTTACAAAAAATATCTCTCTTAACATTCATTACCTGCATCATTGATTCAAGAAAGTAGTAACTTATCCAGATTTACAGGAAAAACAATTGTTTACAGAAATGAAAATTGTTTAAATAATTGCCAATTATTTTAAGCAGAAAATATTACTCTTGAGATATATAAACTGTATCATTTTCTCCGAAAAATAATAACTCGTTACGACTTGCAAAGAAAAAAATGGTTTGAACGAATGATAATTGTTTAAACAATAGAAAATTCGTTTCGAAATACTCGGAGACATGTCGCTTATCGACAAAAAATCATTCATGTGGGAAAAATCATTTAAAAATACATACAACTGCTATTTTGCATTTTCTGGGGCATTTTACGGGCGCAATCCAAGGAAGTTGGGGGGGGGGGGAAGGTCAAAATTAAAAGTTATTAGGTGGAAATTCTTCCTTTTTGGAAAAACTTTTTTTTATGATCGTAAAAATGTATTACTGCATAAACGATAAACGTTCTATCCGATTCCTACTTAACCGACATTTTTTCGCAACAACGTAAGTCTATACAAATTGAGATATCGAGTTGAAAAAGTGGAAAATGGATTAAAGAGCACTAATAAACGTTTTTATGGTCCTAAATTTCTGAAACTACACAAAAATTTAATTTTGGAAAATTTTTGGAAATTTTTTATTTGTATTTCCAGAAATTTAGGACCAATAAAACGTTCCTTTGTGCCTTTTAATTAATTCCGCAAATTTTCAACTCAATATCCCAATTCGTGTGGACATGAGTTGTTCCAAACAAACGTCGGTAAGGTAGGAATCGAGGAAGTATTACATTTTTTTTCAACTGTTTTCAACTGGAATTTTTTTCAACTGTTTTTCTGTGAACCAATATATGAACTAACCAGCATAAGCAGCATCTATGTGAAGCCACAGATTATTTTCAATACAAACTGGACCAATTTCATTAAGATTATCAAAAGCACAAGTTCCTGTAGTTCCTAAAGTCGCCACTACATAACATGGAATAAGTCCAGCATCTGCGTCTTTCCTTATTGCTTCCAAAACAGTCGATCCACGTAAACTACATTTATCATCTGTCGGTAAGAGCCTCATTGGCATTGCTCCTAAGAGTCCACTCTTTTCTACTGATGAATTTGACTGGTCTAAAAAAATCATTTATCTGTCAATATCTTCCATTAAGGGCATGTGAAACGTCACACAATGCCTACCTTACCGACATTTTTTGGGAACAACTTATGCTCAAACGAAATGAGATATCAAATTTACAATTCAAGAAATTAAAATCTAATACACTAAGAAACGTTTGTACCCTACTACATTTTTGAAATTTGGAAATAAAATTTATTTTTCAAAAATCATTTTTTGTAGTTTCAGAAATTTTGGACAGTACAAACATGCTTTAGCATTTTTTATTTAATTTTGTAAATTTTCAACTCGATATCACATTTCGTGTGGACGTAAGTTTTTCCAAAAGAAACGTCGATAAGGTAGGAATCGGAGTAGGTTTGACTGGCCCTTAAAAAAACTTATATCTAAAAGTCTAAAACTTATGGAGAATTTCAAGATTATTTTTTTTTAACAAAACGTACTAATTAATTACAATTGTACATGCGGGTAATAATTTTTATAATTATAATCCTAATTTTTTTATAATGTTGATAACTTACCAGACGTATAAGCTACCAACTTGGACCTTATAGTTCTTTCATCCCACTCTGGATGTAAACTTTTGACGCGCCTAACGGTTCTTTCTCTGGCAGCCAATAATGCAACTAAAGTAGCTTCACTAGCAGATCCCTGCAATTATAATTTTTAATTATTTAATACAACACATTCTCATAACATTTTGAGCCCTCTGTAGAACCGTACCAGCGCATTCAGAATTTTTTGACCAACATATATATTGGCTCGTTGGTCTAGGGGTATGATTCTCGCTTAGGGTGCGAGAGGTCCCGGGTTCAAATCCCGGACGAGCCCTTTTTTTTAATTTTACCAGGGTGCTGAGGGATTCTTAGGAACAATATTCAATGACGTTTCCAGGTCGATAAATCAAGTTTTTCTAGGTTTCCTTTTATGTAAATAGATAATAAAATAACCATGCTATAAGTGTAAAAAATGAGCCATTGCACTGTTTATTGACCAACAATTTCTGCATCGCTGCATTTTATCAAAAATGTTAGTAATATAAATTATTAAGAATAAGCATCTGACAAATTTTAGGTAATAGTTTTGAAATATTTCAAAATCTTTGAAATCTTTAAAACCCTTCAAGCCTTTTTAAAACCTTTAAAATCTTTTGAATATTTGTGAAATCTATTTCTTGAAATCACTGAAATATTTGAAATCCTTGAAATCTTTGAAATCTTGTAAAATCTTTTGAAATCTTTGAAATCTTGTAAAATCTTTTGAAATCTTCGAAAATCTTTCCAAATCTTTACAAATCTTTTGAAATATTTGGAATCTTTCTGAAATCTTTCTAGAGTCTTTGAAAACCTTTGAAATCTTTGCGAAATCATTTGAAATTGTTTCGAATCTGATGTACACGCCTTTGTGAAATATTTTGAATCTTTAAAAACCTTGAAAACTTTGTGTAATCTTTTGAATCTTTTTAAATCTTCTAAAACCTTTGGAGAACTTTTGAAATATTTGAAGTATTTTGAAATCGTTAAAATCTTTAAAATCTTTTGAAATCGTCTAAAATCTTTTGAAACGTTTAGAAATCTTTGAAATCTTATATGTACACGCCTTTGTGAAATCTTCTGAATCTTCAAAATATTTAACAATATTAGAAAGCTTGTGAAAATCTTTTCAAATCTTCTTAAATTTTTTTAAATATGTAGAAATCCTCTGAAATATTTTAAATATTTCTAAAACTTTGTAGAGTCTTTTGAAACCGTTTGAAATCTTTGAAATCTGTAAAATCTTTTGAATCTTTGAAATCCTTGAAAACTTCGGGAGATCTTTTAAATCTTTTCAAATCTTCATAAACATTTCGAGGCCTTTCGAGACCTTTTGAAATCTTTGAAATCTTCGAAACCTTGAGAAATCTTTAATTTTTTTGAAATCCTCTAAAATCTTTTGAAACGTTTAGAAATCTTTGAAACCTTATGCACACGCCCTTGTGAAATCTTTTGAATCTTTGTGAAATCTTTGAGAAGTTTTTTCTAATTTTTGAAATATTTGTGAAATCTTTGTGAAATCTTTTGTAGTCTTTGAAAGCTTTGTAAAATATTTGAAATCCTTTAAATTTTTAAGAATGTTTGAAATCTTGTAAAAATCTTTTGCAATATTCTGAAATGTTCTTAAATATTTAGAAATCTTCTGAAATATTTTCAATCTTTCTGAAAACTTTGTACTTTGTAGAGTCTTTTGAAACCGTTTGAAATCTTTGAAACCTTTCGAAATCTTTGAAATCTGTAAAATCTTTTGAAATTGTTTAAAATCTTTGAAATTTGATGTACACGCCTTTGCGAAATCTTTTGAAACTTTGAAATCCTTGAAAACTTCGTGAGATCTTTTAAATCTTTTCAAATCTTCATAAACCTTTCGAGACCTTTCCAGACCTTTTGAAATCGTTTGAAATCTTTGAAATCTTTGAAATCTTCGAAATCTTCCAATTTTTTCAAATCGTCTAAGATCTTTTCAAACGTTTAAAAATCTTTGCAATCTTATGTACACGCCTTTGTGAAATCTTTTGCATCTTTGTTCAATCTTTGAGAATTTTTTTCTAATTTTTGGAATATTTGTGGAATCTTTATGAAATCTTTTGTAATCTTTGAAAGCTTTGTGAAATATTTGAAATCCTTGAAATCTTTGAAAATATTCGAAATCTTGTAAAAATCTTTTGCAATATTCTGAAATGTTTTTAAATATTTAGAAATCTTCTGAAATATTTAAAATCTTTCTGAAAACTTTCTACTTTCTAGAGTCTTTTGAAACCACTTGAAATCTTTGAAACCTTTTGAAATCTTTGAAATCTGTAAAATCTTTTGAAATTGTTTGAAATCTTTGAAATTTGATGTACACGCCTTTGTGAAATCTTGTGAATCTTGGAAATCCTTGAAAACTTCGTGAGGTCTTTTAAATCTTTTCAAATCTTCATAAACATTTCGAGACCTGTCGATGCCTTTTGAAATCTTTTTAAATCTTTAAATTGTTTCAAATCGTCTAAAATATTCTGAAACATTTATAAATCTTTTTAATCTTACATACACGCCTTTGTGAAATTATTGAGAAGTTTTTTCTAATTTTTGGAGTATTTGTGAAATCTTTGTGAAATCTTTTGTAATCTTTGAAAGCTTTATGAAATATTTGAAATCCTTGAAATTTTTAAAAATATTTGAAATATTGTAAAAATATTTTGAAATCTTCTGAAATCTTTTTGAATACTTACAAATATTCTTAACTATTTTAAATCTTTCTGAAACTTTGTAGAGTCTTTCGAAAATGTTTGAAATCTTTGGAACCTTTCGAAATCTTTGAAATCGGTACAATCTTTTGAAATTGTTTGAAATCTTGGAAATTTGATGTACACGTTAAATCATTTGAATCTTTGAAATCCTTGAAAACTTCGTGAGATATTTTAAATCTTTTCAAATCTTCATCAACCTTTTGAGACCTTTCGAAACCTTTTAAAATCTTTTGAAATCTTTTGAAATCTTTTGAAATCTTCGAAATCTTCAAAATCTTTTGAAATCTTAAAATTTTTTCTAATCGTTTAAAATCTTTCGAAACGTTTAGAAATCTCTGCAATCTTATATGCACACGCCTTTGTAAAATCCTTTGAATCTTTGCAAAATCTTTGAGGAGTTTTTTCTAATTTTTGGAATATTTGTGAAATCTTTGTGAAATCTTTTGTAATCTTTGAAAGCTTTGTGAAATATTTGAAATCTTTGAAATCTTTGAAATCTTTTGAAATCTTTTAAAACTTTCGAAATAGTCTAAAATACTTTGAAACGTTTCGAAATATTTGAAATCTTATATACACGCCTTTGTGAAATCTTTTGAATCTTTGTGAAATCTTTGAAAAGTTTTTTGTAATTTTTTAAATCCTTGTGAAATCTTTGAGAAATCTTTTGTGATCTTTGAAATCTTCGTGAAATATTTGAAATTCTTGAAATCTATTGAAATCTTGTAAAATCTTTCGAAATCTTTGTGGAGTCTTTTGAAACCGTTTGAAATCTGTGAAATATTTTTAAAACTTTGAAATCTTTAAAATCTGCTATACACGCCTTTGTTAAACCTTTGGAATTTTTGTGAAATCTCTGAAATTTTTTAAATCTTTCTGAGATCTTTTAAATATTTTAAAAGTTTCTAAACTCCTTTGAAATCTTTTGAGACCTTCTAAATCTTTGAAATCTCATGTACATGCCTTTGTGCAATCGTTTTCACCATTTTGAAATTGTTGAAATCTTTGTGAAAATCTGTGAAACTTTTGTGAGATCTTTTAACAGCTTTGAATTCTGATTTTCTTTTTAGAATAATATTAACTGAATATTAAAAAGTTAGAGTCGATTTTTGAATTTTTTTGTACTACTGTGTTAACAAATAAAGTGGAAAAATGGCTACTTTTACAACTTTTTTTTTATCTTTCCGCAGATGAACGAAATAATCTCGGGATGAATTGAAATTAGTGTAGTAACATCTTATACACAAAAATTACTTATAAAATTTTGTAACTGATTTTTATAAACAAATTGTATAAGCAAATTTTCAAAGTTGGTGACTCTACGATACAACACATTTTTTTCAGCAAATCTATTTTCCATTCTGCCGTTAGTTTTGCAGAAGTAAAAATATTTTAACTAATCAATATTTTTTTATATTATTTCATAGTTGTTTAATAGTGATTCTGCTTTCACTCATACTAGTTCGAATTGGTCTAACAGTGCGATGTGCTGTCAAAAAAATCGTCCTTCGCAAAATATGTGTTCTTGAAAAAATTATCAAAGATTTTTGAAGATTTTCGATTAAAATGATACTTTTAACAAAAAATTTATTTTTCCACCAAATAGTTGAATTCGAAACAAAAAAATTCAATTTTCAAAATAAAATGCAATACTTGATATTTTAAGTAAACTTTCAAGTAAAGTGATGAATCTTCAACTGCAACTGTTGAATTTTCAGGTAATAAATTAATATTCACCAGAAAACAATGATTTATCAACAAAATAGTTCAATTCTTAAACAAAAAGACAAATTTCCAAAAAAGCATTTAACTTTTTAACCAAAAAGAAAACTTTTTAAAAAAATTGTTTGATTTTCAATAAAGTAAATTAATTTTTAACCAAAGAGGTGAATTTTCAACAACAAAAATGTCAACAAAATAGCTCGATTTTCACCAAAATAATATCATTTTCAACCTAAAGATGAATTTTGAACCAAAAAATTAATAATTTAGGAAAAAATAGTTAAATTTTTCACCAAAATAGTTCAATTTTCAAACAAGAAAATGAATTTTTAATTAACAAGATTATTTTTCTACCAAAAAACACCATTTTGCAACAAAAGACATTACTTTTCAACCGAATAATTAAATTTTCAATCAAGAAGATTAATTTACTACAGTTAAAAAAACGAATTTTTAATAAAATATAATAATTTTTAATTAAATAATTCAATTTCCAACAAGATAGTTCAGTTTTCAACCAAAAGAATGAATTTTCACCAAGAATTTTAATTTTTAACAAAAAAAAACACGAAATTTCAACAATATACATGAATTCTCAACTGAAAAACACAAATTTGCACCCAAAATGAAATCGTTAAATTTTAAGTTCAAAAAAATTAATTCTTAACCAAACAACGAATTTTCAAGAAGATAGTTGAATTTTTATTCAAACTATTTTCAATTATAATCAAAACTCTTCTATAAGAAAATTAAATTTTTCACAAAGTCGTTCAACTCTAAGCCAAGTTGTTGAATTTTTAACTAAAAGGATACATTTTATACAAAAAATGGAATATTTCAATTTTCAGTTTAAAAAATTGATTTTCAATCAAGAAAAAAAAAGAATTTTTATAAATATTATTGAATTTCCGATAAAATAGAACAATTTTTCAACAAATAGTTGAACTTTCAACCAAAATCATGAATTGTCAACAAAAATATTTATTTTCGACCGAAAAAGAAGAATTTTCAGCAAATACATGGGTTAATATGGATTAAATTTTCAGTTAAGAAAATTAATTTTCAACCAAAAAAAAAACTAATTTTCAACAAAAATAGTTGAATACTATTTTAATAACTATGTAAGTTACTCCAAATTACCTGGATTACAATTTAAGTACTTGGAATACCTAAATTACTTCGAATTGTTCGCATTACAGGAGGATTACTTGTAGATTAGTCTGGATTACTCTGAAAACTTTGGATTACTAGTGGATTAGTCTGAATTACTTTGAAGCCCTTCGATTGCTAGTGGATTACTGCGGATTACAAGTATATTAGTACAAATTACTTTGAAAACCTTGGATTGCTAGTGGATTACTCCGGATTACAAGTATATTGGTGTAAATTACTTTGAAAAGCTTGGAGTACTTATGTATTACTCCGGATTACAAGTAGATTACTCTAAATTACTTTGAAAACCTTGGATTACTAGTGGATTACTCCGGATTACAAGTATATTAGTGGGAATTACTTTGAAAAGCATGGATTACTAATGGATGATGCCGGATTACAAGTTTGTTAGTTTGAATTACTTTGAAAAGCTTGGATTACTCCGGATTGCAAGTAGATTATTATGAATTACTTTGAAAACCTTGAATTACTAGTGGAATTACTGCGGATCACAATTATATTAGTGTGAATTACTTTGAAAAGCTTGGATTACTATTGGGTTACTCCGGATTGCAAGTAGATTATTCTGAATTACTTTGAGAACCTTGGATTACTAGTGGAATTACTGCGGATCACAATTATATTAGTGTGAATTACTTTGAAAAGCTTGAATTACTAATAAGTTACTCCGAATTACAAGTAGATTACTCTGAATTACTTTGAAAACCTTGGATTATTAGTGGATTACCCCAGATTACAAACATAGTAGTGTCAATTTCTTTGAAAAGCTTGGATTACTAATGGATTACTCCGATTTACAAGTATATTACTCTGAATTACTTTGAAAACCTTATATTTCTATTGGAATTACTGCGGATCACAATTATATCAATGTTAATTACTTTGAAAAGCATGGATTACTAATAGATTACTCCGAATTACAAGTAGATTACTCCGAATTACTTTGAAAAACTTGGATTACTAGTGAAATATTCCCGATTACAAGTATATTAGTGTGAATTACTTTGAAAATCTTGGATGACTAATGGATTACTCCGGATTACATGTAGATTACTCTGAATTACTTTAAAAACCTGGGATTATAAGTGGATTACCTCAGATGACAAGTATATTAGTGTGAATTTCTTTGGAAAGCGTGAATTACTAATGGATTGCCGCGGATTACAATTATATTACTCCGAATTACTTTGAAGACCTAGGATTACTAGTGGATTACCCCGGATTACAAGTATATTAGTGTGAATTACTTTAAAAAGCTTGGATCACTAATGGATTAATCCAGATTACAAGCAGATTACTCTGAATTCCTCTGAAACCCTTGGATTACTATTGGATTAACGCGGATTACAATTATATTAGTGTGAATCACTTTGCAAAGCTTGGATTACAAATGAATTACCCCGGATTACAAGTATATCAGTGTGAATTACTTTGAAAAGCTTGGATTACTCCAGATTACAAGTAGATTATTTTGAATGGCTTTGAAAACCTTGGATTATTAGTGGATTACGCTGGATTACAAGTATATTAGTGTGAATTACTTTGAAAAGCTTCGATTACTAATGGATTAATCCAGGTTACAAGTAGATTACTCTAAATTACTTCGAAAACCTTGGATCACTAGTGGATTACTGCGGATTACAAGTAGATTATTATGAATTACTTTGAAAACCTTGGATTACTAGTGGATTACGGCGGATTACAAGTATATTAGTGTGAATTACTTTACAAAGCTTGGATTACCAATGAATTACACCGGATTACAAGTATATCAGTGTGAATTACATTGAAAAACTTGGATAACTCCAGATTACAAGTAGATTATTTTGAATTACTTTGAAAACCTTGGATTATTAGTGGATTACTCCGGATTGCAAGTATATTAGTGTAAATTACTTTGAAAATCATGGATTACTAATGGATTACTGCGGTTCACAAGTGGATTACTCCGATTCACACTCGATTACTCGCATTACACCGGATTACCAGTTCGGATAAGCAATGAGCAATTTAGTTGATTAACAGAGTTGTTTCCCCCTCGTACTCTCAGAAAAAGGTTTAATTGAATCAACCAAATTTTGGTTGATTGACCCATAGAATATGGTTATTATATGGAAAACAAAATATACGGTTGACCAAACTGAACTTTTTGGTTGTTTCAACCAAATATTTCGGTATATGGAGTGTTTGGTTGATTTAGAAAAAGAATGATGTTAGGTCCATTAAATATTTTGTTAAATCAACAAAAATTTGTTTAATTCAATAAAATTTGCATGTATATCCAAGAAAAGAGTTTTTTTTCAAGAAATTCTGTTTTCTGAGTCTATAAATAAAAAAATATATTTTTCTATACCACATCTATAATTAAATGAAGGAACTTTGTTATGTAATATAATTACCTGAATTACGCCTCCTCCAGGGCCATCACTACAATTTAAATATTCTTCTGGTAGGTCTAATAATTTTCCAAGCCAATTCATCGTGACTACTTCGAGTTCCGTGCAGGCTGGTGAGGTAATCCAGGAAAATCCGATGCAACCTATTCCTGCACTCAGCATTTCTCCTACTATCCCTGGATATGAGTTCCCAGTTGGATAGTAAGCATGAAAACGTGGCGAATTCCAATGTGTAACCTTCAATTTCGAAAAAAAATTACTCAAAATTATTTAAACAATTATCTATGTTTTTATAACTATCTTCTCTTAGAGTTTTTTCTTCTTTTCTTTGGCGTCTTAGTTAAGAACAAATAATAAATAAATATCATAGAGAATCATTCTTTGAACAGTGTTACATTCTTTTCTGAATTAAGTACTGTGACTCCTTTGATAATGTTTAAAAAATAATAATTTATACAAAAAGTCTATGTTACAGTAGGAGATAAAAACGAAGGATGGAATAATTAGGGGTAGGTGGAAGGAGTGCGTCAATAATTAACCTGTCCAAATTATTTTTTTAAATTACAACACGAATCAATGAAATAAAAAAATAAATGAACAAACCCTAAAATAAAAATTTAGAAGTGCACACCCTCCCACATTTCCTAAAGAAAAGAAGTTGTGATCTATGATGATACACAATTATAAATAAATTGAAGGGATCTCAATCAAATGATTAATAATTGCTATACATTCTAGTGTGAAATAATAGGTAAATAAATAATTTGTAAGTTTTAATTTCAGAAAAAGATATCCACAAAAGAAAGAGATTGTTTAACAATATAATCCTCTTCGATGTTTGTTAATTATTTGGGAAAATAGTTATAAACAATAATAAATGGTTTCAATAATTATGTTTGTTAACTTAGAATAACTATCACCTCACTCTATGTGGAAAGTTGTACTTCACTCGAACTAAAAACTTGATAAAAAGTTGGAATTTTGAGAAAGAACACAACTTTCTGGAATTATTCTTATATGATATTATCGTCAAAATTAATCAATTCTTCGAACAATTATGTTTGCAATTTTTGATTAATTATCACCTCACTCTGAGTGAATATTTGACAAAAGCTGGAAATTTAAAAGAAAAATCGCCACTTTCTAGAATTACTCTAAAGAAAGATAGTCATGAACAAAGAAAGATTGTTTAAACAATTATTTTTGTTAAATTTGATTAATTATTATCTTATTGCGAGTAAAAAGTTAAGAAAGGTTCAAACTTTCAGAAAAAACGCAGCTTTATAACATTGCCTTAAGAAAATATTTTGATAAATAATGATAAATTGTTTAAAATATTATTTTTGGTAATTTTGAACAATTATTACCTCCATCGATAAAAAAAAGTTGACAAAAAGTTGAAAATTTGAGATAAAACAGTAACTTTCTATCATTATTCTAAGAGAATGTTATGAAAAATAATAATAAATTATTTGAAAAATTATTTTGGTTAATTATGATTAATTGTTACCTCGTTTGAAGGAAAAAGTTGACAAAAAGTTGTTAATTTGAGATGAAACCGTAACTTTATAGCATTCCTCTAAGGGAAAAGAGTTATAAACATTAATGCATAGTTTGATTAAATATTTTTGTTAAAATTTATTAATTAATACTGATAGTAAGTGAAATGTTGAAAAAAGTTAGGAAATTTCAGAAAAAACGCAACTTTTTAGCGTTATTCTTGAACAATATTATTATAAATAATAATAAATTGTTTAAACAATTATTTTTGGTAATTTTGAACAATTATTACCTCCATCGATAAAAAAAAAGTTGACAAAAAGTTGAAAATTTGGGATAAAACAGTAACTTTCTAGCATTATTCTAAGAGAATATTATTAAAAATAATAATAAATTATTCCAAAAAATATTTTGGTTAATTATGATTAATTATTACCTCGTTTGAAGGAAAAAGTTGACAAAAAATTGTAAATTTGAGATAAAACCGTAGTTCTATAGCATTCCTCTAAGAAAAAAGAGTTATAATCAATAATAGATTGTTCAAACAATTATTTTTGTTGAAATTTATTAATTAATACTTGATAGCAAGTGAAATGTTGAAAAAAGTTAGGAAATTTCAGAAAAAACGCAACTTTTTAGCGTTATTTCTAAAGAATATTATTGTAAATAATAATAAATTGTTTAAACATTCACTTTTGGATATTTTGTTTTATTAATGTCCCGATTTAAGTCAAAGGTTGACAAAAAGTTGGGATTTTTAAATAAAACCGCACCTTTCTAAGATCAACCTCACAGAATATGGTTATACATGATACATTTTTTATAAATTATTTTTATAAAATTAATTCAGTATTTCCTCGCTCTAACTAAAAAGTTGAGGACAAGTTATGAAATCCAGAAAAAACCACATCATTCTACCTCTTTTCTAAGAGAAAATTGCTATAAGCAATAATAAATAGTTTAATAATTTTTTTCAACATCTGATTTATCTTATGAAATAATTATTTATATATTATAAACAATTTTTACAACAAAATACCACAAAAAATAATAATTAGCGCCAAAAACTAGCAAAACTAATTGTAAAGAGAAATTTTAAGGGACAATTCGATATGCTTGATATTGTCGATTCTGTAAAAAAATTACAAAAACAGAGATATTTTTCCGTTTTTTTTTTAGTTTAGAACAAATTTGGGGTAGGGGGTGAGGGCATGGAAATTAAAAAAAAAGAATGGTCATTTATTAAATTATTTTATGTTTCTTAAAACATTTTTAATTAATTAACATCTTAGTTATTATAAGATATTCATATCATAACATATCTCACGTTATTTGACTAAAAATTTGAATTTTTGATTTGTCAATAACATTTTCATTGTTTAAATGATAACAATTCTCAACGCTTTTTTTCGTATGTTACATAGTTTGGCCAGAAAATTGAATTTTTTTTTTTTAAATGCGTTATGACAATTAAAACAAAAATGATACGTATTATCTAAAAATGGTATGGAGTAAGTTTGAAGATATTTTTGAGATAGATTATTTTTCTTTTTATCTTTTTTCGTTTCGCACGCTTTTCCTGGAAAATCGAATGTTTCATTTTTAATAAAATTTGTCATGATGAAAACAAAAATATGCATATAATCAAAAGATAGTCTAATGAAAATTTGTAGATCCTTTTGAGATGAAAAACTTTGATTTGATTCCGATTCAAAATTTTCTTTAATTACCTTACTTACTGAGTTTTGCCGCAATTAGGATTGAATTTTTTTTTTTTTTTTAAATATTCTACCTTCTTGTTTGCTTTTTGGAAAAAAATCGCCAGACGAAAATTCTTTGTAAACCATAATTGTTGGTTTCATTTATTTAGTGTACCTTTTATTGCTTTTTTAGAATTGATTACTTCTTTTTAGAAATAAAAAATAATAATACAATGAAACCTGGATTTAGCTCCCCTGGATTTTGCTCTTCCGAGAATTGACGCCGCGCCGTGGGGATACGTGAGATCCGTTTGCAAGTGGGGGGGGGGGCGTGCGGTTTGCACTCAGACGTGGCAAAACAGAGAGAGAGAGAGTTATATTTTCAGTTCTTAAATTTAATTTTCAACAAAAAAAAAACACGAATTTACAACTGGATGAATTAAACTGGAAAACACGAATGTTTAACAAAATAGTTGAATCCTCAACCAAAATGATAATTTTTCAAAAACAAAATTAATTTTCTCTCTGAAAGACGAATTTTCAACAAAATAGATGAATTTTCCACAAAACAAATAAATTTTCCACTTAAAACAAAATAATTAAATTAAAAAAAAATGGTTTTTAACAAAAGTGGAATAATTACATTTTCAGTTTAAAAAATTAATTTTCAACAAGAAAAAAACGAGTTTTCAACTGGTTGAGTTCAACTGAAAAACATGAATTTTTAACAAAATAGTTGAATCCTCAACCAAAATGATAATTTTTCAAAAACAAAACTAATTTTCTCCTCTAAAAAACGAATTTTCCACGAAACAAATAAATTTTCTACACAATACAAAATGATTAAATTAAAAAAAAAAAAATGTTTATAACAAAAATGGAATAATTACATTTTCAGTTTAAAAAATTAATTTTCAGTAAAAAACAAGAATTTTCAACTGGATGAATTCAACTGAAAAACACGAATTTTTAACAAAATAGTTGAATCCTTAACCAAAATGATGATTTTTCAAAAAAGAAGATTAACTTTATGCTGAAAACGACGACTTTTCAACAAAATAGATCAATTTTTCACAAAACAAATAAACTTTTCACCAAAAAAAAAATTCCTCTTTTTTTATAGGAAATACGTGTTAAACTCCATGGGGCTTGCGCCACCTCTAAATAATTTTTTTTTTTAATTCATTTTAGGGATCACAGCGCAAAAAGAGCTCAAAAAAGGGGAAATAGGGTAATTTTCTCACAAAAAAGGGGGGGAAAAGGGATAGATTAAACATTTATTCTTACATGTAGGAAAGAACAAACAACCTTTTTATGAGAAATATTATATTTATAAATAATTTTCAATGATTTTTCAATGATTTCTGCCATTCAAGAATTTATTTTAAAAAATTGGATATATTTAGGTAATTGGAAATCCATTCAGTGATATAAAAAAGTACGAAAAAAATTATATTAAATTACTTAAATACACAATTTTAATGTTTAACATCGTTTTCATGAATATTTCTTTCCAAGATTTGTCATTTCTTCCTTACTATAATTATTATTTTCAATGTAAATTTAAAACTACAACCTTCAGTAGAGCGAAGTAAAAATGCTAAAATTAATCGAATCATTTGATCTAAAATTTAAAAAATTCAAAAATAAATTTTGCCTCATTTAGAATTTTTTTAAATGTACAGAAACATGTATTTTGGATTGATTCGAAACTGAAATTTCTTCAGCATGAACCAAAGAGACATGTTATTATTTTCTATTCATGGGAAATATTTCTTTTTGGGTGCTTACAACGTTCCAAACTGGCAAAAAACAGTTTTTTTTCGAAAAAGAAAAATGATAAAATTTTTCTTTGGTTCAAGCTGAATAAATTTCAGGTTTGACATGTTTAACTTTTTTTAAATGTGTGCATATGACTCAATAAAAAAAACATCTTTTTGCACATTTCCAAAAAATTGTTATTGAGCAAGAAATTCATGCTTAAATTTCGTAATTT
Source organism: Andricus grossulariae (assembly GCA_011634705.1). Classification (NCBI taxonomy): domain Eukaryota; kingdom Metazoa; phylum Arthropoda; class Insecta; order Hymenoptera; family Cynipidae; genus Andricus; species Andricus grossulariae. The sequence continues at coordinate 6,158,702 of JAABKJ010000755.1, forward strand.
TTCATTAATGTTCGCTAGTAAAAGCTGCAAATATAACAAATTCATCATAATTTTTGAACCAATGGGAAAAATTCATAAATAATTTATTTAAGTAATTTCTTTAATTAGTATTCAATAATGGGTACACTAACTAATTTCAGAGAATTTTCCGCATAATTCAAATATTGTATTTTCAAATATCGTATATTTAAAGAGAAAAGGGGGAAAAGGCGAAGTTTTCCGTGAATAGGGGAAAAAGGGGAATTTCAAGAAAAAAGGGGAAACTAAGAAAAAAAGGGGGAAGATTTTGTACCCTGTAATTTTTTTTTGTGGATTCGAACAAATTTACGGGCGATATGCAAAAAAATTCGAGAAGAAAAAATTGTTAAATGCATTATCGGACCACCCTAGTGTATAGCCAAAGGCTTCTTTACTTTCATGAATGGGGGGGGGGGTGAAAATGATCTCAAAATTGGTAACGTAGTTTATGGATGAGCCCGAATTAAAAAATAAAATAAAATCCACATCTTCTCCACCGAGACTAGTCAGAAGATTCCCTCGCTGGCCACGCCGAAGAAGTGGGGAAGCCCGGGAAAATATTTAAAAAAGGCCCTTAAAGGCCATTGGAATTCCGACTTTCTGAAGTTTCCGCTTTCTCCTAAAGCCCAACAAGAGAGAATTCAGATATATCTTTTTTCCAACGTTGGCTCTTGTATTATTGATTCGTGGTGTACAAGCAATACATTTTTGTGGCTTCACTACCCCTCTCGAATACGCGATCCCCTACTCTCTCACAGGTGTAAGAAAAAAAAAAAGAGAGGAAAGAAACGGCCGAGTTGCCGAGTCCAAGGTAGTTGTCAACCCGCTTGCGATTCGAATCAGAAATCTCCCGCGATTAAAAAAAAAGGCCCGCTTTGCCCCAGGACTCGCGGGGCGAAACGGTCGGTCGAGTGATCGGGGGCGGGGAATTTTGAAAATTTTTGGGTCAATGGAGCTGAAGGTGGAGGACGAGAATGGAACTGAGAGGCAGATGTACCTGGTTGGCACACCTCGGGATCCTCTGGTGTCTTCGGGGGCGATTGTGGAAACCGGGGGGGTCGAGGAGATCAACCCTGGAGGAGATCTACAGTCGAGCGCTCTCGCCGGTCTGATGGGAGCGCAATCTTCCTCAGTTTGCTTCCCTGCTAAATTCAGTAAGTGCTCCTCGTTTCCCAGGGTTCTGATTTAATTAGAGAGAGGCTCTCTTTCTCGAGGCCCCGTCTAAGTTGGGGTTGAGCTCAATTAAATTATTGCTAAATGCATTAAGCTGCTGCCGGCCCAGCCCTTTTTAAACAAAGTTAGCACTAATCAGCTCAAGAGATATGAACAAACTCTTCCTGCTTTACCCAAACCGGAGATCAGCCTTGCTTCTGATGGGATGGAAGCTCATCAGAGCATAGTCAATCTTGGGGATCATGTTTACAAAAATTTGCATAATTTTTTTTCATTCTGGAATTATTGTCATGTATAATAATCTACGATTCATTCAGCCTGTCCACATTGAAGCTCCTGTTTCCCATTTATAACCCATTTTGTTTATTATATTTGAGGGAAATGTTGTTATAAATGAAAGATCAGTTCTAGAGGTTGCAGTGATATCCCTTGCATGATTATAGGGGTAGACTAAAAAAAAACTTTTTTTTTCTCAAATAAAACCATCATAAAGTGCTTCTTTTGGTGTCGAAACGAGAGGAAATTCAGTCGTCTATACTCCCTCTCCTTCACGCGTTATAATGCGTAATAAGTGTAATAATGCATAATAACGCTCAATAGTGCGTAATAATGCGTAATAAAGAGTCATCCATAAACTACGTTACCAATTTTTGGATAATTTTATTACTGTTATTATTATCATGTATAATAATCTACGATTCATTCAGCCTGTCCGCATTTAAGCTCCTGTGTTTCCGGTTACCTCACAGCGATCGAATATACCGGGATATCCCATTCGATCCCATTTATAACACAGTTTCTTTATTATATTTGAGGGTAATGCATAATTTTTTTTCATTCTAGAATTATTATCATGTATAATAATCTACGATTCATTCAGCCTGTCCACATTGAAGCTCCTGTTTTCCATTTTTATAACCCATTTTGTTTATTATATTTGAAGGCAATTTTGTTATAAATGAAAGATCAGTTCTAGAGGTTGCAGTGATATCCCTTGCATGATTATAGGGGTAGACTAAAAAAACTTTTTTTTCCGCAAATAAAACCCTCATAAAGTGCTTCTGTTGGTGTCGAAACGAGAGGAAATTCAGTCGTCTATACTCCCTCTCCTTCACGTGTTATAATGCGTAATAAGCGTAATAATGCGTAATAAGCGTAATAATCTACGATTCGTTCAGCCTGTCCATATTTAAGCTCCTATGTTTCCGGTTACCTCACAGCGATCGGATATACCGGCATATCCCATTTGATCCCATTTATAACCCAGTTTCTTTATTATATTTGAGGGAAATTTTGTTATAAATGAAAGATCAGTTCTAGAGCTTGCAGTTGCATGATTATTAGGATGGACTAAAAAAAAACTTTTTTCTCGAAAAAACCCTTATGAAGTGTTTCTTTTGGTGTCGAAACGAGGGAGAATTCAGTCGTCCATTACTCCCTATCCTTCACGCGTTACAACGCGTAATAATGTACAATAACACGTAACAATGCGCAATAACCCGTAGTAACGTGTAAATAACGAATTTTCAATGAGTTTTCAACCAGAAAGGATGATTTTTTAACAAAATTGTTGAAGTTGTTGTTTTAACAAATTAATTAAAATTTGTTGACAAAAAATTTGATTCTTGACCCAGAAAGATGAATTTTTAACAAAAAATGAAATAGTTACGTTTTCCGATTAAACAATGAATGCTCTAACAAAAAAGAACGAAGTTTCAATAAAATGATTAAATATTGAACCAAAGAAATGAATTTTCAACAAAAAACGATGGCTTTTTCACAAAAATGCTAAATTTTCAATAAAATAAGTGAAACTTAAGCCAAATAGTTGAATTTCCAAACAAAATTTGAATTTTAAAACAAAAAGAAAGAGTTTTTTTACCAAACAGACGAATTTTCAACCAAAAATGAAATATTTATATTTCCAGCTGAAACAAAAATTTCTGACAAAAAGAACTAATTTTCAATGAAATAGGTAAATATTGAACCAAATAAATGAATTTTCAACCAAAAAGGATGACTTTTTAACAAAATTGTTGGAATTGTTGTTTTAACAAATTAATTAAATTTTTAACCGAATAGTTGATTTTTTAACCAGAAAGATGCACTTTTAACCAAAAATGAAATAGTTACATTTTCAGCTAAAAAATTAATTTTCTAACAAAAAAGCATGAATTTTCAATAAAATGGTTAAATACTCAACAAAGAAATGAATTTTCTACCAAAAGGAATGACTTTTCAACAAGTATGCTAAATCTACAATCAAATAATTAAAATTTTAGCCAAATATTTAAATTTTTAACAAAAAATATGAATTTTCAAAGGAAAAGAAAGATTTTTCTTCGAATTTTCAAACAAAAATGAAATAGTTACATGTTCATCTGAAAAAATTTATATTCTAACAAAAAAGAACGAATTTTCAATAAAATGTTCAAATAGTGAACCGAGGAAATACATTTTCTACCAAAAAGGACGACTTTTTAACAAATATGCTAAATTTTCAATAAAATAATTAAAATTTGAGACAAATAGTTGAATTTTTAACCAAGACTGAATTTTCAAAGAAAATGAAAGATTTTCTTTAGTTTCTAACCAAAAATGAAATAGTTACATTTTCAGCTAAGGAAATAATTTTCTAACAAAAAAGGACGAATTTTCAATAAAATGTTTGAATAGTGAACCAAAGAAATAAATTTTCCACCAAACAGGAGGACTTTTTAACAAATATGCTAAATTGTTAATGAAATAATTAAAATTTTAGCCAAATAGTTGAATTTTCAAAGAAAAGGAAAGATTTTCTTTAATTTCTAACTAAAAATGAAATAGTTACATTTTCAGCTAAAGAAATAATTTTCTAACAAAAAAGGACGAATTTTCAATAAAATTTTAAATAGTGAACCAAAGAAATAAATTTTCTACCAAACAGGATGACTTTTTAACAAATATGCTAAATTCTTAATGAAATAATTAAAATTTCAGCCAAATAGTTGAATTTTCAAAGAAAAGGAAAGATTTTCTTTAATTTCTGACCAAAAATGAAATAGTTACATTTTCAGCTCAAGAAATAATTTTCTAGCAAAAAAGGACGAATTTTCAATAAAATGTTTAAATAGTGAACCAAAGAAATAAATTTTCTACCAAAACAGGATGACTTTTTAACAAATATTCTAAATGTTTAATGATATAATTAAAATTTTAGCCAAATAGTTGAATTTTCAAAGAAAAAATTTTTTTTACCAAAAAGACGAATTTTCAACCAAAAATGAAATAGTTATATTTTCAGCTAAAACAAAGAATTTTCTGACAAAAAAGAACGAATTTTCAATGAAATAGTTGAATATTGAACCAAATAAATGAATTTTTAACCAGAAAGGATGACTTTTTAACAAAATTGTTGAAATTGTTTTAACAAATTAATTAAATTTTTTGACAAAAAATTTGATTTTTGAACCAGAAAGATGAATTTTTAACAAAAAATGAAATAGTTACATTTTCAAACAAAACAAATAATTTTCTAACAAAAAAAAACGAATTTTCAATAAAATAGTTAAATAATGAACCAAATAAATGAATTTTCAATCAGAACGGACGACTTTTAAACAAAATTGTTGAATTTTCAATAAAGATTTAATTTTTGAACCAAATAATAAAATTTTTAAATGAAAAAGGTGCATTCTTAACGAAAAATTCAATAGTAGACTTTTCAACCCAGAAGAATGAACTTTTAACCGAAAATAGTGGGAATTTCTTATTGGATTCTATTAATTCACTTCGCATTTAAATTGAGAAATGAGAAAAAGGGGAAAGACTGTGAAGCTTGCGATAAATGAGTAGAAATTTTGATAATTTATAGACTAAGGAAAAACTTTTTAAAATAAATATTGAAATTCATTTTAATACTTGAAAAATTTGTTGACACTATTTAAAAAAAATGTTGACACTATTTACACTATTTTGGATCTCTAAAGTGATTCCAAGGCCTGCCATTTATAACCCATTTTGTTTATTATAATTGAGGGAAATTTGGTTATAAATAAAATATCAGTTTCCAGAAGTTGCAGTGATATCCCTTGCATGATTATTAAGGTAGAATATAAAAAGCCTTTTTTTCTCAGATAAAACCTTCATAAAGAGCTTCTTTTGGTGTCGAAACGAGGGGGAATTCAGTCGTCTATTTCTCCCTATCCTTCACGCTTTATAATGCGTAATAATGCATAATAACACGTAATAATGCGCAATAACCCGTAGTAGCGTGTGAATAACGAATTTTCAATGAGTTTTCAACCAGAAAAGATGATTTTTTAACAAAATTTTTGGAATTGTTGTTTTAACAAATTAATTAAATTTTTTAACTAAAAATTTGATTCTTGAACCAGAAAGATGAATTTTTAACAAACAATGAAATAGTTACATTTTCAGATAAAATAATTAATTTTCTAACAAAAAAGAACGAATTTTCAATCAAATGGTTCAATATTGAACCAAAGAAATGTATTTTTAACCAAAAAAGATGACTTTTCACAAATATGCTAAATTTTCAATAAAATAATTAAAATTTTAGCCAAATAGTTGAATTTTCAACCAAAAATATGAATTTTCAAACAAAAAGAAAGATTTTTAACCAAAAAGACTAATTTTCTACCAAAAATGAAATAGTTATATTTTCAGCTAAAAAAAAGAATTTCCTGACAAAAAGAACGAATTTTCAATAAAATAGTTAAATATTGAACCAAATAAATGAATTTTCAACCAGAAAGCATGAATTTTCAACAGAATTGTTGAAATTGTTATTTTAACAAAGTAATTAAATTCTAACCAAATATTTTATTTTTGAACCAGAAAGATGACTTTCTAACAAAATTGTTGATTTTTCAACAAAATATTTAAATATTGGACCAAATTTGAGGGAAATTTGGTTATAAATGAAACATCAGTTTTAGAGGCTGCAGTAATATCCCTTGCATGATTATTAGGGTAGACTAAGAAAAAACTTTTTTTTTTCTCAAATAAAACCCTTATAAAGTGCTTTTTTTGGTGTTCAAACAAGGGGGAATTCAGTTGTCTATTACTCCCTATCCTTCACGCATTATAACGCGTAATAAGTGTAATAACGCGTAATAATGCATAATAACGCGTAATAACGCATTATAATACATAATAACGCATAATAATTCATGATGAAGGGTCATCCATAAAATACGTGACCAATTTTGGTATATTTTTATTATTAGTATCATGTAAAATTATTATCATGTATAATAATCGATGATGCATTAAAGTGTTATTGTTATTATATATTACAAAAAGTTGATATTTTCACCAAAAACTATTTTAATTTTCAATAAAAAACTGTTGAATTGAACCAAAAAATACAAATTTTCAACAAAAGAGTTGAATTTTCAACTAAGAAAGATTTTTTAACCATTAAAAAAAAATTCTCATCCAAAATGTTGAGTTTTTAGATCATGATGATTAATTTTGGAAAATAAAGTTGAATTTCTAAGAAAAATTATGCATTTTCTACCTAAATGATTGAATTTCTGATGAAAACGACATTTTTTTACAAAAAAATAAGTGAATTTCAACTTAAAAAGGTCCATTTGCTAGCAAAACTGAGGTAACTATATTTTTTGTAAAAAAACTAATTTTTAACAAATAAGCGAATTTTTTATAACATTTAATAAATTTTCAGCCAAAGAAATTAACTTTTAACTAAACTGATGAATCTTCAAACAAAAAAATTAATTTTCAACCAATTAGTTGAATCTTCAACCAAAAAGTTTAATTTTCTATAAAAAAAAGACCAATTTTCAACGAAATAAATAAATTTTCAACTAAAAAAGATAAATTTAAAAAAATGTAATTGTTTAATTTTAAGTTAGAGAAATAAGCTTTTAAACAAATAAAATTAATTCTCAAGGAAATAGTAAAATTTTCAACCAAGCAAATGAATTTTCAACCTAAAGATGTAATACCTATAAAAAAATATGACGAAAAATGGAATAGTTACATTTTTAGTTGAAAAAATTAATTTGTAATAAAAAAAACTAATTTCAACAAAGATGAATTTTTAACCAAAAATGAAATAGTTACATTTTCAGCTAAAAAAATTAATTTCCTAAAAAAAATAACAAATTTTCAATAAAATGATTAAATATTGAAACAAAGAAATGAATTTTCAACCGAAATGGATGAATTTTTAACAAATATGCTAAATTGTCAATAAAATAATTATAATTTCTTGCGATAAATAAGTAGGAATTTTGATAATTTATAGAGTAAAGAAAAACATTGCAGTTCATTCTATATACTTGAAAAATTTTTTGACACTATTTCAAAAAAAATTTACACTATTTACACTATTTTGGATCTCTGAAGTGAGTCTGAGGCCTGCCATTCATAGCCTATTTTGTTTATTATATTTGAGGGAAGTTTTGTTATAAATGAAAGATTATTTTAAAAAATTTGCCTAATCAATTTTAATTTTAAATAATAATTTTCAATTCTATAATTTAAGAAACTATGACTTTAAAGTTCTTAATTTTTAATGATTCAAATTTAAACTCATTTCATTAGAAATAATGCCATTTCAGTTTCTTCGAATTAAAAATGATCTGGTTTCCTGAATTGTAATCTGAAATTATTTAATTTTGAATATTTTGAAAGTGTCCTATTTTCGAATTTCAATCTAAAATCATTCAGTTTGTAGATTCTTCGATGGAAAATGAAATTGTTCAATTTTAAATAATTTCAATTAGAATTATACAACTTCAACTTCTTTCTAATTGAATTGTCCAATTGTCAAAATTTTAGTCTGAAATTTTACAATTATGAGAGCTTCGGATTAAAAATTTTTCAACTCAAAACACTTAAAATTTCAAATTATTTAATTTTCAACGCTTTTATTTAAAAATGATGCAACTTAAATTCCTTTTCATTCCTTTCCAAATATTTTTCTTTTTTCAAAATTTTCCTAGCCAAAATTGTTTGAGACAAACTTTTCTCGTGGATCAGAAAAAGATTAAAAGCTATTTCTGGCACATAGAGCCTTGAAATCGATTTTTAGACTGACTTTGTAGTGATTCTTTTACCACGAAAATCAATCTTATCAACGAGCGATTCAAAAAATATCTAAAAGGAATTTTTTAATTTTAATAAAAATTTTTAATTGTAAAAGATTTATTATCATTTTTATTATTTTTTTATTTTATTTAAATTTTAAATAAGGTGATCAAATATTGATACTATTATAAGGCTCTAATATAAAATTTTGAACAATAATTATTAATTTTTCCTCGAGACAGTCTTCCATTTCCTTTTTCTTTCACTCCTCTTCTACTTCAACCTTTCCATTTTTTTTCCTCCTCTAAAACCTTCATCACACTCTTTTGCCGGCTTCTTTTATCTTCCGTTCCTCTCCGACATCCTCCCCATACATGCTCTCATGTTTCCTCTTCCCATTCACAAAATCTGAACTTTCTCTTTCTTTTCCCAATACATCCCTTCCCTTACCTTATTTCCCCATCTCTAGTCCTAAAGAACTCTCTTCTTTCTTCTTCCCATCTCGTTAATTCTATCGCCCTCCTACTCCTTTCTTCTACCTCCTTCCAACACTTTGCTCATTCCCCCACCTCTCCCTCCTTTAGCTCCCCCTCAATCTTACATGCCCTCTTTTCCACTCTAATACTTAATTTATCTCTTTATGTGTCTTCTCTCACCATATATCCACGCGTCCTTTCCATCCCTTCCATCTCCAAAACCTTTTTTTTCTTCCTTCTCTTTTTCTAAACCTCTTAATCGTTGTCATTTCTACATTTAAATTTAACTTTTTCCCATCCAAGTATTTCTCCAATCCTATAATTAAACCCGCCATTCGTTTTTCATCATCTGTCATCAGCACTATATCGTCCTCTCACCAATCAGTAACTATCTCCTACTTTCTCTGCTACATGGACTTTGCTTTTTGACTCTCTGAAACTTTCCGATACTCTTTTTATTAAAACCTCTCTTATCCCCTTTTCTATTATTTATCAGATAATTCAGAAGATATATGTTGAACGCCAACCCTATTCCTTTCCTAAACCCTCTCTGATTCGATTCCTCACCTTCTTTCTTTAACGTCTCCGATAAAATATTTACACATAACTTACGCATAGTTGGCATGAGCGTCACTCCTCTATAATCTTTAACCTCCTCCCCTTTGCCTTTTTTTACTGCCGGCACTCCTGCCATAACTCTGGGCAAATCCATTTTCTTCTCTCCATTTAATTAATTCTTCACTCACATCCTTCTTCTTTTCTTTACATTCCTCATCCCATTCACTTCTACTCCCTCCTTTACCAGCTTATTTTTGCTTGGGTCTTTACACTTGTACCTTCTTCAAAGTCGCAATTGGTCAGATGATGAGTGCTTAACTTCCTCATTATTATTGATTAGCAAATATATTTGCTTTCTCATAGAGGATGTTATAATCAATTGATTCGAAGTGAGGGGAAATGAGGGGAGGGACAGTATGGAAATCGAGGAAGTGTGGAAAATAAACAAGATCAAGTGGAGGAAATCAAGGGAGGGGAAGAAGAGTATTGAGTTGAAGTGAATGAAAACGAGAAAAGGGGAAGTATGAGAAGTGGGGGTAAATGAGGAGAGTCGAAGTAGCAGAAATTAGGGGAAGGGAAGTAGATGAAATTATGAGAAGCGAGGGAACGAGTAGGAAATTAGGGAAGTGGGGATAGGGAAAGTGAGGGATAATAGTGGAGGGAGAAGTAGGGAAGTAGGGAAGGGGGTAAAGATAGGGATAGTAGGGAAAGTAAGGGAAAATAGTGAAGGAAGGAATGTTGAAGGAAGAAGAGTGAAGTGAGGAAAGGGATAGTTGTGTGGGAAAGTGGGAAGAGGGGAAAAATGGGAGGAGAAGGGGAAATCGGGGAAACGAGGGGGTAGGGGAGGGAATATTCATTTAATTTGAACATAGAAAATTGTCCTTATTTTTCAGCATACGATTACTCTCCGAGTCCGATAAGTGAAGATCGTCAAACTTCGGGGAGTTTAGGAAAACGGAAGCAGCGCAGATACCGAACTACTTTTACAAATTTCCAACTTGAGGAACTTGAACGTGCCTTTCAGAAAACCCATTATCCAGACGTCTTCTTCAGAGAAGAGCTCGCACTTCGGATTCAACTCACGGAGGCTCGAGTTCAGGTAAAACCTTAAATTAAAAAATTAAAATTTTTTTTTTATTATTTCAAAGAAAAACTGTATTACGTTATAAACAAATTAATGAAGAAAATTTTTTGTTTGAGATTGACACCGATTAGCTCATTGAATTCCAGAGTTTTTGTATATAATTTAAGAAAAATTAATATTTTATTACGAATAATTGAAAATAGATGCTATTTGGCAATTGTTTAAACAATTTTTAGGAACAAATTCACAATTTGGATTTTTTTTAAAGAATAGGCTCAATTTTTTTACAGAATTAACTAAGAGTTGTCAATGACTCTTTTTTCTATGATGATTTGCAAATTTACAAGAGTTATTAATTATTTAAACATTTTTCATAATCAAATTCACAGTTTGGATATTTTTTAAGGAATAGGCTCAATGTTTTCACAGATGAACTAAGAATTCCAATGACTCTTTGCTATGATGCTTTTGCAAATTCACAATATTTATTGAATATTTAAACAATTTTCATAAAAAAATTCAGAATTGGCTATTTTTCAACGAATAGGCACAATTTTTTTACAGAATCAACTAAGAATGCTTTTTTAAATACTCATTGCTATAATGCTCTTGCAAATTCACAAGAATTATTAATTATTTAAACAATTTCCATTTAAAAAGTTAGAGTTTGGATATTTTTCAATGAATGCGCTTAATTTTTGTTTACCGAATCAAATAAGAATGTATTTACGATGACTCTTTGCTATGATACTTTTGTAGTTAATAAAAATTGTTTAAATAATTAATATTTGTTGCCAATTTGGAAAGTATCCTACCAAAGAATCATCTGAAAGACATTCTTAGTTAATTCCGTAAAAAAATCAGCCTATTGATGGAAAAATATTCAAACCTTGAGTTTGTGTATAAAAATTGTTTTAAAAATGGCCAAATAGCATCTATTTTCCATTAATTGTAACAAAACATTAATTTATCACACATTTTACACAAAAACTTTGGATTTCAGTTGCGAATCCCGAAAAATAATTCTTTTCATTAATTTTTTTATAACTTATATTATATATTTTTTACTTTATAATTATATATTATATAGATTGTTTTTGTATAGATATAAGACCTTGTGTTATAAATCTGAAAATCTTAAAGAACTGTTACTTCTGAAAAGTTAAAAAAAAAAGTCAAATTTTTTGTGAAATAAAAAATTACCCAGATTAAAGAACTAAATATAACTTTCTGGCGCTCAGAGAAAAGTGACCCCTTACTGCTTGAATTTGAGCGACGTTCAGGAGCCTTCACTCCAAGCGCCAGAAAGTTATAACCCAGCAAACAGGATTACAGAACAGATCTGTAACTGTTCCAGAACAGAAAAGAACGTGTTCTAGAAGAGGTTAGTAACAGGTTACAAACATTCGAGTAACCATGTCATCTCCCATACACCAGAACAATTCTATAACAGTTCTAGTACGCTGTGGCATACGATCTGTAACATTTCTAGAACAATTCTAGAACTCAGCTACAAGTGTTATGTGACAATTCTGTAATAGTTCTGGACAGCCCTGACAACCCATCTGTAAAATTTCTGTAACAAGTCTAGAACTTTGGTACGCTGCGTTGTGATAAATCTAAAACAACTCCATATCAGTTGTATAACAATTTTATCACAATTCTATAACAGTTCTAGAACGTTGTGACATACGATCTGTGAAATTTCTAGAACAATTCTAGAACTCGGTCACAAGTGTTATTTAACAATTCTGTAATAGTTCTGGAAAGCTGTGACAACCGATCCGTAACATTTCTAGAACAATTATAGAAGTCATCGACAAATTCTATGTCACAAATCTGTAACAGAACTAGAACGATGTGACAACCGATCTGTAACATTTCTATAACAATTATAGAACTTTGGTACGCTGCGTTGTAATAAATCTAGAACAACTCTATAACAGTACTTTAACAATTCTATCACAATTCTATAACAGTTGTAGAACGCTGTGACATACGGTCTGTAAAATTTCTAGAACAATTCTAGATCCCTGTTACAAGTGTTATGTAACAATTATGTAATAGTTCTGAAAAGCTGTGACAATCGATCTGTAAAATTTCTAGAACTCAAGTACAAATGTTGTGTAACAAATCTGTGACAGATCTAGAATGCTGTGACAACCGATCTGTAACATTTCTAGAACAATTATAGAACTTTGGCAGGCTGCAGTGTGATAAATCTAGAACAACTTCATAACAGTTCTATAACAATTCTATCACCATTCTATAATAGTTCTAGAACTATATGACATACGATCTGTAACATTTCTAGAACGATTCTAGAACTCGTTTACAAGTGCTATGTAACAATTCTGTAATAGTTCTAGAACGCTGTAACAACCGATCTGCAATATTTCTAGAACAATTATAGAACTCAATGACAAATTTTATGTAACAAATCTTTAATAGAACTAGAACGCTGTGACAACCGATCTGTAACATTTCTAGAACAATTATAGAAATTTGGTACGCTGTGGTTTAATAAATCTAGAAAAACTCTATAACAACTCTATAACAATTCTATCATAATTCTATAACGGTTCTAGAACTGTTATGTATCAAATATGGGGCCTCAATCGTTTTATCCACAGAACCTTTTTTGTCCATTGCAACGGTACTTTTTAAAAAAGAATTTTCACAATAATTTTTACTTTTTTAATTTTAAAGGTGTGGTTTCAAAATAGACGAGCAAAATGGAGAAAGCAGGAAAAACAATGTAAAGGAAATCACTTAGGTCCCCACATGGGTTCGAATGATTGTCAGGAAGTTCAACAACAGCAGCAACAACACCAACAACATCATCAGCAACAACAAGATCACCTTTTATTAGAACCTCCATTAGGAAGTCCACCTCCAATTTACCTTGGCATGGAGTGGGCTGGATTTTCGCCTTATACTAATAACTCCTCATCTCCTCTAATAGTCAATGGCATGAACAAACCACCAGATGCAGACGACAGTCCACTTTTAGACCCGGAACTGCTTCAGCTGAAATCGCCTCGATCTTAATTGCTACGAATAACAAAATGAATAAAAAATCTTCAATTGAGGCCTGATATTCTTTTCACTAGGGTGTTTGTATTATCAATAATATTAATTATAATAGAAGTAATAACTAAATTCATGTGCAAATATTAATAAATCTAATGGATATTGATGTTGTATTATCGACTTATTCTTTGCTTATTCAGTTTGGAATCGTATATTCTGTACATTCTGTAATTGTGTGAAACAAATTTACGTAAACAACTTCAAGGTTATTTCTTATCTTAATTAAGCATTTCGCGTAAACAATTTCTAGGTTATATTTTCGATTTATTCTGATTTTTCTCATGACTATATGGCGCAGTAGAAAATTCAAGGTCGAATAAAAAATGTAACCTTGAAAATGTTTACGCGCATTGCTTAATTAAGATAATAAATAACCTTCAAGCTGTTTACGTCAATTTGTTTCTCACAATCGCGCAATATTATCTTGTGACTTCATCGGGACCCTTCGAGCAGATTCTACAAAATTAGCACCGACACGAACCACTTCAGGTGCAGAATTTTCTCGAAATCGGTAAGGCAGGTTTCGTGGTCCAAAAAATATAAAATAGTAGTTTTATGTAAAACTTATGATAAAGAAGGTATTTTTTCAACATTAATTACTTTTATTCAATGAGTGAAAAGTTTCCAAGTATTTTAAAATAATTTATAATTGTTTAAACAACTTTTATTTGTTGAAACTATTTTTTCCCTCTGTAAATCGTGAAATTTAGTATATTCTGAAATTACTGACACAATTAACGACTGCTGGGAGTAATATATTTTTCAACGGTATTTCACAATTATGTAAACAGTTTTCATTTTTTTAAACAATTTTTCATCTCTACAAATCTTGAAAAATGAATACTTTCTGGAATTAATGATGCAGTTAATGAATGCTAAGATTGATATATTTTCTGAAAGAAAATTTCTTAATTATGTAAACAATTTTTTATGCTATAAATCTTTAAAAGTTATTAGTTTCTGGTATTTATGACACAGCTAATGAATCTTAAGAGAGCTTGCAATCATTTGAACAATTAATAATTATTTACCTGCGCCTTTTTATAGGAAAGGTGAATTAAATTATAGGTTTTTCGAATCTGTTACAATATGTCGCTTATACTAGTATAAGTAATTGATCATAATCATTTCTTTACATAAATATTTGACCTTCGAAAATGAAGGCCAAAAAAATTAGATTTTTTTTTTAATTTTTTGAGAGACGAATGTGCGTAAGCAACTTCAAGGTTATTTCTTATCTCAAGCATTTCGCGTAAACAATTTCAAGGTTATATTTTTGATTTATTCTAATTTTTCTCATGACTATATGGCGCAGTAGAAAATTCAAGGTCGAATAAAAAATGTAATCTTGAAAATGTTTACGCGCAATGCTTAATTGAGATAATAATAACCTTGAAGTTGTTTACGTAAATTTGTTTCTCACAATTGCACAATATCATTTTGTGACGTCATCGGGACCCTTCGAGCAGATTCTACAAAATTAGCACGGACACGAACCACTTCAGATGCAGAATTTTCTCGAAGTCGGTAAGGTAGGTTTAGTGGTCCAAAAAATATAAAATAGCACTTTTATGTAAAATTTATGATAAAGAAGGTATTTTTTTCAACATTGATTACTTTTATTCAATGAGTGAAAAGTTTCCAAGTATTTTAAAATAATTTTTAGTTTTTCAAACAACTCTTATTTGTTTAAACAATTTCTTCCAAGTAAATCGTGAAAAGTTAGTATATGCTGAAATTACTGAGACAATTAACGACTGTTGAGAGTAATATATTTTTCAACGATATTTAACAATTATGTAAACAGTTTTCATTTTCTTAAGCAATGTTTCATCTCTGCAAATCTGGAGAAGGTAATACTTTCTGGAATTAATGACACAGTTAATGAATGCTAAGAGTGATATTTTTCTGAAAGACAATTTTTTAATTATTTAAACAATATTTATTTGTTTAAACAACTTTTTTTAAACTATAAATCTTTATAAGTTACTAGTTTTTGGTATTAATGACACAGCTAATGAATCTTAAGAGTGATATTTTTTTCAAAGAGAGCTTGCAATTATTTAAACAATTAATAATTATTTACCTACACCTTTTTATAGGAAAGGTGGATTTATTTCTAATTTTTTCGAATCCATTACAATATATCGGTTCCAGTAGTATAAGTGATTGATCACAATCATTTCTTTATATAAATATTTGACCTTCGAAAATGAAGACCAGGAAAAATAAATTTTTTTTCGAATTTTGTGAGGGACGAATGTGCGTAAACAACTTCAAGGTTATTTCTTATATCAATTAAGCATTTCGCGTAAACGCTTCCAAGGTTATATTTTCAATTTCTTCTAATTTTTCTCATAACTATATAAGGCAATAGAAAATGCAGGTACAAATAAAAAAATATAACCTTGAAATTGTTCACGCGCAATATTTTTTTAATTATTTCTTTGTTTTATTTCAGGCAAGCTAAGGTTTTACCTTTAAGAACTTTAGGGTTAAAAATAGGGATAATTATGATTTGTCTATTAAAATAAAAGTAAGGTTCTCTCGCCTGCCCCATGACTCTTTGATATGAATTTAATACAAAAAGTGACCACATAGTGACCGTGCGGTTCACTGGGCCCGCTAGAGCATATCTTTATTCTTGTCCACATTTATTCACAATTTCACATAGAACTCCACACTTTTTTCCACTCATTTATATTTAAGTATTTATATTTGTAATTATCCATGTGTTGAAAAATTAAGAATTAAAAGCTGTGTGCGGCAGCCCGTCGTTGCAATATTGTGCGTCGAGTTACAGCGCACAGTTTTTAATTTTTAATTTTTTAACGCATGAATAAATACAAATAAATTATTATAAATGTGTGAGAAAATCAAAAGAGTATTGAGTTCTAAGTGAAATTGTGAATAAATGTGAAAATGTGCCCAAATGGCCCAGTGAACCGCACGGTCACTACATGGTCACTTTACAGTCGCGCAATGGCGCAACCGTTTCGTCTCACGCCGTCCGCTAGGGCATTTCGTATTTTCAGATAATAAATTAATAGATTATTAAACACTGGTAAATCTTAAAGTCAGTTGCATTTGTGCTGAACCTTGAAAACGTACTCGTCATGACTACGCAAACATTACATTGTGACAATAACGACTCTTATCATTCTCCAAATATTCAGTGTCTTGTCAAATCTCGTTGGTTCACAAGCATTTTCAGAAAAAATCATTATTGAAGAAAGATTATCTTAAAATTCTGTTTTTAAGATGACGAGAAAAATAGTATTCGCTTTCTTACTGAGTAAGTATTTCTCTATAACCGAGAAAGTATCTAAAAACCTGATATCAATTACTTTCTATGTTATAAATTATTACAATTTCATTATTTGAACAAATGTAGATAAAAAATTCATTAAGCTTAGTTGAAAAAGTCTCATATCGTTTGGTGATGAAACTTGATCTCACTTGTATGAAATTCAATTGAGAATAAACAAATTAATAAATATGATTTTTTTTATTTATTTTTAAAGCCGTCGCAACTTTATTCTTGGCTACGTTTGCAGTTCCTGTGACTGATAGTGAATACGATAAGGTGAGTTTCAATTTATTGAGAAAAAAATGTTCTTGTTGGTTTATTGTTTGTCAATTGAAACGCACTTTGAAACGGTGAGCGCCTGCCCAGCAAACACGTTCTGTAACTGTTCTAGATCAAAAAAGGATTTGTGTTCTATACCAGTTGTTACAAGATGGTGACAGAACTGCTCGAGAACAAAAAGGAAACAATGTTCTAGAACACTGTAACAAAACTGTGACGAGACTGTTCTAGAACTATGTGACAGCGTTGTTCTGTAACAGTTGCTATGGAGTTGTTATAGAACAAACCGATCACAGACGTTCCAAGTTCATTCTAGAACTGTGCCGTAATAGTGTTATATCGAAGTTCTAGAACCCTGTTACAGGTGTTTTCTAGAACGAATTAGGAAGAAACATTAATAACAGTTCCAGAAGAGTTGTTACGTAATTACTCTAGAACTGACCAATCACAGACGTTCCATGACATTTGTTCCAAGTTTGTTCTAGAACTGTGCCCTAATAGTATTATATCAAAGTTCTAGAACGCTGTTACAAGCGTGTTCTAGAACGAATTAGGAACAAAGATCAATAGCTGTTCCAGAACAGTTGTCACGTAATTGTTCTAGAACTGACTAATTAGACGTTCTATAACATTTGTTCCAAGTTTGTTCTAGAACTGTGCCGTAATAGTGTTATATCTAAGTTCAAGAACTCTGTTACAAGTGTGTTCTAGAACGAATTAGGAACAAAGCTTAATAACTGTTTCAGAACATTTGTAACGTAATTGTTCTAGAACTGATCAATCAGACGTTCTACAACATTTGTTCTAAGTTTTTCTAGAACTGTGCCGTAATAGTTTTATATCGAAGTTCTAGAATGCTGTTACAAGTGTGTTCTAGAAATAATTAGGAACAAAGAATAATAACTGTTCCAGAACAGTTGTTACGTAATTGTTCTAGAACTGACCAATCATAGACGTTCTGTAACATTTGTTCCAAGTTTAATCTAGAATTGTTCTGCAACGGTGTTATGTCAACGTGCTAGAACTGTGTTACAAATGTGTTATAGAATAACTCAAGAAGAAAAATTGCAATTTGTTACTAAACAGTTGTTACTGAAATGTTCTAGCACTAACGACTCACAGACGATCTTGTTATACAAGAAGTTGTAGACTTCGAAAGCTACGATCTTGGTTCCTTAAAGCAACCAATCCTGACTCAACTGGAATATGTACGTTCTTTAGAAAACTACTACATTGAATTCTTTAAATTGAAAAATAAAATAACTATTTTTATAACTGATAACGGGAAGAAAGAATTGTACTACCGTAATATCTTCTCTGAATAAAAGTTATTTAAAAAGAGGCAGCGCAGCTAGTTTTGTACCATAGTTCTAGAATCGTTCTAAAAATGTTACAGATCGATTTTCACAGCGTTCTAGTTCTGTTACAGATTTTTTACATAGAATTTGTAATTGAGTCCTAAAATTGTTCTAGAATTGTTACAGATCGGTTGTCACATCGTTCTAGATCTGTTAGAGATTTGTGATAGAATTGTTATAGAACTGTCAAGAAGTTGTTCTAGATTTATTACAACGCAGCATATAAAAGTTCTAGAATTGTTCTAGAAATGTTACAGATCGGTTGTCACAGCGTTCCAGAACTGTTACATAATTTTTACATAACACTTGTAACCGCATTCTAGAATTGTTTCAGAAATGTTACAGATCGTGTGTCACACCCTTCTAGAACTGTTACAGTATTGTTCTAGCGTGTTTTGTGTTCTAGAATAGTTTCAGATCTGTCCTTTAACCGTGTCTGCTGGGTGTTTTTGGTTCACCGTGGGTACACTTCCAATGGCGCATTGTCCGTTTCCAGGCGCAGAAGATTCACCATATTTTCAATTAACAACAAAAACAACAACAGGAACATTTTTCGAAAAAAGGGCTCTGATCATGCACATGTATAAGCCTTTAAATTATGTGGTAAAAATATTGCATCAAACAATTCATCCTTGAAGTCGTATTTTGTATTATTCTAAAAACCGACTCGTTTGAAGCACCTTAAGGGGGGCGTCTTGTCTAGAGGGTTGAAAATCGAGTGATTTTGTCCGATGATTTTGAGGCCGAGGCAACAATGGATCTTTTAGACAATATCAGAATTTATTTGTTCACTTATATTACTCCCAAAAAAATTTTTTAATTCGCAGAGCCACAAATATTGGCCGTAGAAGGGTCAACCATCTCAGATTCGAGAAGCAAAACGGCGGCATGATAACTCTCGAAAAAATCGTCTAAAACCAAAAAAACAAAAATATTGACAAAGATCATACTTATTGTTACTAGGCGAACCACAAAAAGAAAAAAAATTATACATTTAAAAAAAATGGTAGACAAAACTCGGATAATGTCACTTTTGCCCCTAAAATTTGCTCTTTTTTGTTCAAACAAAAACATTTTTTTTTTTTCATTTTTCCAAGTTTGGAGTGGTTCATCGAGGAATGGCACATATTAACTGGTTGAACACGTAAAATCAAGGCTACGCATGGAAAATAGCGTTAGAGCGATTAAAAAAATCGATTTTTTTACTCTCCACACAAGACGACCCCCTTAATTTTCCATAAGACTAATCCATTTTCGGTTCGTTTAGTAACTTTTTAAAATTCCTGTATCATATGTAGTCGACATGAAAACAACACCTAAACATACAGTCACCTAAAATATGGACTCACGCAAATTTTCAACCGAAAAGGATTAATTTTGAAAAATTGTCGAATTTTCAACAAAATAGATGAAATCTTAACCAAATAATTTAATTTTCAGAAAAATATGTACATGAACTTTCAACGGAATAGGTGAACTTTTGACTAAAAAAGTTAAATACTACATAAAAAATCGAATAGTTTAAATTTTAGGTAAAAAATTAATTTGAAAAAAAAGAATGCTCAACAAATTAATTGAATTTTCAACCAAGGAGATGAATTTTTAAATAAAATGATGAATCTTCAAGTGAAATAGTTAAACTTTCGACCAAGAATCCACGATTTCTTCAACAAAATAATTAAATTATCAACCAAAGAGATAAAATTTTAACTAAAATGAAGAGTATTTAACCAAAAAAAGCGACTTTTTAACAAAATAGTTGAATCCTCAACAAAAAAGATAAATTTTCAAGAAAACCTTTGACTTTTTAACCAAATTGTTTAATTTTCTACAAATTTGATTAATTTTTTACATAAGAAAGATACAATTTTAAATAAAAATCAAATGTTAATGAAGTTTAAACTAAAAATTAACGATTTTTCAACAAAATAGGTGTATTTTCAACCAAATAGTTGATTTTTCAACTATATAAGAAATATACAATTTTAAACAAAACTAAAATAGTTTTCCACCCAAATCAAAAATGGAATAGTTAAATTTTTAGTTAAAGAAAATTATTATGAAAATAATAAATTTTCAACAAAACAGTTAATTTTTTCACAGAAATAGATCAATTTTCTACCAAAAAGATGAATTTTCAATCAAGCAGACAAAAAAAAGGGATTTGTTAACAAAATATATGAATTTTAAACCAAATAATTAAATTTTCAACAAAATGATTACATTTTCAATAAACTAGTTGAATTTTCAACTCAAAAAGACAAAATTTTCAACAAAACAATTGAATTTTCAACAAATAAATTACTTTTTAACCAAAATGCTGAATTTCCTACAAAATTGGTTAACTTTTCCACAATTTTTTTAATTTTCAACCAAAATAACGATATTTCAACGAAGATAATTCATTTTTAGCAAGAAAGATCAATTTTTAAATTATTAATACATGAATTTTCAACAAAAAATGGAATAATTAAATTTTCAGTCTAAAAAGGTAATTTTCGAGTGAAAAAAGAAAATTTCAAAAAATAGTTTAATTTTCAACTGAAGACATGAATTTTCAACTAAAATTACGACTCTTGAATAAACAAATGGGGTTTTAATTAATTTTGAACAGCAACAAAAATACATTTTGAACTTCCTACCTAAATTTATCTGCATTACAAGTGGATTACTTTAATTACTTCGCATTTTCTGTACACACACGGTTCACTTGGATTATCTGAATTATCACGAATTATATGGATTACAAGTGGATTACTCCGGATTCCAAGTGGATTACTCAGGATTATAGGTGGATTAAATTGATTGCAAGTGGATTATCTGGATTACTACGAATTACTTAGATTACAAGTGGATTGTCCCAGATTACAAAAGAATTACAGCGGATTAGAACTGGAGTACAAGTGGATTACATGGATTACTGGGATTACTTCGAATTATCTAGATTACTTCGATTAGTCCCATTATCTGGATTAATTCGGTTTACAAATTAATTACAAGCTGATTACTTCGGATTACAAGTGGATTACTAGGATTTTCTGGATTAATCCGAATTATTTGTATTACAAGTTCATTACTCTCGATTACTCCAGATCACAAGTGGATTACGTTGGGTAAAAACTGCAGTACAAGTGGATTACATGGATTACTGAGATTACTCCGAATTATCTGGATTACTTCGGTTTACAAATGGATTAGAAATGAACCTCTCTGGATTACAAGTCAATTACTCATAATTAAAAGTGTATTTCGATGGATTATAGGTGGGTTAATCTGTATTACAAGTGGATTACTGGGATTACCTGAATTACTCCGAATTATTTAGATTAAAAGTGTATTGCTCTGGATTAACCCCGATTACAAGAGGATTTTACCATATTATACGTGGATTCCTTTGAATTATAAGTGAAGCACTATGGATTAATAGTGAATGAACCGGATTACAAGTGGATTACTTAGAATTACAGGTGGATTAAACTGTATTTCAAGTGGAATATCTAAATTACTTTAAAGTATTTGGATTGCGAATTGATTACTTCGGAAAACAAAGGAATTACATTGGATTACAACTGAAGTACAAGTTGATTACTTGGTTTATTGGGATTACACAGAATTATCTTAATTACTCCGGTTTACAAATGGATTACAAATGGACCACTCTGGATTACTACTGAATTCCTGCGGATTACAAATGGATTACTCAGGATTATAGGAGGTTTAAAAGTGGATTACAAGTGAATTATCTGAATTACTCCGAATTACTTGGATTACAAGTGAATTAGTCTGGAATACAAGGGAATTAAGACGGATTAAAACTGAAGTACAAGTGGATTACTTGGATTACTGGGATTACACGACTTATTTGGATTACTTCGGTTTGCAAATGGATTACAAGTCGACTACTCTGTATTACTAGTGAATTACGCTGGATTACAAGTGGATTATCCAGGATTAAAGGAGGATTAAACTGTATTATAAGTCGATTATCTGAATTACTTCGAATTACTTGGATTACAAGTGAATTAGTCTTGAATACAAGGGAATTATGACGGATAAAAACTGCAGTACAAGTGGATTACTCATAATTCAAAGTGTATTACGGTGATGGCATGAGTTACTCCGAACTATTTGGATTACAAATGTATTACACTGGATTACGCCAGATGAAAAATGGATTAACTCAGATTAGAACTGTAGTGCCAGTGGATCACTTGGATTATCTAAACTTGTTCAAATTATTTGGATTGCAAGTGGATTACCCTGGATTACCTTCGATTAAAAGGGGATGTTACCATATTATATGTGGATTACTTGGAATTAGAAGCGGAGTACTGTGGCTTAATAGTGAATGAAGCGGATTACAAGTGGATTACTTAGGATGACAGGTGGATTAAACTGGAATTTAAGTGAATTACTTCGGATAACAAAGGAATAAATCGGATTAGAACTGAAGCACAAGTGGATTACTTGAAGTACTGGGATTACACCGAATGATCGGGACTACTTCGGTTTGCAAAATGGATCAAAAGTCGACTACTCTGGAGTAATAGTGAATTACTCCGGATCACAAGTGGATTACTCAGGATTATAGGAGGATTAAACTGGATTAAATGCGGATTATCTGAATTACTCCGAATTACTTGGATTAGAAGTTAATTAGTCTGAAATACAAGGTAATTAGGATGGATTAAAACTGGAGTACAAGTCGATTACTTGGATTACTGGGATTGCTTCGAATTACCTGGATTACTTAGGTTTACAAATGGATTACAAGTTGATTACTGCGCACTAGAAGTGGATTACTCCTAATGAATTAAATTACTCTGGATTACACGGGATTACTCGAACTACCGGGGATTACCAGTTTAGATAACCGAGCAGTCCAGCGGATTACCAGAGTTATTTCCCCCTCGTATATAATATAAAATGTATTTATTCTTCACATTTTAGATAATAATCATTCTTCTTCCTATTTAAAATTGCTTTGTCATTAAAATTGACTTTAAAACGTGATTACTTGTTCACAAAAAGAACAAGAAACTTTTTAAAAAGATTTTTGAAAGCTTATGAATTTCCGCATCGAATGGACCGTTATAGAGATATTTCTAGCCTTTTCAAGAGAATATGCCAGATGAGATTTTTTAACAAAAATTTGTCGAATTTTGTATCTCGACTTCAACTCGTGGTATGTCCTAGCAAAATTGTATACAAAATCTGAAGGTTATCAAACACAGTCTTTAAAGTCTTTGCTTTTATTAAAGTTAATAAAATTCAAAAAATCTCTATGGGTTCCTGAGATATGACTTAAAATGTCCAAGCGTATCTGCTTCAATTTTCAGTGGGCGCAACCAGCGAGGCCGGTCGACAGCGGTGAATGCCGACTGAAAGTCTACGCAGACACGCTTGGACATTTTTTGTCATAACTTGAGAATCCG
The DNA here is from genome assembly GCA_011634705.1 of Andricus grossulariae. Taxonomy (NCBI): domain Eukaryota; kingdom Metazoa; phylum Arthropoda; class Insecta; order Hymenoptera; family Cynipidae; genus Andricus; species Andricus grossulariae. The sequence goes on from JAABKJ010000755.1 coordinate 6,182,548, forward strand.
TGAGGATTTTTAAAGTTTTATTGGCTTAAATGAAACATTAGATTCTAAAGAATACGTCCTGTCCATTTTAGTCGTTTTCCAGAAGTTTTCTAAGTCACAGCACGAGTTGAAGTTAAGGTACAAATTCTGAGAAATTTTCAACAATCTTGCGGCCGAATGTGACTTAAGAAGCTGGTGGAAAACAAATGAAATAGACAGGACATAATCTTTCAAATCTTATCTGTAATTGAATTCCATAAAATTTGAAAAATCTACATGGGTTCCCGAGATATGACTGAAAATGTCCAAGCGTATCTGCGTCGATTTTCAATCGGCGTAATCAGCGAGGCCGTTCAAAAGCAGTGATCGCCGACTGAAAGTCAACGCAGATACGCTTTGGACCCGCCTCCCTGGTTACGCCGACTAAACATCGACGCAGATACGCTTGGACATTTTCAGTCATATCTCGGGAACCCATGGAGATTTTTTAAGTTTTATCGGCTTGCATTAAAGATAAGACTTCAAAGACGGTTTGTTATAATTTTCAGGTGTTTTATACAACTTTTCTAAGTCCTGACATGAGTTGATGTCGAGGTACAAAATTCGAGAAATTCTTCAATTTTTTTTAAACTTCCCACGTGGTATATTTTCTTCAAATGATTAGAAATCCCTCTATCAGGGGTCATTCGATGCGGGATTTCATAAGCTTTCGAATCACTTTTTCAAAAAGTTTATGGCTCCTTCTTTGAACGAGTAATCACGTTTTAAAGTCTAACGAGTCGTGTAGAAATTTTTCGACAGTAGTGAATTTCTATTAACAAAAAATTATATTTCTTTTATAGTATCCTCTAACCGTTCGTAAGTGTGTAGTGAAATGCCCAGCTGTAAGTAAACAAAAATTTTTAACATTTTTTCATATTGGAAAACGATCAATATTCTTCTAAAATTTTCAACTGAAAACAATGTTTTTTAGAATTCTGGAATTGGCTCAGTTTGTGTAACTGATGGTAAAACAACTTCATCTGTGTCTTTGGAGAAATTCGTATGCCTCAACCGTTGCGGAGCTGGTCAGTTGTGTACTCAATTAATCTAAGCGACCAGTGACAAAACCTGGAAAAAAATTACTGGTCGAATCTATTACATTGGTGTCACTAATTTACTTCAGTGAGAATTTTCTTTAAGTCATCTGGTCCAGAATAAAATTGTAAAATTATCGTAAAATAAAAATAAATATGAATAAACAATTGTAAAATTGTGTTAAAATTGTTGTAACAACGTGAATATCCCAAACGCATGTGTTTAAATAATACGCCTCTTGGGTATCCAGTACACGATTACATAACAGATCTGTAACTGTTCTAGAAAACAAAAGAACGTGTTCTATAACAGGTTATGTTAGGTTAGTCTAGAACAATTCTAGAACTCAATTACAAATTTTATGTAACAAATCTGTAACAGAACTAGAAAGCTCTAACAACCGACCTGTAACACTTCTAGAACAATTCTAGAACTTTGGTACAACACTGTAGCTACGTTGCTTCTTTTTAAATAAATTTTAATTAGAGACAATAATAAAGATCGTCTGTGATTTGTTGGCGTTAGAACATTTCAGTAACAACTGTTCAGTAACAGATCCCAACATAACGTCTGTGATTAGTCAGTTCTAGAGTAATTACATAACAACTCTTCTGGAACAGTTATTAACCTTTGCTCCTAATTCGTTCTAAAACACACTTGTAACGGGATTCTAGAACTTCGATATAACAATATTACAACACAGTTCTAGAACGAAATAAATATTATAGAACGTCTGTGATTCGTCAGTTCTAGAGCAATTACGTTACAACTGTTCTGAAACAGTTATTAATCTTTGTTCCTAATTTGTTCTAGAACACACTTGTAACAGGGTTCTAGAACTTCGATATAACACTATTACGGCACAGTTCTAGAACAGACTTGGAACAATTGTCATAGAACGTCTGTGATTGGTCAGTTCTAGAGTAATTACGTAATAACTCTTTTGGAGCAGTTATTAACCTTTGTTCCTAATTCGTTCTAGAACACACTTGTAACAGGATTCTAGAACTTCGATATAACAATATTACGACACAGTTCTAGAACAAAATAAATGTGATAGAACGTCTGTGATTGGTCAGTTCTAGAACAATTACGTTACAACTGTTCTGGAACAGTTATTAATCCTCATTCCTAATTTGTTCTAGAACACACTTGTAACAGGGTTCTAGAACTTTGATATAACACTATTACGGCACAGTTCGAGAACAGACTTGGAACAAATGTTATAGAACGTGTGTGATTAGTCATCCTGCTGGAAGTAAAAAGGTAGAGATCCTATCCCTTTTGAATCATTTCGAATCTTTATGATAGAAATAGATAGAGGAAATGTATGCCATTGTATCTCTTTGGCAATCTGAATTCGCGCCAATTCCACAATTTGGTAAAATATTCTACTGTTTTGTAACAAATTGATGTAATTTGTTAAGAATTCTCCTTTTTAGTTGAAAATTTAACTATTCGGTTGAAAATTTCAATATTTTCATAGAGAAGTCGTCCGTTTTTTGTTGAAAATTCAACAATTTGGTGGAAAATTCAACAGTTATGTGGAAAATGTAATTTTTTGAGAATTCATCTTTTTGGTTGAAACTTCAACTATTTGGTTGATAATTTAATTGTTTTATAGAGAATTCATTTTTTGGAACTGAAGATTCCACAATTTGGTTAAAAATTCAACTGTTTCGTGGAAAATTTATGTAATTTATTGAAAATTCATCTTTTTGGTTGAAAATTTAACTATTTGGTTGAAAATTCAATATTTTCATAGAGAATCCGCCGGTTTGGCTTAAAAATTCAACAAATTGGTAAAAACTTCAACCGTTTTGTGGAAAATGTATGTAACTTGTTGAGAATTCATCTTTTTGATTGAAAACTTAAATATTTGGTTGAAAATTCAAGTATTTAATGGAGAATTCGCCTGTTGTGCTTGAAAATTCAACAATATGTTAGAAAATTCAACTGTTTTGTGGAAAAAAATTTTGTAACATGTTGAGAATTCATCTTTTTGGTTGAAATATTAACTATTTAATTGAATATTTAACTATTTGGTTGAAAATTCAATTGTTTTATGGAGAATTCGCCTGCTTGGCTTATTAATTCAACAATTTGATAGACAATTCAACTGTTTTGTAGAAAATTTATGTGATTTGTTAAGATTTCATCTTTTTGGTGGAAAATGTAACTATTTGGTTGAAAATTCAATTGTTTTATCGAGAATTCGTCCGTTTGGCTTGAAAATTCAACAGTTTTGTTGAAAATGTAATTTTTTGAGAATTCATCTGTTTGGTTGAAACTTCAATTATTTGGTTGATAATTTAATTGTTTTATAGAGAATTCATCTTTTGGAATTGAAGATTCCACAATTTGGTAAAAAATTCAACTGTCTCGTAGAAAATTTATGTAATTTATTGAAAATTCATCTTTTTGGTTGAAGCCTTAACTATTTGGCTGAAAATTCAACTGTTTTATAGAGAATTCGCCTGTTTGGCTTGAAAATACAAAAATTTGATAGAAAATGCATCTGTTTTCTGAAAAATTTATTTAATTTGTTGATAGTTCATCTTTTTGGTTGAAATTTTAACTATTTGGTTGAAAATTCAATTGTTTTATAGAGGACTCATCTGTTTGACTTGAAAATTCAACAATTTGGTAGTAAATTTTGTGCAAAATTTATGTCATTTGTTGAAAATTCATCTTTTTGGTTCAAATGTGAACTATTTGATTGGAAATTTAACTATTTGGTTGCAAATTCAATCATTTTATAGAGAATTCATCTTTTGGTATTAAAAATTCAACAATTAGGAAAAAAATTTAACTGTTTTGTGAAAAATTGATGTAATTTGTTTAAAATTCAATTTTTTGGTAGAAAATCAATCTATTTGGTTGAAAATTCCGGTTTTTTTTAAGCGCCCTTTGTGCCGTGAATACGACAATAAGTATACGGCCCAGCGGATAGATGGAAAGAACCTAAAAGATATGTGGATCAAAGAAGAAGAAAAAAGAAGAAAAGAGAAACTCTGAATTAAAATAGTAACTTCATCTTTATTCGGTGTGCATATATTACATTTCTGTTAATCAGCTAATCATCGTACATAAATCGACTGATTTCGAAGCGATCAAGTGATTCGAAGACGTTCCCCTGGAAACGCTTTGGCGTTAAGGCGAATATCCGCAGATTAGTAAATTGGTGATGGCTGCGGTGGATTCGTCCACTCTCTCCTCTGGAGATTCGCAATTTATTTTCTGACTATACAAGAGGGAGCATCGAGCGCGAAATAAATTAGTATCGAATTTCCAGAGAAAGGTTACGCAACGTACGAGTATTCGTCCGCGCTATTCGCCGTGCGTTCAATATATTGTTTGTCTATCAGCGCCTCGATGCACTTCTTGATCATCCCGATCGAGGGTGCGAATGTCACTTTCGACTGACCTAAAACCTGAAATTCATTTTTTTTATTTTTTATCAATCAATTAGTAGGAACCTTTTAAAAAATGCAAGTTCAATAGGCCTTTAGATTTAAGGCCCCTGAAAATCATCGGTTCTTCGTTTTTTCGTTAGCTTCGCCAAAAAGCGGAACCGAGCAGATCCGATTTTTGGTGAACCTGACCAAATTCAATAAACTACCATCATTCAGAACCCTAGTTCCTGGTATTTTTTCGTTTTTTCGTCAGGTTCGCCAAAAAGCAGAACCGAGCAGATCCGATTTTTGGTGAACCTGACAAAAGTCCATAAACTACCATCATTCAGAACCCAAGTTCCTGGTATTTTTTCGTTTTTCGTCAGGTTCTCCAAAAAGCAGAACCGAGCAGATCTGATTTTTGGTGAACCTGACAAAATTCAATAAACCACCATCCTTCAGAACCCAGGTTCCTGGTATTTTTTCGTTCTTTCATCAGGTTCGCCAAAAAGCAGAACCGAGCAGATATGATTTTTGGTGAACCTGACAAAAATCCATAAACTACCATCATTCAGAACCCAAGTTCCTGGTATTTTTTTGTTTTTCGTCAGGTTCTCCAAAAAGCAGAACCGAGCAGATCTGATTTTTGGTGAACCTGACAAAAATCAATAAACTACCATCCTTCAGAACCCAACTTCCTGGTATTTTTTCGTTTTTTCGTCAGGTTCGACAAAAATCCAGATCTGCTCGGTTCTGATTTTTGGCAAACCTAACGAAAAAAAAGAACTACCATGAACTTGAGCCCTGAAGGTTGGTAGTTTTTCGTTTTTCGTCAGGTTCGTCGAAAAGCAGTTCTGCTCGGTTCTGCCATTTGGCGAACCTGACGAAAAACGAAATAATACCAGGAACTTGGGTTCTGAAGCATAGTATTTTTTGGTTTCTTCGTCAGGTTCACAAAAAGCAGAACCCAGCAGATCTCCTTTTTAACGAACCTGACGAAAAACTACCATCCTCCAGGGCTCAGGTTCATGGTACTTCTTTTTTCGTTAGGTTCACCACAAAGCATAACCGAGCAGATCTGCTTTTTGACGATCATGACGAACAACGAAAAACTACCAGCCTTCAGAACCCAAGTTCCAGGTATTTTTTCGTTTTTTCGTAAGGTTCACCAAAAAGCCAGATCTGCTCGGTTCTGCTTTTTGGCGAAACTAACGACAAACCGAAGAACTACCGTGAATTTGGGTCCTGAAGGACGGTAGTTTTTCGTTTTTCGTCAGGTTCAACAAAAAGCAGAATCGAGCAGATCCTCTTCCTCCGCCATAATCAATAACGAGCATGGTAAGTCACAGAAGCAAAAACCGATACAGTTTTTTTATATAACAAACAAAAGAAAAAAAAAATAATGTTATATTTATATTTATTCTTATTATTATTATTATAAGGTGTCCAGCAACCCTAAAAACCTGGAATTCTCCTTGATTTTTTTCTTAAACTTTGAAAACCTGGAAATCTCCTTGAATTTTTTACGAGAACCTTGAATTTGATTTTTTTTGCATTTAAAACATTTATTTTATTGAGATGCGAGGAGTGATTTAAATCTTTTAGTCTATTATGATAGAAACATTCAAAAGATTTAAAAAAGAGGGTACACTACATTTAAAAGATTTCACAACAATTTTCCAGAGATTTCGAACATTTCACAAAGATTTTAAAACTTTCAAAAGATTTCAAGGGTTTAATGATTTTAAAAAGAGTATAGTAAACCAGATTTCAAAACATTTCAACGATTTTAAACGATTTCCAATTTTTTTATAAGATTTCGAAATATTTCACATAGATTTAAAATATTCCAGTGTTTACACAAATATTCCAAAGAATTCATAAGGATTTCAAAAGATTTTAACAAGAGTACAGTAAACCAGATTCCTAAGATTTTAAAGATTTAAAAATTTCAAATATTTTTAGAAAATTTCAAAAGATTTCAAATATTTTTCACAAAGGTTTCAAATATTCCAGTGATTTCACACAAATACAAAAGATTTCACAAATATTTCAAAGATTTCATCAAGATTTCAAAAAATGTCACAAAGATTTCAAAGATTTTACAAAAATTTAAAAAGATTCCAATAGATTTCTCGAAGATATAAAAGATTTCACAAAGATTTCACAAATATTTCATACAAATTTCTTAAAGATTTCAAAAGAAGACTAGAATTTCAAATATTTCAAAACATTCCAAAGATTTGAAACGATTTCAAAATTTTGTAGAAGATTTCAAAAGATTTCACAAAATTTTTTAATATTTCAATGATTTCAAACGAATACAAAAGATTTCAGGAATATTTCAAAGAATTCATAAGGATTCCAAAAAATGTCAACGTGGGTGCAGTACATCAGATTTAAAATATTTTCAAACATATCAAAGATTTTAAACGTTTCCAACATTTTGTAGAAGATTTCAAAATATTCCACAAAGATTTAAAATATTCCAGTGATTTGAAACAAATACAAAATATTTCACAAATATTTCAAAGAATTCAAAGTTTTCAAAACATTTCAAAGATTTTAAACGATTTCAAAAAGTTTCAACAAATTTGAGAAGATTTCAAAAGATATCAATGATTTCAAACAAACGCAAAAGATTTCACAAACAAAAATGAAAGTCTTTTGTAGTATAAGATTAATCTTTTTTGTGAATAAATCAACTTTTTGGTTGAAAATTAAACTATAAGGTTGAAAATTCCTACAGAAATCCTAAATTTGGTTGAAAATTCACATATTTTGTTAAAAATTAATCTTTTTTTTTGGTAGAAAATTAACATTTTTGGTTGAAAATTCATTTCTTTGATTGAAATTAGTATTTGTCATTGAAAATTAACTTTTTTAACTGAAAATCTAACTGTTTAATTTTTTGACGATAATTTATTTTTTTTTGTAGATATTTAACCTTTTTAGTTAAAAACTTATCTGTTTGGTTCAAAATTCAACTATTTTGTTGAAAATTCATCTATTTGTTGAAAATTTGTCTTTTTTTTATAGATAATTAAACTTTTTGGTTAAAAATTTAACTATTAGGTTGAAAATTCCATTAAAAATTAAAATTGTTTCTGGAAAATTCATGTATTTTTGTAAAAATGATTCTTTTTTGGTATAAAATTAATCTTTTTGGTTGAAATTTCATTTCCTTTTAACTATACTATTCCATTTTTCGTCCAATTTTTTTATAGGTATTACATCTTTTCGGTTGAAAATTAATTTGTTTGGTTGAAAATTTAACTATTTCGTTATGCAACATTTTTATTGGGAAGTTAGGAACCTGAAGCGTTTTAAATTGAAATTAATATAGTACCTACATCAATTTTACCTAAATATGCACTGAATTTTAAGTATAAGAAGATAAAATAAAAATTTGTTTAAATTATTATTTAAGTTCATCAATTGAAATAGTATAGAACGTGTTTTTCCCCTAGATTTCCGCTTAATTATAATTAAAAAGAATCTCTTTGGCCTTTGAAAATGATTACCAAACATTTTTGAGTTGAAACTTTCTAATTTTTCAAATCTATAAAATTTGAGACATTTCATCCCTAAAATGCTAAAAAATAAATAAATATATATATATATATAAATATATTTATTTAATGGTTAATATGTAATTATTTTTTTTTAATATCGTGGGTTGAAAAATTAATTTTAAATAACGTCGACAACTTGGATTCCATTTTATGTTTCTTGAACTGAACCAATTAAATTTTGTATTTTAAAGTGCTGGGCACCTTTTGTATCATTGATAATTATTATTAGAGAATCTGCTCGGTTCTGCTTTGTGGCGAACCTGAGGAAAAACCAAAATAGACCATCCTTCAGGACCCAAATTCACGGTAGTCCTTCGTTTTGTCGTTAGGTTCGCCAAAAAGCAGAACCGAGCAGATCTGGCTTTTTGCTGAACCTGACGAAAAAACGAAAAATTCCTGGAACTTGGGTTCTGAAGGATGGTAGTTTTTCATTTTTCGCCAGGATCGTCAAAAAGCAGATCTGCTCGGTTCTGCTTTTTCGCGAACCTAACGAAAAACCAAAATATACGATGAACTTGAGTCCTGAAGTATGGTAATTTTTCGTTCCTCGTCAGGTCCGTCAAAAGTCAGAACCGAGCAGATCTGGCTTTTTGGTGAACCTGAGGAAAAAACGAAAAAATACCTGGAACTTGGATTCTGAAGGATGGTAGTTTTTCGTTTTTCGTCAGGATCACCAGAAAGCAGATCTGCTCGGTTCTGCGTTTTCGCGAATCAACGGAAAAAGAAAATATACCATGAAATTGAGTCCTGAAGTATGGTAGTTTTTCGTCAGGTCCGCCAAAAAGGGGAACCTACCAGATCTGGCTTTTTGGTGAACCTGAGGAAAAAACAAAAAAATACCTGGAACTTGGGTTCTGAAGGACGGTAGTTTTTCGTTTTTCGTCAGGATCACCAAAAAGCAGTTCTGCTCGGTTCTGCGTTTTCGCGAATCAACGGAAAAAGAAAATATACCATGAAATTGAGTCCTGAGGTATGGTAGTTTTTCGTCAGGTCCGTCAAAAAGAGGAACCTACCAGATCTGGCTTTTTGGTGAACCTGAGGAAAAAACGAAAAAATACCTGGAACTTAGGTTCTGAAGGACGGTAGTTTTTCGTTAGGATCGTGAAAAAAGAAGATCTGCTCGGTTCTGCTTTTTCGCGAACCTCACGAAAACCCAAAATATACCATGAACTTGAGTACTGAAGTATGGTAATTTTACGTTTTTCGTCAAGTCCGCCAGAAAGCAGAAACGAGCAGATCCTCTTCCTCCGGCACTGCCAATAACGAGCATGGTAAGTCGAAAGCAAAAACTGATGTAGACAAGATAAGATAATAAGGTCTGTTAGAGGGAAAATTACCTCTTGGACGAGTTGATTGTGTCTGAGCAACTTTCTGCTCTTCATAATTCGAACGATGGCAGCTTGGAGGTAGAGTTTCCGGTCATCATCGACGCTACGATGAGTGGCTTCAGTGTCGTGAGGTGCGTCTCGCTGCAAAGCTCCCGTGATTCGAAACTTTGTTCTTTTATTATAGTATTCGAAATTGAGCGTCAGAATCGTGTCCTCTTCGACTTCGCCCTCAGAGGACTTTTTGAGAATTTTGCAATCTACCAAACTCGCAGCATGTTTCACGAGTTGGTCGTGCGAAAGTCTTAGTGAAGCCGCAGCTTCCCTGAAAAGAAAAGGAGAAGAGTAAAATAAGAATTCTTAAAAATAAAATTATATTTTTGGAAATAAAAAAATCACTAAATAATTAAAAAAAAGAGTAAAAAACTGAATATGTTAAAAAAAAATAATTAAAAATTTGAAAAAATCCCGGTCTTTGTGTTCTTCACAACTATATAAATAAAAACATACTTTTTCAATTCTCTTAATAAAGAAACATGAGAAATAATAAAATAAATAAATCATTTATAAAAAAAAAATAAAAAACTGAATATGTTAAAAAAAATAGCTAAAAAATTTAAAAATTTGAAGAAGCACCCAGTCTTTGCGTTCTTCACAAATATATCAATAAAAACATATTTTTAAAAAGACCCTTAATCAAAAAAATAAAATAAAAAATAACTAATTTATTTTAAAAATGTGTAAATAATAAGGCTGAAAATTTCCAAATATTGACGATACGGTTACAGAAGCGAATTAAATGGAGAACAAAAATTTAAAAATAATTAACTATGCAAAAATAAATAAAATAACGGGCAAAAATTTTCCGAATTAAAAAATATAACCACACCGGAGATATTTACATTTTTTTCAATTCGGAAAATTTTTCCTTGGTTTTTTATTTATTTTTGCATAGTTCATTATTTTTAATGTTTTCTTTTCATTAAATTCGTTTCTGTATTGGTATTATCAAGATTTGGGAGTTTTCAGCTTGATTATTTACATTAAATTTTTTTAAAGTAAATAACTTCTTTATGCTTTTTAATTGAAAGGCTTTTTAAAAATCTGCTTGTAATTATATAATTGTAAAGAACACAAAGACCGCGAGTTTTTCAAATTTTTCAATTTTTTAGTTATTTTTTAAAAAATATTCCGTTTTTATTATTCTATTTATAAAATATTTATTTACTTATTTCTTATGTTTCTTTAATAAGAGAATTTAAAAAAGTCTGTTTTTATTTATATAGTTGTGAAGAAACACGAAGACCGGGATTTTTTCGAATTTTTAGTTATTTTTTTTAACATATTTAGTTTTTTACTCTTTTTTGAAATTATTTAGTTATTTTTTATTTCCAAAAACATGATTTTATTTTTAATAATGCATCAAAGCGCTAGTATTTCCAAAATTTTAATTTTCTAGTTATCTTAATTTTTTTCAGTTATTAATTACAATTGTATTTTTTTATATATATTTTCAATTTTTTATGTAGTTATTTTTATATTTTTTTACGAGAAAAATTAAAAAATGATATTTATAGAGGAAAAAATTCTTCCGGCTTTTATAGGTTGAAAGTCAATTTTTTGGTTAAAAATCAAGTATTTTATTGAAAATTTATGTCTGTTGGTTAAATCCATTCATCTACTTTGAAAAAAAAAAAAATTTTATTGAAATATAAACTACTGCATTTTTCGTAGAAAATTCAACTTTTTAGTTCAAAAATTCAAATCCTTAGTTAAAAGTTGAACTACTTTCTTAAAACTTCATTTTTTTTTTTTTTTTTTTTTAAGCTTCATATTCGTTTTTTTTTGTAGAAAATTTATCTTTCTGGCTGAGAATTAATCTACTTTGTTGAAAATTAGTTTTTTTTTAGAAAGTTATTCTTCTCGGATAGAAAATAATCTTTTTTTACTTGAAAATTCAATTATGTGTTTGAAAATTCATGTATTTTGTTGAAAATTCGTCTTTTTTCTCAGAAAATTAATCTTCCAGGAAGAAAATAATCTTTTTTTACTTGAAAATTCAATTGTGTGTTTGAAAATTCGTGTATTTTTTTGAAAAATCGTATTTTTTCACAGAAAATTAATCTTCTTGGATGGAAAATAATCTTCTCTATCCAAGAAGATTAATTTTCCAAGAAAAAATACAAATTTTCAACGAAATACACGAAATTTCAACCACCTAGTTGAATTTTCAAGTAAAAAAAATCTTTTTTACTCGAAAATTAAACTATTTGGTTGAAAATGAATCTACTTTATTGAGGATTTGTCTTTTTCTCACAAATTAATCTTCTTGATTGAAAATTCAAATATGTGATTGATAATTCATTTATTTTACTGGAAATTCATATTTTTTCTTATAAAATTAATCTTCTTGGGTAAAAATTCATTTAGTTGAGAATTAATCTACCATGTTGAAAATTCGCCCTTTTTGTAGAAAATTAATATTCTTGGTAAAAAATTCATCTTTTGTTTGAGAATCCGACTATTTCGTTGAGAATTAATCTACTTTGTTGAAAATTAGTTTTTTTTTGTAGAAAGTTATTCTTCGTGGTTTAAAATTCAACTATGTGTTTGAAAATTCGTGTATTTTGTTGAAAATTCTTATTTTTTCTCAGAAAATTAATCTTCTTGGTTAGAAAACAATCTTTTTTTACTTGAAAATTCAACTATGTGGTTGAAAATTCATGTATTTTGTTAAAAATTAGTTTTTTTCAGAAAGTTAATCTTCTTGGTCAAAAATTAATTTTTTTTGTTTGAGAATTCAATTGTTTGGTCGAAAATTGATCTAGTTTGTTGAAAATTCGTCCTTTTTTTGTAGAAAATTAATATTCTTGGTAAAAAATTCATCTTTTGGTTGAGAATCCGACTATTTCGTTGAGAATTAATCTACTTTGTTGAAAATTAGTTTTTTTTTGTAGAAAATTATTCTTCGTGGTTTAAAATTTAACTATGTTGTTGAATATTCATGTATTTGGTCGAAAATTCGTATTTTTTCTTAGAAAATTAATCTTCTTGGTTAAAAATGTAACTATTTGGCTAAAAACTAATCTTTTTGTAGAAAAATAACATTTTTATTTGGAATTGGTTGAAAATTCGTCTTTTTTCTTAGAAAATTAATCTTCCTGGTTAGAAAATCATCTTTTTGGTTGAGAATCCGACTATTTCGTTGAGAATTAATCTACTTTGTTCAAAATTAGTTTTTTTTTGTAGAAAGTTATTCTTCTTGGTTTAAAATTCAACTATGTGTTTGAAAATTCGTGTATTTTGTTGAAAATTCTTATTTTTCTCAGAAAATTAATCTTCTTGGTTAGAAAACAATATTTTTTTACTTGAAAATTCAACTATATGGTTGAAAATTCATGTATTTTGATGAAAATTAGTTTTTTTTTCTCAGAAAGTTAATCTTCTTGGTTGAAAATTAATTTTTTTGTTTGAGAATTCAACTATTTGGTTGAGTATTAATCTACTTGGTTGAAAATTTGTTGTTTTTTTTGTAGAAAGTTATTCTTCGTGGTTTAAAATTCAAAAATGTGTTTGAAAATTCGTGTATTTTGTTGAAAATTCTTTTTTTTTTCTCAGAAAATTAATCTTCTTGGTTAGAAAATAATCTTTTTTTACTTGTAAATTCAACTATATGGTTGAAAATTAATCTACTTTGTTGAAAATTTGTTTTTTTTTTGTAGAAAATTAATCTTCTTGGTTGAAAGTTCGCCTTTTTTTAGAAAATTAATCTCCTTGGTTGAAAATTCCTTTTTTTGGTTGAGAATTCAACTATTTGGTTGAGAATTAATCTACTTTTTTGAAAATTTGCCTTTTTTCTTAGTAAATTAATCTCCTTGGTTAAAAATTCCTTTTTTTGTTTGAGAATTCAACTATTTGGTTGAGAATTAATCTACTTTTTTGAAAATTTGCCTTTCTTCTTAGTAAATTAATATTCTTGGTTAAAAATTCGTTTTTTTTTTCTTAGAAAATTAATCTTCTTGGATAGAAAATAATCTTTTTTACTTGAAAATTCAACAATGTGGTTGAAAATATATGTATTTTGTTGAAAATTCGTCTTTCTTCTTAGAAAATTTTACCTGCAATTGATGGAATCGCACTGTTCGAAGAGCAGTAGGAGCGCCATCTGGTAGGTCTGCACGGTGACGAGGTAAGGTTTCTTGAGGTAATTAAACTTGAGCTCGCCCTGGCAGAGATGGTGCAGCCAGGTGAGTTTTCGCCCGCTAAACTGGGCATGATAGAAGCTCTCGAAGGCCTGAATCGACCTCTCGAGTTGCTGCGGCACGTGGAAAGGTCCCGGGGATGGCGCGAGTCCGAGAGGCCAGGCGCCCGCCTGGAGGACGTAGACGACGAAGCTGATGCCGAGTTGGCTCTCGCCCTCGCGCTCTCGCAGACTCGTCGCGAATTTCGCGTTCAGATCCGTCGAGACGGACATGTCCGTGAACATCCGGTGCAACTTGTTCGTGAACTCGTAGCCGCAGGCCTGCTTCAATCGGTCAATCATCGCCTCCTCCGCGTCCATCGACTGCGAGAGCTGGTGAATCAGACGCTTCGCGAGCATCCGCGCGTAGAACTTCTGGAAGACGTCTTTGTCGTCGACGTATTTGAAGACGGTGATCGAACGTGCGAGCTTTTCCTCGATTTCACTCTCCGTGGCGCCTTTCGCCGACTTTTTTAACAGGGAGTCGCAATATTTTGCCAACTGGGGAAGAAATTAGATCATTATTAGTGTGATGGACAAAATATAATTTAAATCCAACTCAAGCTCAAGGGGTTGACCACTCGGCTTTTGACTGTATACTAGATTTCAAAGATTGCACGAGAATTTTAAAGAATTCAAAAGATTAGAAGAATCTAAAAAAATTTATCAACAATTTCAGGACTTCAACAATGTTAAAAGATTATAAGACTTCACCAACATTTGGTAAAGATTTTACTAAGTTTTTCAAAAGTTCCAGAAGGATTTCAAAACATATCGCAAAAGTTCCTCAACAATTTCAGAATGATTTTTAAAAAACTTCTAACAAATTTCATTGATTTGATAAAGATTTCGATAAGTATCCAGATTTCAAAAAAATTTCAGAAGGTTTCACAAAGTCTTCAAAAGAGTTCACGAAAGTCTCTCAAAAATTTCAGAAAGATTTAAAAAATTTCAAAAGATTTCTCAAAGATTTCAATGATTTCATAAAGATTTTAATGATTTCATAAACATTTTAATGATTTCATAAATATTTCAATAATTTCATAAAGATGTCAAAGATTTCTAAAAAAAAAATTAAGATATAGAATGATTTCACAAAGATTTCAAATATTTCAAAAATTTCAAAAGATTTCACAAAATTTTCGCAAAGATTCAATAATTTCATGGTGTCGAATGATCTTAGTAAGATTTCCGAAAGTTTCCAAACAATTTTAAAAGATTTCAATGATTTCATAAAGATTTTAATGATTTCCAAAATATTTCAATAATTTCATAAAGATATCAAATATTTCTCCAACAAAATTTAAGACTTAGAATGATTTCACAAAGATTTCAATGATTTCATGAAGATTTTAATGATTTCATCAAGATTTTAATGATTTCATGAATATTTCCACAATTTCATAAAGATGTCAAAGATTTCTCAAAAAAATTAAGATATAGAATGATTTCACAAAGATTTCAAATATTTCAAAGATTTCAAAAATTTCAAAAGATTTCACAACATTTTCGCAAAGATTCAATAATTGCATGGTGTTTAATGATCTTAATAAGATTTCCGAAAGTTTCCAAACAATTTTAAAAGATTTCAATGATTTCACAGATTTTAATGATTTCATAAATATTTCAATAATTTCATAAAGATGTCAAAGATTTCTCCAATAAAATTTAAGACTTAGAATGATTTCGCAAAGATTTCAAAAGATTTTCTCAAAGATTTTCTCAAAGATTTCAATGACCTTATAAAGATTTTAAAATTTTCAAAAAATTCCATGATTTCACAAAATTTTCTCAAAGTTTCAATGATTTCATAAAGTTTTCAAAGATCTTACAAAGATTTCCGAAGCTTTCCAAACAATTTAAAAAGATTTTATTGACTTTATCAAGATTTTAATTCTTGCATCAATATTTAAGTAATTTAATAAAGATTGCAAAATATTTCACAAAATTGTCTCAAAGAATTCAATGATCTTACAAAGATTTCCGAAACTTTCCAAACAATTTCAAAAGATTTCACAAAGATTTCAATAATTGCACAATAATTTTAAAGAATGCAAAAGATTTGTAAAGATTAGCAAAATTTCTTAACAATTTCAGAAATACTTCAAAAATATTAAAACATTATAAAAGACTTCACCAATATTTGATAAAGATTTTACTAAAGTTTCTCAAAAGTTTCAGAAGGATTTCAAAACATATCACGAAAGTTCATCACCAATTTCAGAATGATTTTTAAAAAATTCCACAAAAATTTCTAAAATATTTCAATGATACGATAAAGATTTCAATGATTTTCCAGATTTCAATATTTTTTAACTGAAAATTTGAGTATTCTATTTTTTGTTGAAAATTTATCTTTTTTAGTTGAAAATTCAAGAATTTGGTTGAAAAAAATTTTTTGGTTGAAGATTCATCATTTTAGTTAAAAATGCATTTCTTTGGTTACAAATTTTAAATAGTTTCTTGAAAAATCGTTTTTTTTTTTGGTTGAAAATTAATTTTTTTCAACTGAAAATTTAAGATTAATTAAATTAATTAATTAATTTAATTTAAAATGTAATTTAATTTAATTTAATTTTTAATTTAATTTAATTTAATTTCTATTTTTGGTTGAATAATTTTTTTTTTAGTTGAAAATTCATATGTCTTGTTGAAAGTTTGCCTTTTTTGGTTGAAAAATCCTATTTTGAATAAAAAATTCAACTATTTGGATAAAAATTATTTCTTGGTTGAAGACTCATCATTTTAGTTAACAATTCATTTTTTTTGTTAGAAAATTAACTAATTTCTTGAAAATTCGTTTTTTTTTTTTTTGTTTGAAAATTTGTTTTTAGATGAAAACTTAAGTATTCTATTTTTGTTTAAAAATTTATATTTTTTAGTTGAAAATTCAACCACTTGGTTAAAAATAAGTCATTTGGTTGAAGATTCATAATTTCAGTTTAAAATTTATTTTTTGGGGGGGTTAAAAATGTAAATAATTTCTTGAAAATTCATTGTTTTTTTTTGTTGAATAATTTCAGAATGATTTTTAAAAAATTCCACAAAAATTCCTAAAATATTTCAATGATTCGATAAAGATTTCGATGATTTTCCAGATTTCAACATTTTTTTAACTGAAAATTTAAGTATTCTATTTTTTGTTGAAAATTGATCTTTTTTAGTTGAAAATTCAAGAATTTGGTTGAAAAAAATTTGTTGGTTGAAGATTCATCATTTTAATTAAAAATGCATTTTTTGTTGAAAAATTAACTAATGTCTTGAAAATTCGTTTTTTTTTTGTTGAAAAATTTTTTTTTTAATGAAAAATTGAGTATTCTATTTTTGGTTAAAAATTTATATTTTTTAGTTGAAAATTTAACAACTTGGTTAAAAATAAGTCATTTGGTTGAAGATTGGTAATTTCAGTTTAAAATTCTTTTTTTTTTTTTTTGGTTGAAGATTTAAATAATTTCTTGAAAATTCATTGTTTTTTTTTGTTCTTGAACATTTTTTTTTCAACTGAAAAGTTAAGTATTATATTTTCTGTTAAAAATTGATCTTCTTTAGTTCAAAATTCAACCACTTAGTTAAAAATAAATTATTTGGTTGAACATTCATAATTACAGTTTATAATTCATTTCTTTGGTTGAAAATTTAACTAATTTCTTGATAATTCGTGTTTTTTTCGTGCTGAAAATTAATTTTTTTAACTGAAAATTTAAGGATTCTATTTCTGGTTGAAATTTTATCTTATTAGATGAAAATTTATGTATTTTGTTGAAAATTGGTATTTTTTGGTACAAAATTAATCTTTTGGATTGAAAATTCAACTATTTCGTTAAAAATAAATTATTATTAATATTTATTTAAAATAAATTATAATAGATAATTCTGTAAGGTAAAAAAAATTTCAATACTCGCGGCAACATATTCTAGTTTTAATAGAATAATATTTTGCTGCAAAACAAACAATTGTATTTTCAAATATTTTATATTTAAAGAAAAAGTGGAAAAGGGGAAGTTTTTCGATAATATGGGAAAAAAGGAGAATTTGAAGAAAAAAAAAAAAAAAAGCGAAACGTAGGGGAATAAGGGTTAATAAATGTGGACCCTGAAATTCAAACAAAATGACTGACCATCCCCCCGATTAAATTTTATAATAATTAATAATATATAAAATACCAGTTCTGGTGCTCGAGAAGGTTGTCTGGGTCCTGGCCTGTGATTAACGAGAGCCGAACACGCTTTGTCTAAAGCACCGCCGAAAACTTGATCCCCTTTGAACACTTCTTTTATCATATTCGAGTATTTAGAATGCACAACCAGCATGCTTTCCACAAACTGCGTATGAACCTGTGACGAAAAAAAAATTGATGCAAATAGATTTGTTAAATAAAATATAATATTATAAATTAGATTAAATTATATATAATTAATATTAAATTATATAAATATAAAATATTAGAGTTTTACCCTTATGTGCACACCCGGGTACGAAATAAACAAAAATAATTTTCAACCAACTAGTTTCTTTAACAACCAAATAGATGAACTTTCCAGTAAGAGGCGAGTTTTCCAAAAAATAGTTAGACTTAACCAATTCGTATAATTTTCAAGCCAAAAAGACGAATTTTTGCAAATACAGTTGAATTTTTAACAAAAAAGTTACTTTTCGACCGAGAAACATAAATGTTTAACCAAAAAGGATTACTTTTTTACCGTAAAAGATGAATTTTCAATCCAAAAGGATGAATTTTTAACAACATAGTTGAATTTTCGATCAAAAATGATGACTTCAACAAAATATTTACATTTTCCAAAAATACTTCGATTTTTAACGAAGCAGTTGAATTTCCAACCAAATAGTTGAATTTTCAGCACACAAAGATGCATTTTTGATCAGATGGTCGAATTTCCAAATAAAAAAGATTAAAATCCAATCAAATATTTGAATTTTGAAGACAAAAAGACCATTTTTTTAGAAGAATTTTGAATTTTTCTGAAAAAAGTTAAATTTTCAACAAACAATATTAATTTTCTACCCAAAAAGATGAAATTTCATGTATTTTGTTGAAAAAAAATTTTTTGTAGCAAATTTATCTTTTGGTTGTAATTTCATTTCTGTGGTTCAAAAATTAATTGTTTTTTTTTTTATTGAAAATTAATTTTTTCAACTTTTATAACCTCGGAGGTGCGAAACTATCACTGGTTCGTAACCTTAAAGCCATACCCGCGTGCCAAAAATATGCCACGGCACTTGCAAGATGGATGCAGAAAGCTGTCATCCTTGGGTCGCTTCGTGTCCTCAAAACACACAAAAGTTTCACCGATCTGTCGTTCTAATGTAACGTACCTTTGATTAAATAATATGGTCGTTTATCAATAACCATACTGACTAGAAATTGTGATTGAATCTGAATATTTCGATAAATGAAACTGGAGCTCCCTCTAATCAATTCATCCTTAAATTTTTAAACAAAAAGTTTTAAAAATTGGGGGCTGTACTGTAAAGATTGTGGACTGTACTGCTGAAAAATCGAATATTGAGAACAGAAAGCGAAATATCTCTATAAATAATTATTTATCTAAATTTTCTGAAAAATTTCGCTGAAGCAACTTTCTACCATTCTTCGGAAGAATATTGTTATAAATAATAATAAATTGATTAAACAATTATTTTGCTAACTTTAATTAGTATTATTTGACTCCAAATGAATAGTTGAAAAAAGTTCGTAAAATTTTCAACTTTTTGAACCAATTAGAAGACAATGTTGTAAAACATATAAATAGCCCATTTTGAAAACATATCGTGTTTATTAGTATAATCACGACGGAATGAAAAAATAAAACAAACAGAGAAGTTTAGTAGATAAACGCGATTGTGTCAAATTTTTAACTTTATTAAAAGAATAAGAAGGCTATAATCTAAAAATTGTAGGAAATGGGTTACGTCAGTCAAAAAAGTAATAGTTTAAATTGTGATATATTTGATATGTTGAATTATGAAGTACTGCTAGAATAAAAGACATTGCTTCAATTTTATTTAGGTCTGATGATTGACGAATAATTTGCAAGAATGTAAAGTATAATAATGATTCATATAGCACCGTTCAGGAGTGTGGGGGCACCTAAAAAATTGAAGAATAAAAACATGAAATAACTACTAGGAGGATATGTCCGGCAAAAATACGATGAAATAATTTCTAGAAAAGAGTTGGCAAGTTTATTAAAAATTCCGTGTCAAATAAGCCTTATGCAAATGATTTTCGATAAATAGATAGTGAGGTAGTTTAACTCCTAGCAAAATTTAGGGAAATAGAGGTAAAAAAATCACACTAAGGAAAAATGGATCATTATTTCAGGTTGATTTTCCGTGACTGTTAAATATTTACCATTCATTTTCTAGATTTTTCCGGGTGATAAATTTCAATCATGAAAATTTGAAAAAAATCAGAAATTAGACCAATCTTTCTCACTTATTACCTCATTCTCTATTTATTCATCAAATCTACTCGAAATAAGGGTCATTTGACGCAGTATTTAATCAGCTTTTTGATGTTTTTCAGAAATCAGTGTATCTCATTTCGTACTGAAGGTATCCTGCGAGATGTGTGTATTCGATTTTAATCGCTTGTTTCTTAGGTGTCATACTTCTGGACGGTACTGTAAACTAAGTATAAAAATAATTATGCAGTCTATTTTTAAAAAATTTGATGAATTATACTTCATAATCATACTCATGATTGTTTGTTATTCTTTGTTTTTTTAATTTGAACATTTCTTGAACTTATACAAGTCTTTTATTCTAATCGCAGACTTTGGCAGCACAAGGGGGAAAAATATTTTCTTGAAAAATTACGACTAATCTATGTCATACTTGAAAATTTTGACTGTTTTTCTGAATCCAAATGAAGATTTGATAAAACATTTTCTTTTGAGGTCCTTTAGCGCAGAACTTTTTATCTTTCAGGTTATTTTGAGGACAAAAATATACATTTGCATTATTAAAAATATAATTTTGATAGAAAAAAATGTCTTGACAGCGTTACATAGAAAACCTCTAGAGACCTCCACGCCTTAATAATGATGCGTAGTATTTTTCTTGATCCATCGCCCCGTTAAAGGCGATATCTATTTTTCGAACGATATGAATTTTATAGCATTTTCCAACAGTATGCGCAATATTGATTAATAGTTGAAGGCTTCAAGATTTGGTAATATTCCACGCACATGAAAGGAAATAAAAAGCAAACAATAAAAATGTTATGTACTTTATGTCGTGTCTCTTTTAGGTATTCGCGATTAGTTGAAGTAAAAAAGATAATGGATTGTATATAAGGCGGCAAACGCGGCGTTGATTTCTCTCGTAATCAGTTACACTTTCCAGGAAAAACTTCAAGAAGCTGGCACATCTATTTTGGGAAGATGCGGATCAATATTGCGCTTCTCTTCATAACCTTAGCAGCTTTCCTACACTCTATTGGTAAGTAGAATGCATCAGATAATTTAATAATTAAAGTTAAAATTGCACGAGAAAAATTTTTTTTCCTAATTGTGCCACACCCTTGAATATTCGCGCTCAGTAGTTGATTCTAGATCATGAAAATATTGTACTTTTTATTTTTGTTTATTTACGAAAACTTTCTGGGCATAAATAGCCTTATAAGGAACAGGAGATACATATTGCGATTAAAATGTGACGGTGATCGATTTGACGATTGAAAGCAAAAATAAATATTTAACAAGAGTAAAGAAATAAACTATAATATTCATAACTATATGTGGGCTATCAACAGAAGGATACTATGGATATACATACGCGAATATACACACGCAAATGTACACACTTGAAAGTAAATACACATTCATACACACACTCATAGATATTTTTAGTTAAGTCTTCAAGTATTGGCAATGTGTGAGTTGTAGAGAAGCAGCTTCACACCAGGGTCCGATTGAACCTCACGTTTATGAAAATAATTTTAGACAATTTAATGAACATTGTCATTATTTTTTTTATTTTTATTCTATTCTACTCTATTATAATAAACGCCATTCTATTCTGTTATATTATACTGTAAGCTATCAAATCTAAACTTTGACCCCTACACTACGATCTACTCTACCTACACTCTTCTTTAGACTCTATTATCTGCTCTATTCTACACCTTACTTTATATTCTACTTCACACTGTACTATACTCTACTCTATACTCTTCTACATTTTACACTACTCTACACTACACTATAATCTACTCTCTACTATACTCTACTCCACACTACAATAATCTACACGCTCCACTACACAAAACTCTGTACCCTGCACTCTACACTCTACTCTATATGCTACTTTACTCTATACTTTACTTTACTCTACACTCTGCTCTACTCTCTACTATACTCTACTATACTAAACTCCACCCTGGAATACAATATTCTACACACTTCTCAACTCTAATCTACTCTGCATGCTAATCTACTCTACTCTCTATTTGACTCTACTTCACTTTATACTCTCGTCTCCACTCTTCTCTACTCTACTCTACAAACACTATACTCTAAATTGTACTGCACACTTCTTTACTCTAGTTCATTTCGTTTCGATCTATTGAATAAAGAGGCATTGAAAATTTATGTATAATCTAAATTATGTGCTTTCTTATTCAACACGATATAATACTGCAAAGATCAATTAGTCATGAGGGAATGAAGAAAATCATAGCTGATTTCTAAGTGGCTCATTTATATGAATGAATATGCACAGTTTTTCTGTCAAATAATACAATTTTCTATTTGAAACAAACAAACAAAAATTTCTTCGATACCTTCTTTAAAACAGTAACTTATGTTTTAACATTGTTCTGTTTGAGATTTCTCCTTTCGACAACATACAAATTCTATTCAAATTGCATTATATTATTCATTTATATTTTTATTATATATTATTGCAATTATATTTCTTAAATTTTCCACAAAAATGATGATTCTCATAAAATTTTCCATTTTAAACAAGTTCTACCTTCAACCAAATATTCGAATTTTCGATCAAAAAATTTGTTAATCTTGAATCCCGAATTGTTGAATTTAACCAAAAAGTAAGATTTTTAAATAAAATAGACGAGGTTCCAAGCAAATATTTAAATTTCATATAACAAAAATGAACTTTTGGCCAAAAAATACGCATTTTCTATAAAGATGGTTGAATTTTCA
This sequence comes from Andricus grossulariae, assembly GCA_011634705.1. Classification (NCBI taxonomy): domain Eukaryota; kingdom Metazoa; phylum Arthropoda; class Insecta; order Hymenoptera; family Cynipidae; genus Andricus; species Andricus grossulariae. The sequence continues at coordinate 6,205,331 of JAABKJ010000755.1, forward strand.
ACCCACAGTTAATTAGCCTAATCCCATATATGACCAGTTATTAATGACTAAGTGATTTTTGCGAAATGCCTTGTGAACACTGAATTCCTCTAATTTCTTCTCGATCTCCCATAAGGATTATTAATTTTCGTAATTTTGTCGGTAGGTATCGTCTTCTTTTGATAATCTTATAAGCATAAATTGCGTGATGTTAATCTTCTTGTTATTGTGTCCAACGATAGGTGATATTTTTGTTAAGTCTAAATGTCGAGTTCACTCATAAATGAACTCTGCAGAATGTCGGTTGACTGAAGGAATGCTTGAAATTTCGGACTCTGTTGTCAATATGCAGCCTGGAGCTGGTTGGACTATTCCCAATTTTGATAACTGAATTTTTATTAATGGCTGCATTGGGTAGCAGCATCTCACTTTCGCAAGTTTTACTGGACACATTTTTCATCTTTCTTTGATAGCTCGATAATGATCGACTATTTTTCTTTTTATTAATAATATAGTAAACGAATTTTTCTCGCCTAATGCATTGTAAACAAAAATTTTTTTTTGTGGAATATAAATAAAATTATTTAGCAATAATTCCTGGCCATGAGTTGATAAAAATTCATGATTTATCAAAGAAACTTAATTACTACTTGACTTTCTTTTTCGGTTACCGGAATTAATCGGTCTATTTTGAAAATAACCTACTACGATAAAATGATCAGAGTCAGTACTACTAAAATGATCAGAGTTAGTACGATTAGACAGTTTCAAGAAGCATTGCTCTAGCTTCTGGAAGCAATGGTCTTTCTGGCTTTACGAAATCAGTTCATAAACTTGTTATGTACAGATCAGCAGAGAATAAGAGATAATGCATTCAGTCAGTATTTGTATCGATACGACTTGTTTTTCTGGTCTTGTTCTCCCTGCATCTTTCGAAGTCTTTATTTTTAGCTTCTTGTGCCTCTTCTGACGATTGACCGATTAGCACAACAAGGGAGTCCATTATGTTGGAACCATGAATTAAAATGTTATGCATTGATGCACGCAGGAAGTACCAATCGTATCTTTTCACATACAATTCTACTGCGTCCAGACAATGTTTGCGCAACATGTTTTTATCGACCGGTTTTCCACATGCGGCATGTAGGAGTTGATCGGCTGATCGTTTGCAGCCATCCAATCCAGCTCCCATCATTCTCATCACTTGATTTGAAGTGTTTGTGTAGTTTATTTTTGGCATATATTCTCTATGTTGATTGACAATCACTGCAGTATTCATTGAATGAAGTTGAAATTGATTAAGCTGTTTAGCAACATCATGTTTCCTAGCCATTGGAAGGTCCATGAAAACAGTGAGTCTCCAGACTCTACCACTCCTTCGCATGAGTCCCTCCTTCTCGTAGTAGATTCCGGTGCTCCTGGCAAGGGGAGTGATCCTGTACAGATTTTCGCCCGGCCCAATGCCGTTCGCTGCATACACATAACATAAAAAGATCCAAAGACACGGACCGTACATTTTAGGACAATTGAACAACTCAGCTTTTATTTTCTTCCCCTATGAACAGAGTTTGCGTTTGGATACTCTTTAATTTACTAAACTTAACCTTCATTATGAAAAATTTATTTATATCTTTAATTGAATTACATTTGGTTACTGTATAGGATTTATTTAAGGGTAGGAGCACCAAATACACATCAAATAAAGCATCGACGTGTGTTTCGTTATTTTCACCACCCCTGTTTTTGGGCGCTGAAGGCCAAGATTTTAATTGCTACCCCAGAATCACTTCGAAATGAATGATTCTGTACGCCTTTACTTAAAAGTACTCGAAAATAACTATTGAAGTTATTTTGGAGGGAATTTCATTACGTCCTGGATAAATTATGGAAAATTGTAGAGAGAAAAAGAAACGTTTGAGCGGTACATCACACCGGTATTATTTCAGAATAAGCTAATTCTTGTGTAGTCCCAGGCTTTACTGAATTTATTCGAATTTAATATATTTTAAGTTTTCTCTTACTTTTCTAGCTTTAGTTTTAGTGCCTGTAGCTCGTGCATGAAGGAACATTATACATTGTTTTTTTTTATTGTTTTAGCCGGCTGAAATCTTAACTACCTTATGCTTGTCGGCATGTTTCATAAATCGCGAACCATCTTCACTTTGCAGAATTACGTTATGATTATTATCGGTTAGTCCTACGACCCTGTATGGACCATGACATCGCGAATCAAATTCTCCATTGCGTACATCTTTTACCACGTATACTACATCTTTCCTTTGCATAATTTAAAACCTTTGTGGCGATTTTTTGAATCTCGTTTAATCGGACCCTCAGGTCATGCGAGTGCGTGCCACAGGTTTCCAGTTGGTCTTCAGACCGCGACGAGATGGGTTAGCCTCGCAGTTCTTCCGAAGACTGATTCGTAGGGAGTAAACTTCGTCGCTTAATGAACCGACGTGTTGTACGCAAACATGGCGAATGGTAGTAGTCAGTCCCAGTAATTGTAATTGTTCGCGTAACGTTTTATATAATCTGTTAAAACTATAAGGCTTCTTTCCAGGGATCCATTCGTTTGGAGGACGATGACCGGAAGTCGTCAATTGTTTTAAGTTGAAAAGTTTTTCCATTTTTCGCAGAATTTTACTCACAAAGGCTTCTCCTCGATCACTCAGGATGTACTTTAGGGCACCGTGCCAAGGGAAGAGGTGAGTGGCAGCGGCATGTGCGATGGCGGTAGTTTCAACATCTAGAATGGGTACCACTATTAAATACTTGCCAAAATTGTTCTGCCTAGTTAACATATGCCGGTTCCCATTTGGGGTTGTAGGGAGTTTTCCTCCAGTGTTAAGTGACACTTTGTCATATACGCCAAACGGCGTATCAGTAATCAAGATTGGCTCGTGTGTACGGGCTTGCGTTTGTTTATTCTCTAGACAGCTACGACAATTTCGTATGTAGTTGTTCATTTGGCCCTGCAGGCCATGCCATGTGAATCGTTCTCGGACGCGCCTATACGTTTCTGTCACGCCCTTGTGTCCTTTCACTAGACTCTCATGACATTCCTTTATTATTGTTTGTCTTGAGTGCTCGGGGGTCACTTCAATTCTACCATGATCAAAGGTAATCTGGATATTACCACCCTGGAGAATAGGGGCCAAGCTGTCGCGCATTTTACCTTGGAGCTAAGAACCAAGCAAGTCTCCTGAATTTGCCATACGGCATGTTTTCTGTTCATCTTTTTCTAGAGCGAGGCGAAGGTTACTTAGTTTAGAAATCACACCTGCCAGTCAAGTTAATCGAAATTTCTTGTTTTTACAACGATCTAATACGTCCTGTATCGACCGTTATGTGTAGCCAGGACTTTTTCCTTCTGTGGTAGGCTTTCCCAGAGGTCTTGGAGATCAGGACGCTCGATAGCCACCAAGAGCTTGGCGATTGAATTCGTAGATTCGCATTCTGCTGAAATAAAATAAGCGTAATGGGCGCGGCGCTATGTCAATGGCTCTTTCCATTGTCGGCTTATGGTAGAATCGTCAGTTTGATCTAAGCAGATTTCTGAGGATCCGTATTTTTTGTTCTGGAGTGTAGGTGGGTCTATATAGGGTACCTCGAAGCTTAGTCTTGAAATTGTCGAGGTCTATTTTATCTATTGGGCAGTTTTAGGATAATGTAACCTTCTTGGTTGATAATCTTCTTTTCCTTCTATTGGACTACTCAGCTCTTCCTCCCACTCGTTTTCTTTGTAAAGGGTGTTGAACGTGTTACCTATTCTATGGAAGGCAAGGGGGTTGTGAAGAGTAATTGCTGTGATACAGGGTCCTTTATCTCAGAAGAATTAGTTTCTTCTGGAACGCCCTGAAACGCACAATACATAGTCGCTTATGTACGGCGACCTTGCTACAGCCTAAGGTTGTATGGACCTCTGGTTGATCTGGTTTATTTAAGTTGTCGAATTAGGATTGGTACTCTGCAAAGGATTCAATAAACTTTTCAAATGGATCTTCTAAGTCCTTCGGATTAAGACAGTGATTCTCCTGGGAATCTCTGTACGTGCGGTCCACCTGAGGTGGGCTGATATCCACTATTACTTGTTGCAGAGATGTCGAGCCCGCGTTGTTTCTTTGGCGTCCTGCAGCTGCTTGCGAGACGTTTAGGGGATGGTTTTTGCTGAACCGTACGCCAATTCCAGCTCGAGAGATGTCCTTCGAATCAGGAGAGCCTGCCCTGTCGATGTATACATCAAAATAGGGATCGCATAAAGGAGGTATCCATGAAGCGTTTGGCGGTAAACGCGGCAGTACGCTTTCAGGTATGCCATTACCTTTGTACGTGAATTGCGCAGGTCCTACGTCTGGCAGGACGCTGCGACTCTTTATAAAGACCGTAGCATCGGAATTTCTATCATCCTCATCTTCAGATCATGCTTTAGATAAAGCGGACTCTTTACTAAGGGAAGGGGTTTTTGTGATTTTGAGTCGCAGGTTCTGATTTCGTAGCCTTATTGCAATTGTGCTTCTGTCCATGTTTGTGCCTTCACACTGCACGGAGGTCTGAAACTGTCGTGTAGGTTTAGAACTGGCCTTGCCTTTTTTCTCGGAATCAGCTAATGTCCTGCCGGAATTCGGTCATTTTGTCCTGTCTCTTGGTAGCTGGTTTCGCGGATGGCTTGGGCAGGGTAGCCGATTTTGTTTTACTAGGTTTTAACTGGCTAGACCTCACGATGGTCGGCTTTTTTGGAGTTGCCGCAAGGAGTTGTGAGTTCTTTCGCGCAGTGGGGGGGAAGGGTGTTTTTCTCAGACTGAATTCTTCCATTTTTTACTCGACTGTTAAGGAACGCGTGTGCATAGGCAATACTCGAGTTGAGTAGGCTCTAAATACATCACCGTTGGCCGAAGGGCTTACTTTTTTCTAGCGAGCATTTCGCATTGATTTATCGCGAACTTCATCTGATTCCAATTTACCTGACATGGTAGTGGATTGCTTATCAAGCGCTGGATTAGGAGATAGGGCCTCGACCCAGCGATTCAATTTTCCTTTCTTGTATTCGAAAATGAAATCGTAGTTTTTCAATTTCATTCTCCACGTAAGAAGTCTGTAGCCGGGGTTCTCAACATAGAGCGTCCAATGAACGGGCTGATGATCGAATGCTAATATGAATTCCCTTCCGTAAAGTCCTTTTCTTGTGATAGGATGGCGCCCACAGCGTACTCTGAAGGATATGTGACTAACTCGACGTAATCCTCAATGAATCGCCTATAATAACTAGAAGGTCCCAAGGATTGACGGACAGCTTTTACCATGCAGAGAGTGGGCAAGTTTTTCATAGCTTTTATCTTGGATAGGGTAGGTTTGACTTCATTCCGTCCAATTATGCGACCTAGATGTTCCACTTCTTTTTGCAAAATCATAGGGTGGTTTTGATGGTCTGATGATTCCGCTCATGAGTTCTTTTTCGACTGCTTGTCTACATCTTCAGCCAAATCTTGAGCCCGTCGATATTGTTTTTGTTTTATTACTATATTTTCAGTCATGGGTATTCGGTGCTTAACCAAGTGGGTTGGAGTTAGTTTCTCGCCATTTAAATGGAATATATCCGGAAAATCGTCTGTCGATTCGGCAACGTATTCTTTTTCTTCATTATTTAAATAGGAAAGGTAGAAACTGTTGAACACGCGCTCTTGGCGGGGAGGGGGAAGGGCTATCTCGACTACATCTTCAGTAGTGCGATTGCTTGACGAGTTCGTGGTTGAATCTTTAATATGCGAGCAAACAGTTTAATTTTCGATTTTAATTTTCTCTTTGCTTCCTTGGATTCTTCGTAAACAAACGGAATTGGTGTTACTGGCTAAAACACCATGACAATAGTATTGTGTATACAGGACATTTTGACTTGTTCCCGTCGGCGAAAGTGTCAGCTCAGAATTCCATCTGTAGAGATAGAAAAATTATTTCTTACTACGTACAATTCCGTCGAGGTTCCTAAAACCAAAATTTCGAGTTTGCCTGGGGTCTTTACTCCGTGCTCGGTTATTCCATACGTTGTAGTATGTTTGTTCGCTGAAATCACAAGTTCTTCTTGTAAAGCTTGAAGTTTTATCAGACTGACCCCTGATCCTAGATCGACCATGAAGGATGCCTTCGGATTGCGAAATTCCGTGGCAATCAGCAAGACTACCGGGAAATCTTTTAGTTGGTTCCGGGTTTGGAACACCCTGTGGAGTTTTTCAGATCCTTCACACTTCGTGGACGCTCCTGAGACTTGAAGCTCGTCCGGGCGTCCTGATGACGAGCTAGATTGAAGTTTCAATTTTTTGGATCCTTGCTGCCAGAAGGCAGAACGATGCTGACTGAGGCAAATTTGCGTCTCTTTTCTTTGTTTCAGAACGAGCGTACGACATGTATAGGTAATGTGTATATTAAAAGGATATCCTGGGTATGGGAAAGGCGGTCAGGGATAGCCAGGAGTGTATCCAGGAAATTATTGGAACATTGGCAAACGGTACACCGAATTCAACATCGCATTCTTCATTCCAGGTACCTTGAGAATACTTTTCTGTTCGGGGTGAAAAGACTTTTTCTTCTAGTGAGGTCATGGTGTTGAAGGTGTGGCTCCTTTCGCCTTATCCGTTTTATTTGTCACATCCAAGGAGGGCTGTTGTGCCACCCTATATGTTGAGACCGATAACTGTGATGTGGAGTTATACTTCTTCACTTCTTTGATACGTAGAGCTTACTCGTATGCTCTCGCTAAGTCCTTTGGACGACTCGTACACACAAAGGTCTCGAGTTGAAATCGCGTCATATACTTGACCTCTGGTGTTTAATTGTATAACTAAAGGGCTTCCGAAGCACGACTCCCATTAAAACCAGGAGCTTAAAACAGCTCAGATTTGGGTCTGATTGGTGCAGGATGCAAAGTTTAATAACCCATAGTCGACATTTCTTCAAGAAATAAGATTATGAATTTTGCTCATAACGGGAAACAAGAGCGTGAGAGATTACAAAACTGCTCAGATTCGAATAAGCGTATATAGGGGGTGTAGAATAAGGGAACTGTAGAATGAACGAACTGTAGAATGAAAGAAAGCTGAGTGTATTTTCGCTTTCTTCCAGCATAGGCAAGAGAATTATTTCTTTTATATGAAGAAAATTTGAAACACTATAAATATTGTTGCATTTGTTGTCTATGACGTCATAAAGCACTGTGTGCTTAAGATCATTTTTGCAGTAATATCACGGACCTTCGAAATAAATACCGATTACGAACATCAACAAAGTACGAAATACACTATGTTTACTTTCATGCCTATTTTTACTTTTAATTAATATTTCGAACATCATGACACGCTGAAAATACCCTTAAAATTCAAAATGGCGGACTCAACATGGTGGACAAATGTTTAAAAAGTTGTCGGATTCACGTAAAACTTGAAAAATTCAAAATGTCGGATCCAATATGGCAGACGAGTTTTCAAAATATTAGTAGATTTTCATGAAACTTGGCCTCTTGGGGTTTCCAGGGTATCTGATAACGAACCTAAAGTCGGATTTAAAAAATTCAAAATGGCGCATTCAACTTGAAGAACAAATTTTGCAAAAGTTGTTCGATTTTCATAAAACTTGTCACTCAGTGGTTTTTGCGTCCGTAAATAAACCATGTGGTTATCTGGGATACCACTATGCCGCAAAGGGTTAAAGGGTTCTTCACAATCAGGGATGGTATTTTGCATTTTACTGTGGTTTAGGAGGGCCGGTGCGGTTGACCTAATCCTGAGAATAGCTTCAAGTCATTTTATACATTTTCGTTTGTTTATTAGATCAAATAAAAAGACATGAGAACTTGCAAAACAAATTTCCGGCATTTTTAGGGGTGGTTGTTGTAGAACTGATTTTGTGAATATACAGTATGTAAAAAAAACTCGGGTCTTAAAGGGTTACAGAAACGATTGACGTTCTAAATCCAATTAAACCATGAATAAAAAATAAAGCAAAAGCTAAAAACAGCCCAGGCTTTGATTCATCCGAGAAAATAAATTAAAATAAATCAAGTTTACAACATGAGCTAAAAGCAGCTCATGCTGTACTTGGAAATTGACAGAATCAAATAAAAATCAAATCGTTGTGAAGATATTCTGAGAAAACATGGTTGAACTCAACAATGTCATTCTACACTTTGATTTTGAATTCAAATTTTCCGATTTTTAAATTAACTTTGAAAACTTCACACCACAATATTTCTGGCTGAATAGAAATTTCACTGTCGAAAGTTAAACCGAAATTTCTAATTCACGTCAGGGGGTCACCCAACCCCGTCCTCCAAATGCCCCAAGTTTTTGATATTCCTGAAGCTCGGTGAAAACGTGACCCCGGGGTTTTCGGGTTCGCTAATCTTTACCCCAGATTCGTGATAATCGACTCTGAAAATCCCAGGGGTCACATTTTCATCGAGTTTCAGAAATATCTAAAAATTGAGGCATTTGGGAGAGAGTTGGGGCACTCGTCCCGTATTGTCATCTTCTCTCTTTCCTTCTCTGTGGTTCTCACGTCTTTCTACCCTACTCTAACTTATTTGTATGGGTTGTTATGTTTTAATAATGCTCACGTTGCATATATCCCCCCAAAGAGTTGATTCTAATTTTGGATAGGTTGAATACAAAATTAAATTACGTACCAGGACGGATCGTAACAACTCCACCCTGGAAATTTTGATTGTACTCTATAACTGGGTAAAAATGAACAATCCTCTCCCATGCTAGTTGGATTGATTATTTTCTTACAGTAAAATTTCTGAGTTATGTAAAAAAGTAATTGGGTAGTTAACTTATAAGGTAACTTTTCGCAACGTGTCACGACTTAAAATATCGTTGGTTTAGGCGCTTATTGTATTGACTTTTACGTGCTTAGTAGTGATTTTCAAATTCTTTATTCACACAAGAGTCTAAGTCATTATATTGAGAAGTAATATAAGTGACATTCAATCCTAGCTGCTCCTGTGTAGTGGCTTGAACTTATTATGGAGAATTATGAACATTTGTGTGCAAATTTTTTTTTAATGTTACACTTCCACTTTTCAAATTTTGTGCTTGTTGCATTTTGCCACTCATGGGCATTTTCTTTCTCTTTTGTTTTTATGGGGATCGCTCACAATCACTAATCACTTTACATCGGTTGAGTCATATGCACCGGTAGTTCTACCGTGGGCAGGGGAATTCCCAATACATTTGTTGTATTAGCTGCTTTTTCAGGAGCCCGCTGAATTATTTGCTTGCGGAGGATTTCATTTGAATATGTGTCAGTGGCTTTTGGAGCTATTTTTGGTAATTCTAACTCATCATTATGGTGTTGTACGAGGTCGGCTGCTTTGAAATTCAGAGTATATATTTTCATGTCACTAATACTGGACCTCCTAGATAGCTTCTTCCTAATACAAGCGACACAGGCTCATATTACCACTGAGTTTTTAGAGGGACAAAAATGGGTTCTAATCCCAGGATTGTCAATGAGTCTTATCCAATATATGACCCATGTGTAAGGAATAAGTGATTTTTGCGGAATGCCTTGCGATCACTAAATTCCTCTAATTTTTTCTCGATCTCCCATAAGGATTTTTTCATTTTTGTAATTTTGTCGGTAGGTATCGTCTTCTTTTAGTGATATGATAAGCATTAATTGCGTGATGTTAATCTTCCTGTTATTGTGTCCAACGATATGTGATATTTTTATTAGGTCTGAATGTAGAGTTGGCTCATAAATGAACTCTGCAGGATGTCGTTTGACTGAAAGACTGCTTAAAATTTCGGACTCTGTTTTCAATATGCAGCCTGGAGCTGGTTTGACTATTCCTAATTTTGATAACAGAGCAGCATCTCTCTTTCGCAAGTTTTACTGGATGGCATCTGATGAATGATAAGATCTCCCTTGCAAAGATGATATTGCTGAAGATACTTAGATTCCAAGAATTGATCCTCCGTCATTAGGATGTAGGTTCTTTGAGATTTATCTACGGCGATATGTCTAGAATAAGAATTTATATATGTCCGGCCAGAGATGGTTACAAATATTTCTTGAGGTACGGGTATTGAATGAATATGGTAGAGTTTATAAACTGTTTTGTCGAGAAGTGGTATATCCAGAACAAACCATAAGGATCCATTCTCCACTATGATCGTTGATATTGATAATTGTGCCAATTCCTCGATACTGACTTCTGGTCCTCGAGTAGGAAGCTGATCTTGTGTATCTATCCAATCCTGCTCACATCTTTCTTAACATTTGATTTGAAGTGTTAGTGTAGTTTATTTGTGGAATATGTTCTCTAATTGGATTCACCATAATCGCAATACTGGTTAAATCAAAATCAAACGTATTAAGCTATCTTTCATGATTTTCTTCTCTTCGATGTATTTGCTCGAGATAAGCTCTCAAGACATGGGTTTGTTGCCCAATGAGGTCAGATAAATTCTTTCTGCATCATTTAACTCGTTGATTTTTGCGTCTAATAGTTGCTCATCATCATAGGTGACAAGTCCTGCAACAGGTACAATGATTTCTCCCAGAAACCCTAGTATCGGAGATGCTCTCTGTTGTCTGATGTTCGTCGGCACGTTTCGTAGATGAAGGTTTTCGGTCCAACGTTCAGTTCTTCCATTTCAAATAAAACGCCCTTCAAACGATTTGCAGCAACGTCATGTTTCCTAGTCAATTGGTAAGATTCGAAGATTGATTTCTGACATTAAATATTGCCGATTACTGATCAAATACTCGTAAGTTTTTGGAGAAACAAGAAAAAATCAGCCTTGACCCGGATATGAATAATAATAGATTTCTCGTCACCGAAGGCTTAAAAATGTTCGAGTTACAGATAATCATAAAATTCACGAAATATTAGATATTTTTACCTATTAGCAACTCAAAAATGGTTATTTCTGATCCGAACCAGTGTTGAAAAATGCACATTGTATGTACATATATGTGGATACAAAATGCATTTTTTCACCAAATTATTCATTATATTACATTGATTGTATTATATTTATTGTTGAAATGTATTGTGAAGCACGTTTGCTTATCAAACAATAGATATTAGTTTGAAAAATATCACAAAGCTAAATTGAATTTTAAGTTTTCTATCTCTTAGGACTTTAATTATTATGTGGGATCCTAAAATATTTTTTATGAAACCGACGTCATAAGTGCGCTTTTAGGTAATGCGAACGATACCTAAAATAGCACTTTTTGGCGTAGGCCGTAAAAGTTTTACTGAGGATATTTAGGGTCTTCATTTAAACAGGACTCCGTCTCTGGATCCTTTCGGGTTTCTAGATTAGGACTCTATGCGAACTATTTACACTAATGATGGACTGGTGTTATAGAAAATAGTATGTGACACTCGGCCCCCATGTAGCACTTTGTCTTGTGTAAATTACAGTACTCGTCTCGGCTCCGCTACGCCTCGACTCCGACTCGTATAACTATTTTATCACACCGCCATTATAAGTGTGATTTTAGGATCAGAAGTATCAATTTTTGAACCTTAAGTGATGTGAAATCTATCATTATTCCCTATTTTGACGTATATTATGACCTTGCGCGAACTAAAGACAAAACATCTAATTTTTTCGATATGCCCTATTGAACACTCCTGTACATCCTACCGCGACATTTCCTGCTTGAATTTTCCTTACCTACTTAATTTTCAAATAAATAGATCAAATGTTTTGAATACCGAATATTTAAAAGCATCATGTCCTCGAAGTATCTAATTTTCTTACGTTGTTTGAAAAGTGTCTAATGCGTACGGAATTTCAATTTTCGAAACTCTTATTAGTCTCTGGGAATTCAAAAAAGAAATTAGCCAGTTCCAAATTCCAAGAATGTTGAGTCATGAATAGACAAAAATTTTAATTATTTTAACAATAAAATAGTCATCACATATACAGGAAAAATCAAATAAATAGAAATACTTCCGGATTGGAAATAATGAACATGTAGGCTGTAACAGAGAAATGTCATCAAGATTCTCTGAACGAAATCAGCGTAAAATGTTGTACACTTTTGAAACGGATTACTATAAAATAGAGTCTTTTGAACGAAAAAGGCATCTATAACAAATGTTAGGTCATTGAGCAACCTCAAACAATTATATCCAATTTGTTAAAAACGACAATTCTTTTATGCAACTTTCTAACTTGCTTCATTGGACACGCAATTTTGTGGAGTTATAATTTCATTGAATTTATTTTTTGCGAAGAATTGAAACAAATACTATAAAGAAGACGAAAAGGTGAGTTTCATTTCCTAGCTTTTGAAATGAATGCTTTCATGATTGCGTTTATAAACACAACATAGAAGCAATATTTTTTCTGCAGACATCAAAACTGCTTAAAATTAGGGGTTCATAAGTATATTCTTCTCCGTATTAGTACTGATTGGTTTTTCTTGAAGAAAATATATTACGAACATATTTAAATTATTCGATAAAGAATTAGAAAAAGAGTTAAAAATTATTTCAAATTAATTTCTATCAGATGGTAATATCTCAACACCATGCCATTTTATAGCATTAGAGTCACTCGAGTGTTTTTGTACTAAATTTTGACTGATAGCTCGGTGGTGTTTTTCTTCTAGTCTCATCTTGTTCTTATGTGTCTTTACTCTGATTCTTAGAGGACGACGAGTATCACCTATGTAAGTCGTACCACAAGAACAAGTGATTCTATAAATTCCATGACATTGGTCTAAAAGTTCTAGTTTATCCTTACCTAATTTAATATATATATCAAACTTATGATCATGTCCCTAGTCTCCAATTCTTTCAATCTTCTATTAATATGCTGGTTAACAAAGTTGTTCGGATAGTTATTAGAAAATCAATTTTTTTAACAATATGCAAGTTGTCAATGTGAAACATTCTATCATACATCATATCAACAAAGTTCTTAACAACATCAACTTTGTGATGTATATGATTGTCTGACAAATAATTGAAAAATCTGCCTGAATACGTTTTTTGCTATACCAGTTAGTTATAATATTTTTGTTAGAATCTCTCATAAGTTCAATGTTGAAAAAGCTTATAGAATTATAATAGTAATTATGATAATAAATTCCAATATTAGATCAACAAAATTTCCGAAACAAGGTTTTAGACTTGTCAAAGAGCTTTGTTGATAAGAATTGTTTGCAAATTAGTAGCATTGATCTCAAAATTTCTGAAGGTTTCATGGTAACGAAAGGTTTCCTTGGAAACAACCCTGATGTATGTGATAAAATTGATTCATTGAATGAAAATCCGTTGAAACAATTAAGAAGAGACACTTTCAAGATTCTAGGCAATTGGAGAAAGGAAACTTTGAGGAAGAGATATAAGATGGACTGTTATAAATACCGAAGACACAGTTCTTGCAAGATGTTATGTTTTGAGAAAGATTCATCAAGAAGGCTATCCTTTGAGAATGATTATTCCAACTATTAACACATCCACAATATTTTTAGAGCAGAACATTAATTCGATACTGAGAGACTCCATTACAACTTAAAAACTCAATATTAAAAATAGCTGAGAATTCCAAAAAATTTTTGTTCAAAAAACGGTTGCTGATGACTATATAATGATTTCTTTGGATGTTGTTGCAATGTTTCCAAGTATGCCCTTCGACTTAGTTGAACAGGCTATTTCAAATTAACGGGACAATATAGAAACGCGAAATCGACTAAGTCAATAAGATTTCATTCAAGGGATAGCTTTTATTATGAACTCAACTCATTTTAAATTCAATGGATCTTTTTATAGGCAAAACTTTGGTACTCCCATAGGTTCAGTCATTTCTCCGAGTTCAGCATAATTAATTGTGGAAGATTTGGAGGTCTTTGCTTTCAAAAAGCTAGATTTTGTTTTGCCCTTTTACTTTCGGTATGTTGATGACACCTTATTATGTGTTCCTCTAGCAAAATTTTAGTCAGTTATTGATGCTTTCAACAGTTTCATCCAAAACTTTAATTTACCCATGAAATAGAGAAAAATAATAAAATCAGTGTTTTGGACATATAAGTAATAAATGGTCAGGATGGTTATATTATTACCAATTGGTATAGAAAAAGTACATTTTCAGGTAAAATTTTCAATTTCTTTTTGGCTCATCATTTTCAAAACAAAATTGCAGTAATCGAAAACTTAGTTGACAGAGCTCTAGGTTTGTCCCACATTTAATTTCACAAAGAGAATTTGAATATTGTTAGGAATATCTTTTTCTTAATCCTCACCCACAGAAGTCAATTGAGCAACATGTCACAATTATAATTCAACAAATCAAAAACAAACAAAGATACATTTCATCTACAGATAATCAGAAGGAATTGGGAGAATATAGTTCTTTTAATACTTTTGTTCTTACTTTTTTTGATCAAATTTCGAAAACTATTCAATTTATATTTAAAAAGTCTAATATTCATACTATTTTTTGTATAACGTTCAAAATGAATTCAATAGTAACTTCTTGTGAAGATCCTTTAGATAAATTTAAAAAAGGTGGTGTTGTCTACAAGATCACTTGCAAGATGTGTGAGATGACTTATGTGGGACAGACTGACAGACTTCTTAATACTACGATGGAGGAACACAAAAGTGATGTTCGTTTGGGACCTTGCTATAAGAAAGTTCTTGCTGGACATACGAGAGCGTTTGTTTGATGTTGACCATGAGTTTGACTGGGATAATGTTGAAATTTTACATAGTGGAAGTAACGAAAGAAAAAGAGAATTCATGGAAATGCTTTATATTAAAAAACAAAATAAGTTGTCTGATAATTTAAAAACCTATTTGGATGAGTTAAACGGAAGTTATTCTAGTATGATTGATTTCATTTAGCAATAGGTCTTCATAAGTCTTGACTTGCTCTTATTTCTTGTTTGTGTATAACGGATTTGCCTTGATGAGGGTGCTGTGTGAGAACCGAAGCGTTGGTGAATATTATTAATGATTTTTATTGTGATTTGATGGTAATAAAATTTTTTGCTTTTGTCCAAAAAAAAAACAAATTTTGTTTTTTGTTTTGTTTTGTTTTCACAATCAAATTTAGAAAAGGCATAGCATTCTAAATCTTGCATTTTTAATTCAGATAATATAGGAGATATGGGAGACACCACAGGTGTTCCAAATGAATGTTTATAAAGAACATTACCAAATGTGAAAACAGTAGAATCTTAATCAACTTGTTTCATCAGTCCTTCATCTTTCATTCTCTCAACATGCTCAAACCATCTTAAAGAATTTCTTTCACATATGTTAACTAGTGTCTCATCTACACCCCATTCTTTGAGGCATAGCTCATTACTTACTGTGTCCATCAGCATTTTACCGCACATCATGCGCAGGAATGTCATGTTATTCGCGTTAATGTTACTCTCATCCTTTTCTTTGTAGGTCTAGGTCTCGCTACCGTACAGCACTGTCAGTATAAATACAGAGTTGTGTATTGCTCTTTTAGTTTTACTTTATATATTTTACATCTGATAATGTCTCCTGCTCTACCCATAACCTGCTTACCCTCGTTTATGCGCCTATCTAACTCTGCATCTATCTTCCCGTCATTTGTGAATAGACTACCACGATATGCGTAATCATCAACTTGTTCTATTCTCTCATCGTTTAAGAAAATGTTGCATATTGTTTTCTCACCCTTACCTTCGAGCACCATAATTTTTTTCATCTACGTTAATTTGAAGGCCCATGTTCTTCATGCTTGTATTCAGTTTGCTGAACATTCTTTGCAATTTTTCGATTGACTCTGCCATAATAACCTCAATATCTGCGAACGCTAACCCACGTACCCTCACTGTTTCAAGATTCACACTTTCATCGTCAAAGAGAACCATTCTCAGGCACTTGTCAATGAATATAATCAAAAGCCACGAGGACACAACGCATCCTTACCGAACACCTTGCATAATATCACACCAGTAACTCAGTTTTCCATTTATCCTTGCACTCGCTTCGCTACCAGCATATATTGTTTTTATTGCTTGCAGTAGCCATCCATTGACTTCGTACCCTTTCAGGACTTGCCAAAGTTCACTTCTATCTACCATATTAAATGCTTTTTCTAGGTTAACAAATGCACAGAAAACTCTTTCCTTCATTCCTCAACTTTTTCTGTGATCTGTCTTAAGCTAATTATTTTATCCGTACCTGATCAGCCATGCATGAATGCACTTTGGACTTCCCATAACTTTTCTTCTCTTATTTTCATTGCTTTTTCCAATTGTCTGGGACTTCTCTCATCTCGATATATAAATTTATCAATTCGCACAACCTGTGAGGTATGTAGTCGCCACCGTATTTAAGTATTTCAGCGTTAATACTGTCTACACTAGCAGCCTTACTATTTTTTTAAATTCCTAATTATATCCTTAATCTCAAGTCTCTCAAGGCATTGGTAGATCAATATCAGCCCACACGAGAAGTAAGGTAAACTTAACAGTACCTTACCAGGCCCACGTATAGATTTCTGCACGGTTGTAGCTAAGACTGGTGACTCACTACACTGTTTTGTCGGTTTCAGGCAAAGAAACTCTATTTTCAATTTAAAAAATGGACAACGACAAGAACATTTTCCGAAAAAATCTCTCTAATCAAACCGGTATAATTTCCTTTAGATTATGTGGTAAAAATATTACATTGAGCAATTCATCCTCGTACAAAAAATTTTGGAATTTGCGAAACCCTGACTGGCTTGAAGCATCTTAACCGGGCCAGACTTCTATTGCATCAAATCCTATGTTTCAGATGTATGAAGTTCTGATCGTTGAGAAGTCGTATCATTTTCTATCAAAATTTTCGTAATGAAACTGTCAAATTTTATAAAAATTGTATAGGTCCTGATACGGAGAACTCGATTCAAGTCTGTAGCGGATAAAATTTAAAAGAATTTTAATAAGAAGCTGGTAAAAGAAGAATATAAGATTTGTCGATGGATAAATTTGGATTGAAATTGCCGAAAATTAGGAAGATAGGATTTGATACAAACATTTTGTGGATGAGAATTTACTGATTATTAATGAAAATATTCTGACAAAATAGAATAGGATTTATCAATGAGTGAAGATCGTCAAAAACTTTCAAGATTTTAAGGCATAGGATATGATACAGAAGTTTGGTTCGGTAGGATTTGATAGAGTTTCAATAATATGCTGTTGATCGAACGGTATAAGATTTCTAAATGAATGGAATTTTCTAGAAATTTTTGACATTCTTAAACATAGCATTTGATACAAAACCGAATTTTTTCGTGTACCAACAGCAGCCCAGTTCTTATAATTTGATACAATTGTATACCAAACTATTCAATAACGCAACGTGTGACACAAACAATATGAAAAATGGCTGTTTCATTAAATTTTATACATTTCTATTGCATTTTTACAGAATCAAGTTCACAACGACGTGAAGGACATGGCAGAAGTCAAGGACGTAGAACCCGGCAAGATTCTAAACGTAATCAAAGAACTGCTCTGCCTGCTCCTCCAGCTAATGATCCTCCTGCTGATGATCCTCCTGCTGATAATCCTCCTCCTCTACAATACATACTAGACCTCTGGGTTCCTGACGGTATAGAAATAAAGTACGGCGGTGAACTCATTGGAAAGTATCAAAATGATGAAGTTATTCCATACCTCCACTGGTTACATATTGCTATATTTTTTGAGCCTCCCGCTGGAGGAATCCTCTACACGATGGTGTATGTTGAAGACTATGAGTGGATATGGAAAATAGGTCAGTGGGCTCATGCATATGGTCAACACCCAAGTAGGGGTGAGCAGTGGATAGAAAGAGTTTGTCAGAGTGCTGCACATACGATGATTTTGTACCATGAAGAACTAGCTGAGGCTCGACGTGGTGCACGAAATATTAGAGAGCAGAGACCGTTGCATCATTTAACATCCTTACGTCGCTTTCGATATGATGTACAACCAAATCCTAATCCTAATCCTAATCTTAATCCTGATGAACTTCTGAGCCTCCGATTCAGTCAAGATCATCAACAATTAAATCCGTACGAACCCCACAGATCAGGATTTCATGTAGTTGAAAATCAGCGAGAGAACATTCCCGGCCTTCATTTCGGTCAGGGTCTTCCAGAATTAAATCTGTATGAACCCCCGAGATTAGCAGTTTGTTCTAATGAAAATGAGCGACAGAACAATCCCCGACGTCGAGTGGCTCGTCTAACTATACAAACTTGCGAAATACCGGGCAGTTCTAGTTCTAATATTAATCAACCGAATACCGCCCCCGCATCTTCCAGACGTATTATGAAGAATTGGAGAAATCGTGGAAATAGCGGAAATGGCTAACAATAAAATGAAATAATTCAACATACTTTCTTTAGAAAATTTCATAAGCCAATCATAGGAAAAACTCCATGACCACGTGTTTCACTAGAAGTTCTTAAGGACTTTACTTACATATGTCTCGAAATACTTATCCAAAATCTAAAATGTTTTAAAGAACACTCAATCTAAAATCTTTCAAATTACTCAAATCAACAGGGCACACTTTCCTGGTGAAATCGTCCAAAAAAACGCAAAATGGCTAAACTAAAAAATCATGAAGGTAAACTTTAACACGTGTCGGGAGGTTTTTCGGTTTTTCTGAAACACAAAAGGCTTATCGGATGATGAAAGTTCCAATTATCTCGAATGAAACATTTTCCATAGTTATCAATAAGAAGGATCTGAATGACGGCTCTTTAGATTATACAAAAATGATTAATTTCTCCATTTTTCGATGAAATTCTCTCAAACTTGAAAAGATGAGCAAGCTTAGTAATTCATTTCGATAATTGTAATAATCTGATGCATTCGTTTGAATTCTAAAGAAGACCTCTTGAATTCTGAATACTCATTTATATACTTGTTTATATTATAGAAAGATTGTACTGAATAATATGCATACCAAAACTGTTGAACTTGATTTTAATAAATGTTAAATATTATAGGTCAAAAGTCAATTCTTATTCATTTCTAGAATAAGAAAACTCTTTCTTGCGAACTACCCTGTCTACCAATTTCTGATATTTTGAGTTTTGCTGAGTATTTTTGTAGAAATATTTTGTGAGTCATTTTTTCTGAGAATTCTTGCTGTTGAGATATTCCAAGGGTAATTGAGTTAATGATTTTTGTGATGAAATTATGAAATTTGGTGCTGAATTTGAATGCTGCTTAAATAATAGAAAGCTGAAAATAGTAGCATTGAACGATTAAGAAAAGAAAAAGATTGTTTCACCTTGAAATTTTCACAGTGAGCATTTGTTAAAAAAATTGAGAATAATATCAAACGACCAATATTGCTTGATAGACTCTGGACATTTGTTTATATTATTTAGTTATAAAATTGAAATAAATTATCAAAGTAAAAAAATTCTTGCTTATATTATATTCGGACCGTATTATCAACAAGTAATAAAATATTACAGCCTCTAAGATCTGTAAAGTGGTATGATTAAAAATATATTTCAAAGGCATTATCTGATATCCATAAAATGAATGAAGGAAGTGATCTACGGTTAGAAAGGACTCTTAAATGATGAAATCGCGTGTGACATAACCCTTTATTCTAAAAATGGTGCTGCGGGTCGTCAACTGAGGATGAAAAAAGATGTACAAAAATTCATATTTATTTGACAATTTGTATAAAGTGAAAAAATATCTTCGCGAATTAACCTTTGAAATGTTGTTATAGAGAATCCTGATTTACTGATTAACGGTTATTTTGCAAGTAAATTCTCTAAATTAAATAAGCCATTTATGTTTGTTTTCAAAATAAAAATTATAAGAAAGTTTTAAATTCAAGATAGAAATATCTTTTTCTAAGTCCCACTGACAGTCCAAAAGGGAGACAGTTAAATTCATGCAATGTCTTTGTAGACTAAAGTCGAAGGTATTTCCTGTCTAAATTTTTGATCAAAATCAAGTAATTAGTACCTTTATGCCCATTGTTCTCATAAAACTTTGTGGGGTTGATAGTTTGAAAGCCGTCTTCCAATCTTATAATGAAACATTTTCAGTGTGAATGAAATTATTAGGGGGTTTCAGGTTCAAAATAACCCGAAAACCACCAGTAGATTCAAGAGTGAAAAAAATATCAAAAATAAATTGCTGATTGGACCAATCACATACGAAGCCTGTTTCTTATTCTTCCTGCAGCAACTTTAAACTCTCGACTTGACCACTTTCTCTCTAAAATCAAATCTATCTAGAAAAACTGAGATTTGAAAGGAACTAAGAATCTCGCCGACGTTTCGTTAACATTGCAGTTCACTTCTTCAGGGCTAACCTAAAACTGAAGCTTCAGGTTATGTTGTTCTTATATATACTCTTTACGATGCCTGTGATTGGCTAGAGCGCCCCACCGTGGGGACTGGTCACACTTAATAAGCCAATCAGGTCTTTTGTTTTAAACCGAGAGGACGGAAAGCCAAATTGGATGAGTATTACATCCATTCTTCCTATTGATGTTATTAGGGTGTTTTAAGATTTAGATTGCTTCTCTATTTTTTCTTGGGAAAATATTGTACCTATGTTTGTGCGATGATGGTTGTTTTTTCAAATAAAATACTATGACCTGTTTCTCTCCCGGTTTCTCCAATATAGACTTTGGCCAAAAGAGCAGGAAATTTTATATACTCCCGGATTATTAGAAGGTGCCCTTTTTATCTTAAGGGTAGTTTAAAAGATTTTCTATTTTCGCAGGTGGTTTAAATATGGTTTGGATGTTGTGTTGTGTTTGCTGAGAATTCTTCCAATTTGTTCTGTGATACCTTGGGTGTAGGGCAGGATGGTGGTCGTTTTTCTCTCTTTTTCTCTAGTAGGTTGTGTTGACTTGTTTTTTTTTATTGTATTTTCTTATTGCTTTATCCATTTGTTTTCTTGTATAATCGATTGCTTAAAGTTCTGGACAAATGTATCACGTATTTTGTGGTGGGAGGAGGCATGTAGGTATCTGTTTTATCGGTGGGTTTTTTGTCAACTTCATGTCCTAATGTGTTATCAGATCTTTTGTAAACTAGTACGTTGAACTGGATATTAGGTTGTAATCGATTGATGAAATCGGAAAACTTGTGTACTTCATCTAGTTCATGTCTCTGAGTGACAAAAGTTTTGTCAACGTAACGGCAAAAAAATTCCGATTTAAGCTTGGATTAGTTAAAGATTTAATTTTTAGATGTTCCACAAAGATGTTCGCCATTACAGGTGATATTGAAGATCCCATTGCTACTCTTGTGGTTTATTCGTAGAATTTGTTACTGAAAGCGAAGTAAGTATCATTAAGACAGTGTTCAATCAATGGTCTGAGATCGAAGGAGAAGTTTGCAAAGGATTTAATAATATCGATTGCATCAGAGATTGGTACTTTCGTAAAGAGAAGCACTACGTCAGAACGCACTGAGATGTCTTGTGGTTGAATGTGAATCTAATGTATCTTTTTGATAAAATCAAAAGAGTTTTGGACGTGTGTGATAGAGTTTCCTGCTATACGCTAGTTCGAACCAGAAACTTCAGCAAGTAGTCGAAGACACAAAGCAGTTTTCCAATGAGATCCACTTGGTGTTCGGACTAGATAAATACAGAACAGTACATTTAACCAGAGAAGAATTAGGGACGGCAGAGCTAGAGAATGATTTCAAAATAACATCGAGGCCATGACTGAGGGCGAGTCAAATAAATACCTGTGTATTCTCGAATCTTTATTATTCTCGAATTTTCAACAGTTGATAATTGACCTGTTGAAGACTGAATAAAATTAAACTATTCAATACTGAAGAAAATTAGGCCCAAGTAAATAATCACTTATTTCAACATTACCATAATACGATAGTTACGAAAAGCCTAACTACTGCCTTCACTATGAGACTCCGAGTGACTCTAAAGAGTTCTCTTAAGTCGGCAAACAAGATCAGGGAAATCAACACTTATGCGATCCCTGTCCTCGCGTACTCCTTTGGGCTCATTAAATAGTCGAACGCCGACCTTGAAAGGTTAAACAGAACTTCTTTACTTTTTGAAATCCACGTGAAACTTTTAATACTTGCGAAGAAAGGTTTGATAAATGTCGAGAATTTTTGCACCAGCATTTGATAAAATTCTTGAGAATTCAAATGAATGAAAGAAAATATTCAAAATAAAAAAATTTCAATTAAATTCAGAAAAATGCGAGCAAATTGAATTTAGTGAATATGTAAGAGAATATCAGTTAGTTGAAAAAAGTTTAAGAAAAATCCAATCAATCAAATAAAATTGCCCTGAATTTAAAATAATTTAAGGGAAATTGAAATAATTTAATAAAATTCAAGGAAATAAAAGAAATTCCGAAAATAAATTGAAAAGAAAACTTTGCATATCCACTCAAAAAGTAAAGTAATTTAAGAATTATGAAGAAAATGTTTATTCTAATGCATTCTTTTTATTTGAATCAATTTGCGTTTGAAATAAACAAACGCTTGTTTGACCCTGTATCAACTATGTTATTCCTATATTTAAATTTAACAAAATTACTTAAAAGTTTGTGTAAAAATGCTGAAATTAATGAATTCATTAATCATTTGAGCCAAGCAAGAAAACTTGTGGTTGGCATCCGAAATAAGTAAATAAAAAAACTTGTTGAATTAGGTTAGTGTTCATATTTAGACAGTACTGCTGAGCTGATAAATCTTAATAGTGAAATTGAGAGAATTTATTCTATCAAGTTAGTTACAATATTTACATTTATTACTATTGAGCTGAAAAGGCAACACGTGTGAAAATTTAAGTTATCCATAGTCATTCGACAATGTTCCTTACCGGCTGCTAGCATGAAAAATGTTTATTATAGAAGAAAATATGACAGTCGCTACGTACTCTCTCGCTCTCTCTCACTCTCTCTTTCTACTCTGTACAAGGTCTTATAATTCTGAATAATAGCACTTTAAGAAATAATATTGTTTAATCTAAACTCAGAACATCGGCTGATGTTTCTTTCATATTTTTTATTTGAATTTGCATATCTACTTTTATCTTCTTATTTATTCAGTATTTTAATCTATAGAACTCAACGTTTTTCAAGTCATTCCACAAGATATCTAAATTTTAAAATGTGTTAAATTGATAAAATGACACAAATTTTATAAATTTATCAAACGAGAGAAAAAGCAAACTTGACGAGAACAAGCTATGTTGATTGTATTGATAACTTTTTACTTCGCGGAATTTTTTGCATCGTAGATGCTTTAAACTAATAAGAATATTTATTAGTCAACGCAATATAATACATATAATTGGTATTAATATTTATATCATAATTAACAATGTAATTATCAGTTCAGTCACTTATTATTGGAGGGCCAGTTAAAAGTTGACTTCAACTAGTTATAATTTGCTGGATCATAAGGAACCAGCCTCAGTATAAAGTCAAAAATCAAGTTTTAATGCAGATTACCTTTAATTAAATAATGTAACCACTTATTAATAATAACCATACTGATGTCACGTCCTTAAAACATATAAATACGTCATATTTCCCTAATTTTCTCGATTTGCTTGCGATTGGAAAGGACTCCAACTTCGAGACGAGCGCGCAAGCCAGATAAACTTTAAATGCACAAATGATGATCAAATCAGTTTATTGAATGTACAAATGTGAGTTTCACTGTGATGAGATGTGCTCAGAGGTTGAAGGGTACTATATACTCGTCTCGGTTTGTACAACTGGAACGAACCGACAATACAAGGCGAAATTAGGTTCTTGTGAGAGTTTAAGCTATCGAGAGTTTCGAAAACCAAAGGCAAAAAGTTGCATCCTCGGCATATTCAATCTTTTTTAATTCTTTATTAAATGTGAACTTTACGGTGGCCAGCTCTTGGAGAACTGCTAGTGCTTTGATTTTGAAGATGTGGGTTCGATTTATCGTTTCCACGTAAGTATGAACGTTGGATTTTTTGAAAACAATTAATTATATTCGAATCAAAAGTAGTGCCATTTGGAGTGTGAGCAGACTCAAGTGATACCTTGATTTCTAAGATGAGTTGATTAATGTTACTTTCTTTCAACATCTTTTGTAACGTATGATAATTTCTGTTGCAATCCCCGGATTCAGAGTCAGTGAAGCAATAAAATATAAACTTTTCATATTGTCCAATGATGACTGTTCTGTAGTCAATGAGGTATTCTAAATTGATTACGGAAATGATATTTTAATCACTTAATGAAAATCGAATCGATCCGTGACCTGAACAGAAATAAGAAAAGAAGATTAGTGTATGATATTAATTGTAGTGGCTTAATCATGTTTCAGAATAAAAAATCAAATCTTATTCTGGAACGGATGCTGTGATTGATAGGCCAGACAGTAGGATCTTATCAACCCATTAACCATACACCGAATTGTAGTTTTCTATACGTTATGATTTTGCAAATTTTTATGACTTAAAGGGATTGTAAAAAAACGTAGTTGCATCTTAAAATCCTTTCGATTTAATGGTTAAGATAATGTCTTTGACAGTTTTTCTCTTTATGAGTTTTTTGCTTCCAACGAATTACACAGCGGTCTTACTGCTTAAGTAAATTATTAACGAAAATATAGGGCCATAGGCTCCATATATTAGTTCGATAGGCGAGTAGATTGCAATGTTAAACGATGTTATTTTTATGGATAGCATTCGTTTATCTGTAATTCGAATACCAATTACAGAGTTTTGCAAAATAAATAATCCCTTCTTTTTTTTTGTTTTGTTTTTTAGAATTGGTTTGATGTGTGATAATTTAAGACGATTAATGTAAACTGCTTTTGGAGATTTCTTCACGCTAATCCTTACATTTCCTTTTCCGAGGATTTCTCATAATTCGTAAACACCTGTATATTGATCTGCGAGTTTTTTAAATTTTTCCTCCTTTTAATAAAAAGACACGATCACCTACTTCAAAGTTCTGAGGATTTGCTTTTTTGCCATAATAGATTTTGGATCTTCCTTCAGCTAAAATTAATTTTTTTCGTGCCAATGCTCTGATCTCATGGAGACGTGTTACTAAATTGATCAAAAGGCCATTATAGGTTGGCAAGTTTTCGAGTTCCGACGGAGGATCGCTAGAAGGCTGTCTGGCTAGTTTCCCGAATACTAATTCTTAGGGAGTGCAACTCATTCCTTCATGTACATTGTACACTGGTGTTGCATCAAAAGGTGGTTTACTTTAACCAATCGTCATATTCAGCATTTTTCTGAAAAAACTATTTTAAATAATAGCCTAATACGTGGTGCGACCTTTCTAGTGATCCCTTAGACTGGAGTTAATAAACTGTTGTCCTAAATTGTTTGAGTTTAAACCTTCTTGCTAGTCTAATAAGTAAATTACCTAAAAAGTCACTTCATTTATCACTCAACACACATTTTGGCGCCTCATATATGCAAATAAGCTTTCTTATTAAAGCATCAGCTACAGTGCTAGCTACTTGATTTGGCACAGATACTGCTACACATAATTAAGTAAAATTATCTTGGATAGTCAGAATGTATTCATTTCTTAACGCATTTGGAGGTAGAGGGCCCACAACGTCCATAGCAATTTTTTCAAAAGCTATTCTCGGTGTATCTGTGATTATCATCGAGTTCTTAGTTTTAACCCTGACTAACTTTCTTGATTGGCATCGCAGATATTGCTGAATAAACCCTTGTATATTAAGCTTCATGTTAGCCTAATAATACCTTTGGCGTACTCTGTTGTACGATTTTGTGAGACCTTTGTGCTCACCTACTGCTGAAGAGTGAGCCTCTTCTAAAATTGGTATTATCTGCTCTTTCGTTGGATACTGAACCATTTCGTTGCAAAAAATTATTTTGATATTTGAATCTTCGAATGCTAAACTAAAAATTACCAGTGTTTTTTGCCAATATACATGATTAATTTGGGCAGTTTTTTCTAGGCTTATTGATCCTAACTTTAGTTTTCCTGCGAATGCTTGCAGTGAATATATTGCTGATCTAATGTTGTTTAAATTTTCGGAAAGGTTACCTTTGTTTTCATTTCCAATTGGGAGGGCAATATGATATTGTTCCCCTTTTTTGGTCTCTTACGATGATCCTACCTGTAACTTTAAAAATTTTGGCATATCTCCTCGTTTTTGAAGCATTCTAGAACCGTTGTCACGTAATTATCCTTTCTCATAGGTAATTGCTTACGGCATTCAACTATGTTTCAACGAAAAATATTCCGTCCGTTCAAAGTGGCTCCTTCAGGGGAAAGTTCTGGGGCATTTTTCATTGCTGATATTACAACTGGTGTTATTTCTTCTGGATCATCCAAAAGATCTTCTATATTTAAAGTCAATTCAAAATTTTCATAAATAAATTGTTCCCTTTCTCATGGTTGTTCTTCTCCATTTCCTTCATCCTCTTCTTCCTCTTCACTGAAGGAGTCTAAATCTGCTTAACTTTCTTCAGTGTATATATCTTGATTTCTTCGTTTCCTCGATTACTTATAAGTTATATTATTAATGAGAAATAAAATAATAATAAGATAATGAATAATTTTTCTTCACTATTTACACTTTTCCTTGTCATTAAGGGGCCTGCTTGAGGAGATTTCTTGCGTCTTCTTCTCTTATTTAATTAAGGAAAATGTACCTTTTGGACTTCCTTCTTTGGCCTTCCTCTCTTCTTCCGAATGAGAGAGGATAAATCTTCTTGTTGAATGACTTTCTTGGGTCTTCTTCTTTTTCCTTTCTCTAAAAGTGCATTGTTATCCATATTATCTTCATTACAAATAGAATGCGGTACTATCCCAGCATTTTCATTTAGATCATTATCACTTTCAATTCCTTCATTTATATGTTCAATTTCAATTTGTTTCTTCAATTTTCCACGAGTGACTATTGCACTCCAGGTTTGTGGTTCACCCTTTTCATTACGAGGAAAACCTATAATCAAGTTTGTGCCTCTTTTTCTAGCAATAATTGTGTCTGAACTTTTGTCAGAATTCTCACACTCCAGAGAACTTAAAACCTTAGGACTAATAAATTCACATACGTTCTTATCCCTTCCTTCTTTAATTTCATAATCAATGTCCTCATTAAATATCAGAATCACTGGATTATTTAATTCACAAACATCATTTGCGCTGCATTTGTCAGCAGTAGTGTTTGTTTTTACAATATGTATAGCACTAAAATTGGTATTTTCTTTTTT
The DNA here is from genome assembly GCA_011634705.1 of Andricus grossulariae. Taxonomy (NCBI): domain Eukaryota; kingdom Metazoa; phylum Arthropoda; class Insecta; order Hymenoptera; family Cynipidae; genus Andricus; species Andricus grossulariae. The sequence goes on from JAABKJ010000755.1 coordinate 6,232,523, forward strand.
CTGCCACGGGGTTTCTTGATAGAGAGTTAGCATTCACATTAAATTTTCTGGCTTCATAAATAACATCATAAATATACTCTGCTAACTTCAGTCTCCAACGGGTTACTCTCGAACAAGGGTCTTTAGAATTTTTAAACCATACTAAAGGTTCATTGTCGGTTGCGAGTGTGATTTTGCGTCTGTACAAAAAGGTTACTCCTCAAATAATCGAGAGCGCTTCTTTCTCGTAAGTATCATATTTACGCTCACTTTCGCTGAGAGCTCGTGCAACAAAAAATATCATTTTTTCTTTTCCTATTGCGCCTTCCGATAAAATTGCACCAATACTGTATCCAGATGCGTCAAAGGCTGTTTGCTGATCTTTATCCGAAATGAAAGGTGCGTCCTTTTTGAAAAGCTGAGTTAAAGGACCAGAGATTTTAGAAAAAATGTTCTATAAACCTACGATAGTAACCTGCTAAACCTAAAAATTCTTTGATGTTCTTTTGATTTTTAGGGACAGAAAATTCTTGTACGGCTTGTATCTTTTCAGGATCAGGACGATCTCCATTTTTATCAATTATGTGTCCTAAGTATGCGACTTCTGGTCTTAGGAACTCACATTTGTCGGGTTGTAGCTTTCAATTGGCTTTACTTCGAGGCTATGGGTGTAAAGCACAATATGGTCTAAATATACAAATAATTCCGGGCCTTGTAATCCGGTTAAAACAAGGTCCATTAGTCTTTGAAAAGAGGCCGAAGCATTTATAAGTCCGAAAGGCATCCGGTCAAATTAGCAATGACCATATGGCGTAGAAAACGCTGTCTTATAGGCATCGTGAAGACTCATTTTAATTTGTTGGAATCCCGATGCGAGATCATATACGGAGAAGTTTTGAGCTCCTCTTAATTGGTCTAAAATTACACTTATATTAGGCAAAGCATAGTAGCCCCCAATAGTTTTTTCGTTTATTTTCCTGAAATCCAGCACCATTCTCCACCGCTCATTTCCTTGCGAATCAGCATTCTTCGGAAAGATCCATACACGTGTATTGTATGGTAATTGGGATGGTTTTATTATACCATTATAGGGTAACTCATAGACTTGGCGGGTTGCCTCCTCTTTATGAATCGGGAGAAAGCGATATTGACGTGAAGCTATGGGCATATCATCCGTTGTAGTGATGTGGTGTTCAAGGACAACCGTGGCTTCGAGTTGTTCCCTAAGAGCATGGAAGCGGTCTCGGTTATTTAAAAAAAGTTTATCGACATGTGCTAATTCTTGTGTCCGTGAATGATCTAGTCTAAGTAACTGTTTAATTTCTTTTAACCTATCATTGCTGTTGACGTTGTATATAGGGGGAAACTGATTACCATTTGAGTACGAGCACTTAACTTCATCGAAGATGTGATCTGGACATTTTTCACGAAAGGTTATATCGAAATCGTTGTCTTTTCTATCTAAATAAGTGGACTGTTTGTTCATTTTTTCAAATTCTTCTAACGTGACGAGTGGTACTGTTATTTCCCTAGCTTGCATTGGTATATTGGCTATTTTCATATATGCTTTGCCATTATTATTGGTTGCCAAAGAATCGATAAGAAATATACCATTTCCAGCATTTATTCTTGGTACATAAACTTCCCTTTCGTCTGAATTCCCCATTTTTACAAAAAGTATCAAATAGATCTAGCTGGTGGTGTAGTTATAGTTTCATCAGTTATGAAAGAGTAGATTTGGCTTTTACATCATGCGTTTTTGTCGCATAATTAATTTTGACGTCATTATTTGCAAAGTATTCTGAACATGGAATTTTATCAGAATCTACCGGTACCTCATCAGGAATTTCATTGAATGTGGTTAAGTAACCAAAAACATCAATGTTGACTTATTAACAGATGCAGTATCTTGACTAGAATGTCTTTTAATTTAATTGGGCCCTGCACCTGTATCTACCATCATACACAGAAGATTATTTAAGCCTTCGAAAGTTAGAATGACAGCTGGTACGAAACTTCCGTACTCATGTTAACTTTCGCCGTTTTAGTTTCTAAATAGTTTTCACTATTTAAAATATTTGCATTTAATTCTTGATTGCTGTAACCTCCCTCATTGCACATTGATTGAGGGGGGTTCTCGCGTTTCCCTGGTTCAAATACTCTAGTTGTGTATTTTGTTGAGAGAATCCTTGGGCCTGATTCCAATTCCTATTATTGTCATAATTATTGGTACTTTAATTGTACGTTCTTGGTTGCCATGTCCTGTTTTTATCGCGTTCTTGCCTAGAACCCGTGTAGAAGGTACCTTCGAGCAGATGCGAATACTGCGGACCACTAATTGGTCGTACATTCCGAGGATTTTCGTGTGCTTGGAATGAAGGTTGCTTAATGCAGGCGACGTTTGTGAACATTTTTCCTAAATTCTAAAGTTTCGGGGTCTTCTTATTTGATCAAGTGTTGCCCGGTTGTCGTTTACTAGTATGGCAAGATCAGGTTCACTTGCGTTTGACTACGGGTAATAGTAGCGTTACATGCTTCTATTTTTTCACTTCGGTTACTCGATTTATCGGACATTGTTTAAATTAGTTATAAGTGTCATGACTACAGTACGAGTGTTTTTTGAGCGGGCGATACATTTTATTGCTGGCATGTCAGGGTTTTAGGGCCCAAGGTATTGTAGCGTTGCTTTGTAATAAGCTCCACCTAACATATTGACTGTATCCCTGACGTTCACTTTGGTGTGAATGGACAGGGATCACATCTCACAATGCATTTCATCCTGATAAGATCAGTGCTTATAGTTTTTCTTCCATTCATATTTTAAATACATGTAAGTAGTTGATATAATGTGAAAGATGATTGAAGAATATCGTTGCGATCTCGTGACCCTGACTAGAAATGACCATTTAATCTAAATATTTTGAAAAATGGAACTGGAACTTTCTCTAGTCAATTTATCCTTTAATTTTTAGACGAAAAGGTTGAAAATTATGGGCTACAAGTGGCCTGCAGTGCTAAAAAATCGAATATTGGGAACAGAAAGTCAAATATCTCTATAAATAATTAATTAATTCAAATTTCCTGAAAGATGCCCCTGAAGCAACTTTTTACCATTACTCAAAAAGAATATTTTTATAAATGATAATAAATTGTTGAAATGATTATTTCGTTAACTTTAATTAAGTATTATTTCACTCAAAGTAAATAGTTCAAAAGTTTGTGAAATTTTCAATTTTATTCAACCAATTATAAGATAATGTTGTGAAGCATGTAAATAGATTTCTAAAAAACATATCGTATTTATCAGTATTATTGCGACGAAATGGAAAAATAAGACAAATAGAGAAGTTTAATAGATAAGCGCGATTGTGTCACATTTTTAACTTTACTAAAACAATAAGAAGGCTATGATCTAAAACTTGTAAATAGCCTATGTCAACCTTCTTTAAAAGGAGCCCAACAAACAGTAAAAATGTGTTCTGGTTCTGGAAATATAATTAGAAATGTTGATGCGTGCGCAAGACAAAAATTGCTCGATCTTCTGTCCATTATTTATTCGAAAACCAGTAAACATTTATACCTTTTCTTAATCTCAATTCAAATAAAAGATCTGCAGGGTTATTTTGCGAAATTTTTGAAAATCATTTCATTTTGAGGTCATATGGTGCAGAATTTTTCATCTTTCAGGTTATTTTGAGGACAACATATACATTTCCTTTATCAAAAATATAATTTTTATTTTTTAAAACTATATCTTGACAGCGTTGCGTAGAAAACCTCTAGCGGCGTCACGTATTTTTCGAACGATATAAATTTTCTGGAATTTTCCAACAGTATACGCAATATTCGAAAACAACTAAAGGCTTCAAGATTTCGCAATATTCCACGCACATTAAAAAAATCAAGCACACAATAAAAATGTTATGTACTTTATGTCGTGTCTCTTTTAGGTATTCACGATTATTTGAAACAAAGAAGATAATGGATTGTATATAAAGCGGCAAACGCGGCATTGATTTCTCTCGTAATCAGTTAAACTCTTCAGGAAAATCATCGAAAATCTGGCTCATCTATTTTGGGAAGATGCGGACCCCTATTGCTCTTCTCTTCATAACCTTAGCAGCTTTCTCACACTCTAATCGTAAGTAGAATAAATCAGATAATTCAATAATCAAAGTTAAAATTGCGCGCGACATAATGTTTTCCCTTACATAGTTCCGTTCATTTTAATGTATGGCTTTCAAAATGTAAAGCCTATTGTGCCACACCCTCAACTATTCGCGCTTGATTCGCTTGGATCGCGTTATAATTTCCTCAGGTTCCATGAAGTGGGTCCCATGGGTTCATGGCTGGAGCGTAATTATTGTCGGGCACTGGCATAAGACATGCAGAGATGTTTTATCATCTCTGCCGCATTTCCCGCACTATGTTGTGATGTTGTACCTCATTTTGTGCATGCGAGGTGGTTGTGCCCTGTGAGCATTTGAACCACTGTTCTTAGGTCTTTATTGGGAATTTCCAGGATTTCCCTGGCTCTGTCCATCATGTACGTATAGCCCAGGATGGATATTGACTGTCAGCAACCCTGGGGCTGTTACCAGTATTTCCGTTGCTTCATCCGGGTTAGCTTTCGATAGCCATCTCGGTGCAGCAAGACACTAGGCCCAGTACCGATTCCGGTCTTACGTGCTGCGCTGCTCTTCACTAACTAGTCCGCTTTTTCACTGCCTTTGATCCATGTGTGACCAGGAACCCATTTGAGGACCATATTGTTCTTTTCTGCAAATTGGTTTAATGCCTTTTTGCATTCCCAAACTAGCTCTGATGTTATGTCTGTCTTTCCAACTGCAATTAATGTCGGTTGGCCGTCCGAGCTGATTGTAATCTGCCCACCAGAAGCGTTTTCATAATTCTAGTAAAACTTTTCATTTTAATTTCTACCATACTATTACAATAAGAGTGTAAGGTAACGTTATAATCACTGTACTGTAATTCAATCTTATCATTTAGCAGATGCCAGGAGTTGCTTACTATACTAATTCAAGTAAAAAAGTGTACACAAAATTTATAAGATTCTTAAGTTTTCTTTACAGATTGGCGAATTAATTAGAATTTTATTGATTTTTTTACATGTATGTCATTAGAAGGCCTAACATTTTGTACAGAAAAAGTATTTCATATTTTTTTATGATATATTTTCAATACCGTTTCCAAAGTTTGACTACATAACCACTAAGGTGGTCCAAATTTTTTTTCTCGAATTTTCATGCACATTGCCCCTAAATTTGTTTTAATCCACAAAAAAATATATTAATATTTTTTTTTATCGGAAGAAAGTGAAAGTTAGACGTAAGCCCTATAAGTTTAACACGTATTTTTCCCATAGGTTAGTTTTCTAGTGTCCCGAAAAACACCATATGTTCTTTTTGTAAAAAATGTTTCTAATACATAAAGTATGATATTGGACTTTTAATTACATGTTTAAATAAACTTTTCAGACAACTTTTTATTGTTTATAGCTATTTTCTCTTCAAATGCATTTAGAAAATCGCCGTTCTTTTTTAATGTTTCATCTTACTTTCAACTTTTCAGATAAAGCGAGGCAATAATCTATTAAAGTCAACAGAACAATTTTTTAAACAATTTATTATTACTTTTATCAATATTCTCTATGGATAATGATAGAAAGCTGTAGGATTTTCTACAATTTTCAACTATTGGTCTACTTTTAAAATAAAGTCAAATAATATAATAATTAATGCAATTTGACAAAAATAATAGTTCGAAGAAATTGTTATTGTTTATAGTACAGTTTATAGTTTACAGTAATGCTATATAGTACTTTTTTTCAAGGAGGAAAATTTAGAAGAGGGGAATGTATAAAAGGGGAAGATTTAAAACTTGATTCAACTTTTTTTACAAAAAATAACATTAAATAATTATTGTTAGAAAAAACGTTTGAATTTTTGTTGTTGAAATTTAGTTTGACATTTTTTCATGATACATTTTTTCTGACTTTTTACTTACTGAGTTAATTAATATAAGTTCATTGTCATTATTTATGACTCTCTTCTTCTACAGTAATAATCTCGTAGTAATTCTCTTATAGGAAGTTGCATTCTTTTCTGAAAATTGTTACTTCGCGCTGGTTTTTTACTTGTGAACGAACAATAAATAAATATCAGAGAGAATGAATTTTCAAACAAGTTTTTTCTTTTATGGATCTTTTTCTGGAAGAAAATCAGATTTTTGTGACATTCGTATTATTTGTTTGTAAAAAAAAGTCAATCAATAGCAGAAAATTCGAGAAAAATCCGCAGCTTTGTAGCATTGAGCTGAAGAAAGATAGTTACAAATTCATCCTCACGACTTTTTTCGATAAGAAGAAAATTATCAGAGTTATAGCATTTTCAAAATTCAAAAAGACAAGCGAAAATGAAAATTTCAAGCCAAACAACGCACAATATAAAAAAGTCAGAATTAAAAAAATGTTGCTTCTTAAACACCCTACAAGATTCTCATAACAACTTCTTGAATTTTCTTCAAAAATCGAAAATTCAAATTTTGGTCGCACAAAAAACTAATGAATAATCAACAATTCCATTTACGGTAAAAATATACCAGATACGAAAAAAGATAAAAACACAAAAATCGTGTAAACAAAAAACATCTGCAAATTTGTTAATAATCACTTTTTGGCAGGACGCGTGGTTTTTGTTTAACTTCGTAAAAAAAACAGCATTACAAATAAAAAAATTAATTTTTTGGACAAACGACACAAGCTACGAAAAAAATAAAACAAAAGTTGTTCATCCAAAAAGGAGCTTCAAATTTGTTATGATCATTTTTTGATAGGATGCGTGGTTTTAGTTTTATTCGTAAAAAACAACATTGAAAAATAAAAAATTCAATTTTTGGACAACTATATATAGTTTGTTTAGTTTTTTTTTTAAAGTTTGCATTTTGGAGAAAATCGAGTGCGAAGCATGAGATATAAGATGAGAATGTGCTCGTCAAAGCCAAAGGAGCTTTAACAAGAGAGAATTCACAATCGCCAAATGACATTTGTCGATTCTTTGACCTTTAATTTTAAGAGATCTGTGCACAAATGTGGGGAAAATATAATGACAAAGCGCGCAGCGCGAGGTAAATACATTATCGAGCGCGAAGCGCGAGAACCAACAGCCACGCGGCCTAGGTTACTTGAGGTTAGGATAAGATTTGATAGAGTCACAACAGCAGCTTGGTTCAGATAAATTGATACAATTTTATAACAAGTTGTTTAATAAATTAGCATGTGACACAAACAATATGAAAAATTGCTGTTCCATTAAACTTGATACATTTCTATTGTATTTTTACAGAATCACGTTCACAAGGAAGTAAAAGACATCAAGGACATAGGACCTGCCACGATTCTGGAGTTAGTCGTAGACCTGCTCTGCCTGCTCCTCCTTCTGATGTTCCTCCTCTTGATGCTTCACCTCCTAATGCTTCTCCTCCTTTACAATTCATACTAGACGTCTGGGTTCCTGACGGTGTAGAAATAAGGTTCAACAGTGGACTCATTGGAAAGAATCATTCTATTGAAGTTACTCCATATCTCCATTGGTGGAATATTGCTATATTTCGTGAGCCGCCCGCCGGAGGAAACGTGTACGTGATGGAGTAAGCTGCAGACCATGAGTGGATATTCAAAATATCTCAGTGGGCTCCTGCCCTTGCTAAATTTGCAGGTTTCCTTCAGCAGTAGGTACAAGGGATTTGTGGCAGTGCTACACATACGATGGTTCAGTTCCATAAAGAACTATCTGATCCAATTGCGTAACCCAAATTTAATCATCTTGATAATTTTTTGTTAATTCCAACTTTCCATATAAATTTTTAACGTTTCCATATAAATTGTATGTCGATCATATCCGTGATATCGTAAATATTTACCAAAACTTTACTTTATTGTTAGCTATTTTCGCCGGTTCCACGATTCCTCCAACTCCTCAGAAGACGGTTAAAAGATCTGGGTGTGGGATTAGGTTAATGAACATTAGAACTAGAACTACCCTGCCTTTTGCGGGTTTGTATAGTAAGACGAGCCAATCGACGAATTTGGGGATTGTTCTCTCGCTCGTTTGCATTAAGATGAACTGCTGATCTCGGGGGTTCGTAAAGATTTAATTCTAGAAGATCTTAAACGGATTGAAATTCGGGAGTGTTCTGTCGCGCATTAATATCAACATGAAATCCTAATCTGTAGGGTTCATACCGCTTTAATTGTTGATGATCTTGAGTGAATCGAAGGCCGGGATTGTTCTCGCGCCCATTTTCATCAAGACGATTTCCTAATCTTGGAGCTTCGTTACGATTAGCATTAGGATAGACACGTCATTGTGCCTAATGGCCCAGTGGTCTCTGCTCTCTAATCTTAGAGAGCGAAGACCATTGGATCATCACACATACTTACGTGCCCATGGATATCGTGTACTACCAAATTCTAATCCTAATCATAATGAACCTCGGAGATTAGAATTTCATCACGATGAAAATGAGCGAGAAAACATTTTCGGTCTTCCATTCACTCAAGATCATCAACAATCAAATCTGTATAAACCCCACAGATCAGGATTTTATGTTGATGAAAATGAGCGAGAGAACATTCCCGGCCTTCAATTCGCTCCAGATTGGCAACAATTACATTTTTACGAACCCCCGCATTCAGCATTTTATATTGATAAAAATGAGCGAGAGGACAATCCCCATTTTTGTCAATTGGCTCGTTTTACTATAAAAACACGTGAAGTACAGGGTAGTTCTAGTTCTAATGTCCATCAACCTGATCCCACACCCAGGTCTTTTAGTCGTCTTGTGAGGAGTTGGAGGGATCGTGGAACCAGCGAAAATGGCAAACAGCCATTTCCACCGATTAATTATTAAACAAAATTCACATGCAATACATAATAAGAAGTCTACATTTAATTTACAATACTTATAGTACAGAATAGTTTTTAAAATATCTACTGTTCGATAAGTTTCGTTTAATTGTCCAAAACTGTGTTCGAAAGAAAATTGGAGCAAAGACACCCAAAATTAAGCATTAAATTAGGTTTCGGTAAATATTTACGATCTAACGGATATCGACATAAAAATGGTCAAAATGTTTAAATTTTGATTCAGCAATAGGGTGTGGTCGAATGAGCAAAATCTTGGGTTTCGAAAAAATATCTTCAACACTATTGAACTAGGATAACACAATATTGCGGAGCGGCAAAATTCATCATAAATTATTTTTTAATATGCACCATTTGAACTTTCGCAGTTCAACATATTTTCTTTAAAAATTTCATAAGTCAATCATAGGAAAAATTCCATGACCACGTGTTTCATTAAAAGATCCTAAAAGCATCAATTATGTCTCGGAATACTCATTTAAAATTTTTTAAATGTTCTGAAAAACCCTCCATTCAGAATCCTAAAAATTTCTAAAATTAACAGGGCACACTTTTCTGGTGAAATTATCTAAAAAAGACGCAAAAGACGCTATGTGTTACCCTAATTCAATAGTATTGAAGATATTTTGTCGAATCCCATACTTGTACTCATGTCAGCAGACCCTATTGCATAACCCAAATTCAATCATTTTGATCATTTTTTCTTAAGCCCAACTTTGCGTTTCCATATAAATTTTATGTTGAGCATATCCGTGAAAATGTAAATATATGCCGAAACTTAATTTAGTGCCCCACTTTTGATTGTCTTTGTCCCCATTTTTTTTTAATGCAGTTTTGGAAAACTAAACTAAACGTATTGAGCACTATATTATTTAGACTCTATTCTTTATTGTGTGCATTGTAAATCAAATGTTAAATCCTTATGAATAATTGTATGTAAATTTCGTTTAGGAATTTGGTTATGTGGAATTATTATAGAAACATTATTCTGATTGTAATGTAATGATTTTTGTGATGAAATTATGAAACGTGGTGCTGAAGTTGAATGCTGCTTAAATAAAATAATTGTAAAAATATAAGCATTTTTTTCACCTTGAAATGGACAGTGGGCGTTTGCTAAAGAAGTTAAAAATAATGTCAAGCGACCAATAATGCTCCACAGACAGTGGAAATTTGTTTACATAATTTTCTTACACAGAAGTTACAAAAATTCTTCAGAAGTATCATATGATTGTAGGTGGATTTCAAATAATAAAGAAACATTTTTCGGTAATTTTTTTCACAGTAGTTTTTATTATTCTCCATGATATATCAAAACATATAATATTTGAAATACATTCCAGAAAAAACATGTTAACAATAGATGAAAATGCAAATACATGATACATATATTAAGATTTTTTGTACTATTCCTTAAAATAATTATTCAGAGTAGGTTTAATTTAAAAAATGGATCACTTTACCGCCAGTACTGCCTACCTATACTCTTAAATTCAACTAATCGGGTATCTCGACAGCACGAATGTTTTCTGGCCCGAATCGTTTATAGAACAGATCATTTAGTGGATCCTCTCTCGATATTGGTACAGCCATGTTGGCAACATTGCCATCTATGCTTACTTTGACTCTTCCATTGTCATTATAACGATAAGCTCTAAAACTCAATATTGCACTCAAATGACCATTTAGGATTAGTCCAATAATGTACTCGCGACCCATTTCTCTATGTGTACCTGCATACCAAATGCCTCTTCTTAAACCCGGAGGTACAAGTACGACACCTCCGAAATTGGTAAGATTGAGTAGAAGGGGCAAAGGATGAACTGCGTTCTCTTTATGTGGTATAGCTAATTCTGTTAAAAGAAAGCATTAGTAGAAAATCAATTGTTGTACTAAATGAATAAAAGTGAGCTTGAAAAAGATATATTTTTGAACGATTTCGAATAGGAAATATATCGTCGACCGGTGTAAGTATGGATCAAAAATCGCGAACTTTTCAGAAAGTCACTTAGCCAAAAATCAGGAAATGTACTCAATTTCTGTGTACCATACATAATTGTTTTAAGGGTCTCATCACGATATCCTGCAAACATTCCAATATAAAGAATACTTTACGCTGCAAATTGACTTAGTGCAAAGTTTCGAAAAGTTCACTGTAGACGCTAAAACAAATTAAAACCTATTTGATCCATAATTATTTGTGTTGATCCATAAGTACTTTGGTTGGTGATACTGCAATTAATATTAGAATTGAAAGTATAGAAATTATATTTACCAATAGGATTGGGAATAGCCAATACGATCAAACTCAGAATACCACACACGGTTCTCATTTTCGTAAAATGGAAGGAACTTATGGAGAATGTGGATAAGAATGTAACAAATGAATAGTCTTCAAAACGTTTTAGTACATATTATTCAAGTCGCTATCTCATACGTTTTTCTAAAATATCAGTATTTAGTTAATTTAGATTTATGACCTCATTATATCCAATTTACAGGGACAAAAATTTCTTGGTTATCACGGAATGAAAACATCACTTTTTGCGGCAAGACATGATATCATTTTATTCTTAATTAAAATAGAATACTGACAAGAACAATCAATTATATCGGAAAAATAAAATCAAAAATTGATGTTTATAGCATTGCCTATTGGTTGAAATGCTGGATACTTGAAACTTCATTGGTTTCAAAAAGTGAGAGATTCTGCCGTTTTTGTCAACGTTTGAAAGGCTACAGCGAACGAACTTGTTGTGTCAGAGAATTGGTGAAGGGCTTAGATTATTCTCAACCTTATACTTTAAAACAAAAGTAACAAAAATTATGATAAAATTTTATTTGAAGGGCCGTATTGATTTATCTGAAATCGTGCTCGAACACATGCATTCAAAGGTTATAAAAATGCATGAGCGCAAACATAATTCTTGAAATAATATGTACATTTAAGGTAATTTCCGGGCCCAAATTCATGTTCTGTATACGGAAATACGTCCCGCGCAGTAATTTCAACTTGTTTTTCAATACGCGTAGGCCCTCCCAAGATTTTATATTTTCTATCGAAGCCTTGAAGTGGCAATCTGTCGAAAGCGTCAGCGGGAAAATCACGCTCAATTAGTGTAAATTGTTCCTGAAAATATTTTAAATTCATGAAATCAGTAACAAATCATTGTCTTGAAATGAGGATTAAGGATACGTGAGTTGATTTATTATCATAATCATTTTTTGCAAAAATTAAGACTAGCCTAAATAAATTAAGGTCAAAAATAAAAGCGTTACAATTTTTTTTTGAGATAAAGATAATTTTCTCCATATTCTCACTTGCGTGGTTTGATTTTAAAAGAAAAATATAATAGTGAACGTTTTATATTTCAAAATATGATATAATAATTTATTTTTGACCTGTATTTATGAAGGCTAATCGTCATTTTTTCTAAAAATGCTTATGATATTAAATTAACTGACGCGTCGAATCTCGTCTGTTTTGCTTGTCATGAATTTCCATTCCACGGATAGATTTTTTATGAATACTCTGCATCTACATGATATTTATTCTTATCCTTGGTCCTCAAGAGAATAATTTATTCCTGATTTTAAACATTGGGCCAGTACACGTCAGAAATATAAGGATCTGCAGGTGGTTGTTCGATTTTCATAAAACTTTGTGAAATTGTGATGCTATACAAAAGAAATTTCAGCCCTGAAGGATTTTCGAAAATTTTAAAAATTATGGAAGTTACACCATGTTGAATTTTGGAGTTACATTTTTTTGAATTATCAATATTTCTGGAAACGCTGATTGGATTTTGATCAAATTTGGACAAGTTAGAATTAAAATAATATATTTTGAGAATATAATACAATTAATGAAATAATAAAAAATTTTGCCCGGAAAAAAGTGAAAAAAAAAATTTTGATTTAATTTTTCGTGAATTACTCCCCTTTGAATTTTTTTAAAATATCGATAAAATGATTCCTTGTGAAATCACCTTTCTTTTCAAAAAAAAAATTCATGGAGACTCTTATAGGTCCCAAGATATCGTCATTTTAGCGAGAGCGTGCGCCGCCTCTCCACTGCGAAAAGATTTCAAAGAATTTAAAACGATTTCAAAAAATTTTAAACGAAATGTAGATTATGAAAATTTCGAAAAAAGTATGATTTCAAGAATTTTGAAAGGTTTCAAGAATTTTGAAAGGTTTCAAGAGAATAACCAAGTTATTTTAAGATTCCTGGCAAAATTTAAATGATTTTTTATGAAAAATTCGAATCAGTTTAAAACATATTTAAAAATTATGAAAAAATGTCAAGAATAAATTAAAACTAGAAATGATTTCAAGAAATGTAAAAACAAAATGTGGATTTTTGAAGATTTTGAAAAAAAGATGTTTAAAAATTTTGAAAGATTTCAAGAGAAGAAAAAAGTTATTTCACGATTCCTGGGAAAATTTAAATGATATTTAATTTAAAAAAATTAATTTTAAAATAAAATTGAAAATACTTCAAAAGGTTTCGAAAATCGTCGAATAAGAATTTGGAAGATTTAAAAGCAATTTTTTCATTTTAAGCAACATTTAAAAAAACATTTTAACTTGAAACAATTTCAAGAAATAGAAAACAAAATATAGATCTTTGAAGTTTCGAAAAAAAGGAACTTTTTCAGAGTTTCGAAAGGTTTCAAGAAAATAAAAAAGTTTTTCTTTAAAGATTCCTGAGAAAATTGAAATGATTTCTTATATTGAAAAATTAATTTTAAGATAAAATTGAAAATTATTTCAAAATGTTTATAACGAAACAAAATAAATTATTTTCTAGCTTTAAAAAAAATATATATAAATCTTTATAATTTAGTTCAATTAAGCGTTAATTTCAATGTTCAATAATCATTATAAATGTCAATAAAAATAAAATTCAATTGAAATGAACTATTTTCACAGTTTACAATCTTTAGATATGTCAATGCTAAAGATTTAATGTTCACTCTGTAGAATTATTATTGGTATTCTGTGAAACGTGTATTCGTATTTAATCATCAAAATAATGTTTTCTTTACTTTTCATTAGTACTTGTTGATTTATTGGATATTTAATATGCTAAAAAATATTTTTCCGAGAAGAATATATATGCAAAAAACGTATTTTAATAATTAAAATAAATTAAATTTGTATTTTTCCCATGTATTTGAATAATTTTCGGGCTAAAAGTGCAGCCAGCGCTGCCACTCGGCCGTCTTCAAATCTCATGACTCCTACTTTTTTGTGGAGCTGTGTAATTAATATTTATGTAGCACGTTCTTAGATAATGTTTATTGCCAAGTATGTTTACTAGGTTAATTTTAACATTTATAATCTTAGGTTTCATTCAAATTTCTTTTATTACTTTATTAGTTTCTACTGCAGTAAATAGAGCCAGTTACATGTGTCTTAACACACCACAAAGTAACCGCAAATATAATCGACACATCTTTTCACGCACGTGTACTGAATCGTTTGCTCTAATGCGGCACGTCTTTATTTCCGTTACAGGATTTAAAAAAATCCAACAAAGAAAATACCGTTTGAGAAAATATCAGACTTTATCAAAATTATTAATTTTCTACGTGCACCCTTTTCATAATTTGAAAGGAAACACAATAAATCTGAAGGTACTAGAGTTTTACAATCATTCTGTTGCAGAGAAAATTGACACCGGGAAATAGCCAGTTTAAAAAAATCCAATTAAAATGAAACCGGGAAAAACCGGGAATAAAAAATCAAACCGGGAATCACATTTAAGGTTTTGGAAAATTTGATTCATTTTATTAGTCATAATAATAAGACAAATAAATTTGAATTGGTGCGGCACTGCGTCAATGACTTTTATATAGAGCCTGTTTTCAGTTTTTTAACTGTTAATAATGATTAATATAGGTGTTGATGAAGTTTTAATCATTAATGATTTTTTAATAATGGGAAATAATTTTTATCTTAAAATGTTGCCACCAGAATATCATTTTTTAACTTTTTCACACGTTTAAAGAAGATATTGAAACCATTTTTTTAATTATCCAGGATTTTAAAAAAATTTGGAAAAACTAAATTATTTCAAATCATATTCAAAAGTTTCAAAAGTTTCGAAAAAGAGTGTGGAACATTCTAAAGCAAAATCTGTCAATTTCGCAAGATTACAAAAGTTTAGACAAAATTCGTGTAAATTTAAGAGATATTCAGAAGTTTTAAAAAAGTTTGAAAGTAATTTAAAACTTGAAAAGGTTTAAAAAATCTCAAAAATTAGATTTCTGAGAATTCTGAATAAAAATTTCAGAAGCTTATTAAGAATTCTGAAAGGGTTCAAGAGAATAACAACATTTTCTTAAGATTTCTGAGAAAATTTAGAATAATTTCGTATTGCCAAAAATTAATTTTCATGGAATATTTAAAAACATTTCAAAATATTTCAGAAGATTTTCAAAATTGACAAAAAAGATTTCGAAAATTTTTAAGGTAATATTTTAATTATGCAGACTTTAAAGAAATGTCTGGTATAATACGAATAATTTAAAAAGATATTTAGAAAATCTAGAAGTTGTGGAGAATTTTTTAAAAATTTCAGCGAATTCAAAAGATTCAAAAATAATAAAAAATATTTCAAACCATTTAAAACAAAATGTAAGTTTTTGAAGCTTTTGAAAAAAAAAATTCGATGCATTTTAAGAATTTTGTAAGTTTTAAGAAAAGAAATAGCTTTTCTCAAGATTTCTAAGAAAATTAAAAAAAAAAAAATTATTTCGAATGTTTTTAAGAAATTCTTCTCGTGGTAGAAATGTCAAATTTTGGTAGAAAATTCAATTGTGTGGTTGAAAATTAATCTGAAAGTGTAAAATGGATCTTTTTAGTTAGAAATGCATGCATTTTGTGGAAAATTCATCGTTTTTTTTTTAGAAAATTAATGTTCTTGGACGAAAATTCATCTTTATGGTAGAAAATTCAATTACTTGGTCAAAAAATATTTTTCTTTTTAAATTAATATCTTCGGATTGAAAATTCAACTATTTAGTGAAAAATTTATCTATTTTCTTGAAAATTCGTCTTTTACGGATGAATCTCTTTTTTATTTAAAATTATCATATTTTTCAGTTTAAAATCGACTATAACATTTTTTCGTAAAAATTCATCTATTTAATTAAAAATTCAACTGTTTTGTTTAAATGTACCTTTTTGTTGAAAATTCATATTTTAAGGTTACAAAATGTAATTTTTTTGTAGGGAAATTCATCTCTTTTGGTAAAAATTGCTTTTTTTGTTAAAAATGCAACTGGTTGAAGAATACTCTATTTTGTTTGAGGATTTATCTTTTTTATGAAAAATCGTCTTTTTCAAAAAACATTAAAATTTTTTAAGTTTTCAAACAATTTCAAACAAAATGTGGACTTTTGAAAATTGAAAAAAGAATTTTGAAGCGTTTTAAGAATTTAAAGGTTCCAAGTAGATAAAAAAATGTCTTCAGTTAAATTTTCAACCAAAGTGATGAATTTTAAACTGAAATGGTGAATCTTCAACTGGAATAGTTGAATTTTCAACTGCGGAAGAGATGAATAAATTTTTAACAGAAATTGTGGAATATTCAAATGGATTGCTTAAATTATCAGTTAAAAAAAATTAATTCGTAACCAAACAAAAAGAAAGAAGTTTCAACAAAGTACATACATTTTGGTTGAAAAATTTAATTTAAAAAAATCGAATATTAAAAAAAAAAGAATATTTAAGAAAGGAGTTTAAGTTGAAATCAAGTGATTGAATTTTCAACCAAAATCATTAATTTTCTACCGAAAAATATGAATTTTCAAAACAAATACTTGAATTTTTTAATAAAAATGATAAATTTTCAACCAGCTAGTTAAATTTTTAACCAAAAATAGAATAGTTAAATATCCAGTTTAGAAAATCAATTTTACAACAAGGCGAAAACGAATTTTCATCAAAATAGTTAAATTTTCAACCAAAGTGATGACTTTTAAACTAAAATGGTGAACCTTCAACTGAAATAGCTGAATTTTCAATCGAAAAGATAAAGTTTTATCTAAAATTGTGGAATATTCCACTGGATTGCTAAAATAATCAGTTAAAAAAATTAACCTCTAACCAAAAAAAAAAGGAATTTTCAACAATGTGCTGACATTTTTAGTTAAAAAAACATTTATTTAAAAAATTCATATTTTCAACGAAATAAGTAAATTTACAATCGAAGAGATTATTTTTTAATTAAAATGAAGAATCTTAAAGAA